>OY856410.1:410308205-410645705 GCA_963693085.1 Alisma plantago-aquatica | reverse complement strand
AGACTGGGTGGATGCTTAGGCGGCGCCAAGGCACGCCTAGGCTGCTGCTGGGCATTTTTTAATTTTTAATTAAGTTATTTATTGATTTTTGTTTATTTATGTACTGATTTTGTTATTATTTAATCATCTTATTTTTTAACTTTATTTATCAACTGATTTAACTTTATTTATCAATTGATTTGTATTTATTCATCTACTGTTTGTATTTATTTATGTACCGATTCAGGAATTAATTGATCATCTACTTATTCATATTAGTTTATCAACATATTTGTATTTATTCATCTACTTATTTGTATTTTTTGTCTACAGTTTTTTATTTAGTTATCTACTCATTTGAATTTATTTGTGTACTACTTTTGAAATTATATAATCATTTAATGATGTAACTTTATCACAGGCTCATTATGAACCATTAGATCTAGATCTTAGGGTATCTCTACCGTCCAAACTATGAAATTGGTAACTTGTTTCCTTGTTGAGTATATTGAGAATCCTAATCACCCTTCTTGCTTAATGATGAACTCTAATGCACTCACGTGACATGCTTGGAATGTAAATGATGAACTTTGCCCCAGATTGCCTATCATGCTTCTAAAGACATCAATAATCACCCGAACTTGAAGAACTAGGATATGAATGATGAAACTAGGATTGTAGGTATAAGAATGACAACATACATGTATTTGTTGACCTAGAAACCCATCCAAGATTTACTCATTATGAGTAAATCTTAGATAGTCCCCAGTTTGGGACTGTTCTTGAACACCTAATCTCACTTAGGATGTAAGTATATAATGTGTGTTTGGTTTTCAAGAAAATTTTGGTAGCATTTCCCCGTTTGTTCTCTAAGTACATATGTACTTGGAGAACAACGGGGAAATGCTACCGAAATTTTCTTGTAAACCCAATACACATTATACACTTACTAGTGAGATTAGGTGTTCAAGAATGGGATAGGTGGTACACATTTATTATATATAAGACCTTAAACCCTAAAGTTTTAACCATAAACCCTAATCTTTTAACCCTAGACCCTAATATTGTTCTAATATATATTGTTTTCTCTTTGATCATAGAATGGATAGATCATGGATGTCCATTCCAAATCGTTGTACCACAGAGTTTATTTCTGGTCTTGATCAGATTATTAGATTTGTCGAGGAACATAGGAAACAACTTGAAGATAGGTTCTACTGTCCATATAGGCATTGCGGTAACAACTTGAAAGTAGGCACTAGTGACGAAATCAAAAGTCATGTCATGTGCAATGGGATTGTACAAGGCTATACAGAATGGCACTTGCATGGAGAGATTTCAAACCTAAAATCAGTGGATGTCGATAGCAGTGCTTGTGTGGAAGAAGAAATTGCCTCCGATGATGTAGATGTGAACGAACCTGAGACGACCTGACACCAAATCAGACTGTCACAGTGTAATTAATTGCGGAATTAAACATAAGCAGTGGATTACTGAAAATCACTAAAAATTAAAACCATTTGCAAAGAGATCCAAACACAGGAAAACTCTTTTATTAAGAACCAATGTATTTCATTTACATCCTAGTTCATAAGTACATATCATGTACCGTCCCTTCTCGAGGATTACAAGCAATAGTTGCTCTGTTAAAACTATACATAGGCAGCATAAGAACCTCGAGGCATCAAGCCAAAACCTCAGATTGATTCATTAAAAGTACTAACTACTAACTCTGAGGACCTGAGAGTATAGAGATGACACATAGGACTCTCTATATAAAACATGACAGCCAGTGCCTCCATCTGGAATATCACTGATGTCCCTGTTGCTGTTGTTGCTACTTTTCCCCTGCAATAGGGTTTCTGTCTCTTCTTCTGCGTCTACATAAAGAGGTGGATCCCACGGGGGTGAGACAATTGAAATTGTCCCAGTGAGAGATATAACTCTCTGCCAGAAATATTATTATTTCAAATTAATATAATAAAACTGAGCAGAAGAATCATATATGTTCATCAGCAGATAAATCAATGTCTAAACAGATTAGAGCAATATTCTTATTCCAATCATTTCAGTTATAACTTGATAAAGAAGCATGTTACTTATCCAATAAGGAATTGAATAACATGTATAATATTTATCCATCTAGGATATGCTAAGCAAGGTAACATCAACCATTGATTCTCGTATTTCAACCTTAAGCAATCGTACTACACGGCTGATTACATTTTACAATCATACTTAAGCCCTGAGGAGATGAGGTATACCACTCACACTCCAATCGACCATTGTGAAATCGAAATTGGTACCATACATAGGTCAAGGAAGAGCCGGATTTCCATGACCTCCCTTATCTTGGTCAGTACGAGATTCCATGCAGGACATCTTGTGTCTCTGCTAAATAGCTTTCCAGGGTATACTGGCAACTTCGCTATAGAGTTACAGTGGCAGTTGTACTCTCTTCGCAATCGAGAGATTTTATGTTTATCTCACATCGATCTGGCATTAACATTATTGGGAGATTCGTGATATATCCATCCCGACATATATAATGAAGGATTGAGAGATTTAATGTTTATCTCACATCAATTCCTCCATTAGGGAGTAAGGATATTCGCACCCATAACCCCCACATACTCAACAGTATGCCCTCCAGGAGATCCCATAGGAAAACCTGTTTCACCATCACCGACTACTGACGATGATGGATCTATGGCCAGGGCTCTACATGATAAGATTCCACTTGATTAATTAAGTACATTACCATATTCTTTTAGCATCAGTCATGTTTTCATACATAAATTATTTTAACAAATGCTACAAAGAATAAGTAAGACGTCTATCAAGTACTTTTCAAAGCTTTATAAAATATTGGGATCTCAATCCCTTATCTCATCATGGACATCTCATCACTTAACATCTCATCATCATGATTATGAAATATGGGTATTCAAACCCTCAGTTCTTCAAAGAACACTTGTTACCACTTATCAGGTAACTAATACCTTCAAGTCATTTGACCAAGGTAAACATGATATTTGCTACACAATCATCTCACATGGCTCTCAAATCCCATTTAATCTCTTGTTACCTCTTACTAGGCAACAAAGCATATTATGGCTCACAAGGCCCATAAAAAAATTTCAATAATAAAACATCATAGCTCATATCTGGCTATGTCCAACATCTCATGATGCCTGCATGATTAGTACACATAATAACAGTTATATCCATTACATATCAGCACTATGCAATGTAATGATAGCATCACTATTTACTCATTAGGGTTAGGATTTCCCAAATTCATGTCAATTAGGGATACTCATCCCATTACCCAAAATTAGGGTTATGGTCTATCATCATATTACCCAAGATTAGGGTTATATGCACTATAACCAAAAATTAGGATTTCACATACCTTCACCCTATATTAGGGTAGGGTTTCATATAGCATTACATAGAATCACCCTGGATTAGAGTTTCACATCACATCACTGCATTAGGGTTTCACATGACATCACCCTTGATTAGGGTTTCACATCATATCACTGCATTAGAGTTTCACATGCATCATCCTTGATTAGGGTTTCACATCACATCACTGCATTAGAGTTTCACATGCATCATCCTTGATTAAGGTTTCACATCACATCACTGCATTAGGGTTTCACATGCATCATCCTTGATTAGGGTTTCACATCACATCACTGCATTAGGGTTTCACATGACATCACCCTTAATTAGAGTTTCACATGACATCACCCTTGATTAGGGTTTCACATGACATCACCCTTGATTCGGGTTTCACACATCATTATCTTGAATTAAGGTTCCTTATAACTTTTCCCTAAGTTAGGGTTTCATGTAACTTTACTCAAAATTAGGGTTTCATGAAGCATCCTCTTAAATTAGGGTTTTTCATTATATTACCCTGAATTGGGATTTCTCATATCATCACCCCAGATTAGGGTTATACCATTACCCTAGATTAGGGTTTCACCTATCATTGCCCTAAATTAGGGTTAGGGCTCATCAACCTTTTCGATTAGGGTTTCATGATCTCTTTATCAAGGATCATACCCTAATTACATATTTTATTCATATTGAAAGTGTTGAGGCTTAACCACTACATGATTATTATAAATGTATGAATTCCTCTCTCTCTCTCATCCTCTCTAAGATGTAAATTACTTCAAACTTGATTTGATTAGGTCAACCCTTCATTCAAGTACATACATTTAGGGTTAGCATAGTGTGTTGAGATATTGCTTTCATAAGCATCAAAGGTTAACCCCTCAAAGGATACTAATCACCCTAGTACCTTAAAGGTATAACCATTGTTATTATCTTTGATAAACGTCATTAACAATCATAGGGTTAATTGATCATTCATAGCTTTGAGACTATTAGGTATCCAAACAATTTTAATACTTTTGAACCTTCAAACGGTTTTGACCTCCTTGGACTTCAAACGGTTTTGGGACCGTTTGCCCTCCAAACGGTCTTGAGACCATTTGGGCATCTAGGGTTGAGACCGTTTGCTCTTAAACGGTCTTGAGACTGTTTGATCAAAATAAACTTGAAACTGAATGAACAACCCATCATTGAAACCAATTGAACATCAAACGGTTTTGAGACCGTTTGCCCTCCGAACGGTCTCAAGATCGTTTGGTCCAAACCACCTTGAAACTGAATGGATCAATTAGGGTTTCCTCCAACCAATCAATCGATTTTAGGGTTTGTACTCATTGAACCATCCAACATTGGGACCATTGAAAGTACATCAAATTACAACCCTTAGATCTCCAACCATCCATCACAGCCCTTGAACTCCAAACGGTCTTGAGACCATTTGGTCTCAAACGGTCTTGAGACCGTTTGAGCCATTCAACATTAAAAAATCAACCCAATCAAATTAGGGTTTCAACCAATCAACTTGATTAGGGTTTGTAATCAATGGATCACCCATTCTTGAGTCCATTATAATTAAATCAATTGGAACCATTGGATCTTCATCCAGCTACATCAACAATTGACCTCAAACGATCTTGAGATCATTTGACCTCAATCGGTTTTGAGACAGTTTGCCCTTAAACGGTCTTGAGATCGTTTGATCACCAAACGGTCTTGAGACCGTTTGGTCATCAAATTGAAACCATTTGTACATGATCTTTATTGAGTTGTGTGCTAAGATGACATCATCATCTTCTAGCTTCAAACCTACAAAATTTGTTGTGATCTTTGTGGTGATTTCAACAATTAATCCAAAGGAAATTCGGGAATGAAAAAGAAATCAACATATGATGAAGAAATGAAATCAATAATGATATTTAAGGGTTCAAGTTATATAACCCTCCTTCAAAGTTGAATCCAAGCTTAAAGATTCACATCCTCAATGATGAATGAAGCTTTCTCAACTGTCCAAGGTCCATTCTCAAGCCTTTGAGTGAAAAGATTGGCTAAGGTTGAAGATTGAATGGAGAAAAGAAGAAAATAAGCATTGAATTTTGATTTCCACCATGAAAGCAAGGTTGAAGATGATTATGGAGCTTACCTACAGGTTGGGGTACGTCCTCTTGTTTCTCCCAATCTCCCTTGTGCACAGCCAAAGAAAGGAAAGAAAGTAGAGTCGAAAAAAAGTCTTTCATGTGGGTGAAAAATGGGATATATGTAAGGGAATTTCAAGAGAGAGAAAGTGTTATAAAAATCCTTCAATTCCTTAAATTGGTGCCACTTATCCCCTCACTTCCTTGCATACAAAGCCATCATCCTTCCCTTCAAATTCCTCTTCTTTATCCATGAATTAAAAGAAAACAAATTAAGCACCTTAATCAATATAATAATAATATCCAAAAATGAGCTTTTTCTTTAACTAATGTGAGTGAGCTCTCCACTCACTTTAGATATTTCGGTGCCATTGCAAGGTACAAGGATGTTCATACTTATAAAAATTCAACCATCACACTTTTGTTTGAAGGACACTTCCATTAATATATTTATTTTTGCATTAAATTGAATTAGGGTTTCAATTATGCATAAATCTTGATTATTTTAATATCAAGATTCGCTCTCCCCCAAAGGGATTCAAATGAGACTCCCCTCTAATTTTCTTATCTCTAATTGATACCAAGAAACATTAGGGACTCTTGAGAAGTGGTATTTTGCATATTGAACCCTAGGTTTTGGGTAAATTGCACATTACACCAAAACTAGGTTTTAATGCACAAACATAGCTTAATAAGCTCTTTCTTGGTGCTCAGGCTTGTGGTAGCCATACCTCTACATCATTTCCATTCTTATGATGCTTCAACACTTGAGCAACATTTTACCATGTAATATTTGCAAGTTAACCCCTCAACTTGGGTAATTTGCACTTTAGTCCAAAACGGGCAAAACATTATTTTCAACATTATTCAAACGGACAAAAATTGAAACATAAGTTCCTCTTGAGCCTTAATTACTTTTCAAAAGATAAGAGAAAGCATATAATTATCTTTCTTAAACAAAACATCTAGGGTTAAAGCATAACCTAGGTCAGGGATGTTACAGAACCAGTTCCAGTAGACATCGTTGATGTGATGTTGGATAGTTGTGGGGTAGAGCACACCGATCCACCTCCCATATTTAGAAACATTGTGCATGATGTTGAGATACCGTTATACATAGGTTGTAAGTTTACGAAGCTTAGTGATGTGTTGAGATTGTATAAGCTGAAAGCTAACAATAGATGGAGTGACAAAAGCTTCATGTCATTGTTGTCTTTGTTGAAAGAAATTCTTTCTGAAGGAAATGAGCTGTCAATCTCAACATACTGGTTAAAGAAATTATTGTGCCCAATGGGAATGGAGGCCAAGAAGATACACGCATGCCTGAGTGATTGTGTATTATCTCAAAAGGACTATGTGGATTTGAAAGATTGTCCTAAATGTAGTGCATCAAGGTATAAATTGACGACTTCGGGGGAGTCCAAAACTTGGTTCTCCTGCCAAGGTGATGTAGTATCTACCTATAATACCACAATTTCAATGCTTGTTTGCCAATTTGATAGATGCAAAGAATTTGAGGTGGCATGCAGATGTTAAGAAAAATAATGATGGGATCCTACGACATGCGTCTGATTCCCCACAGTGGAAGAAGATTGATTTATTGTACCCAAAATTCGGTGAAGAAGTCAGGAATCTAAAACTTGGGCTTTGTACAGATGGGATGAATCCATACGGGACATTGAGCAGCCAACATAGTACTTGGCCAGTTATGCTTGTCATATACAATCTTCCTCCCTGGTTGTGTATGAAAAATAAGTATGTTATGTTGTCGTTGTTGATATCGGGCCCTAAATAACCTGGAAATGATATCGACATTTATCTTGAACCTCTGATTGATGACTTGAAGAAACTCTGGGGTGAAGGTGTGATGACCTATGATTCTTCACAAAGAGAGACATTTTGTTTGCACGCTATGTTGTTTTACACTATGAATGACTTTCCAGCATATGGGAATTTGTCTGGATATAGTGTCAAAGGATCTCAAGCGTGTCCTATATGTGAGAACACTGATTCAATACGACTAAAACACAGTGACAAGACTATATATCTTGGTCATCGAAAGTTTCTTCCAAAATTTCATCTGTATTGTAGGTTGCGCAAAGCATTCAATGGATGGAATGAGGAACGGAGTGCACCTAAACCTATACCAGGGGAGGATGATTATGAAAGAGTAAAAGACTTTACCAATGAATTTGGTAAGAGATCACAATGTACGATGGCCACACGGAGTGACAAATATTTATTCAAGAAGAAGTCAATATTTTGGGATCTTCCTTATTAGAGTTCTTTGACAGTCAGGCATTGTATCGATTTCATGCATGTTGAGAAAAATGTTTGTGATAGAGTCATCGGTACTCTGTTGAATATACCAGGTAAGACTAAAGATGGGATAAAATCCAGAATGGACCTACGTGAAATGGGAATAAGGACAGAATTAACATAAGTAGTTAGTAGCGATCGGAGAACATACTTACCCCCCGCTTGTTACACGTTGTCGAGAAAGGAGAAGAAAGCTTGTTGTGAATGTTTGGTAAATGTTAAGGTGCCACAGGGTTACTCATCCAACATCCGTACATTGGTCTCAATGAAAGATCTGAAGTTGATAGGTCTTCAATCTCATGATTGTCACACTCTAATGCAACAAATATTGCCCGTGGCAATTTGATCTATATTGCCGAAGCATGTAAGGTTTGCAATCACTAGACTTTGTTTCTTTTTCAACAGTCTGTGCAGCAAAGTTATTGACCCTGATACTCTCGATAAATCACAAAGAGAAGTGGTTGTTACCCTATGTCATCTTGAGATGTATTTTCCTCCTTCGTTCTTTGATATCATGGTACATCTTGTTGTCCACCTGACTAGGAAGTGAAAATGTTGGGACCAGTTTTCTTGCATTGGATGTATCCCTTTGAATGATACATCAACATTTTTAAAGGTGATGTTCGAAACCGTTATCGGCCTGAAGGGAGTATTATTGAGGGTTATGTGGCGAGAGAGGTTATAGATTTTTGCAATGACTTTCTGAGTGGTAATGATGCTCCTGTTAATGACAAGAATATTGAGGAGCATTTTGGCAAAGGAATTTTGGGATCACGGATGAATGTAATCAACCGTGAGCAGTTGGAACAAGGTCACTTGTATATTTTACACAACATCGACAAAGTGAGTGTTTATATCAAGGAACATACCAATTTCATCAAGAGATAATATCCTCGAGTCAATTCAATGTGGCTTGTTAGAGAGCATAACAAGACATTTATTAAGTGGTTTGAAGATAAAGTCTTACATCAACTATCTCAAACACCAGATAATGTTACTAAAACTATCAAATGCCTCGCCTTTAAACCAAAATTGAATGTTATGTCTTATGAAGGGTTTGACATAAATGGATTCTCATAATACACAAAGTGTCAAGATGATAAGAGTGTCGTCTAAAACAGTGGGGTCACCCTTCAAGCGTCTTCATTGTTTTTTGCAAGTGCAAAGGGTAAGAGTCCACGTGAAGCTAAAATGTCATATTACGGTGTCATTAAAGACATATGGGAGTTTGACTATGTAGATTTTAGAATTCCACTCTTTAAATGTAATTGGGTTGATAACACCAAAGGAGTTATAGTGGATGAATTGGGTTTCACATTAGTGAACTTTGAAAATATTGGCAAGAAGGGTGAACCATTCATATTGGCATCACAGGCGAAACAAGTATTTTATATCGATGATCCTGTAAATGATAAATGGTCAGTTGTTCTTCATGGTAAAAGACAGTTCATTGAAGATCCTATAGATGAAGAACAGTACTATGATAAGCATGATGACTCCAGTCCATTCTCAGTTGGGTTGCCAACACCACCAAATATTGAAGCTAATGATGACTTGTATGTGCGCAGAGATCACAATGAAGGATTGTTAATTGATAAAAGATCGCAATATTAGAGGCATGCATGTTTATATTTTTTTATATGTTTTATTTTTTTGAATGTGAACTTGACAGTGTGAACTTTATAATGTGAATGTGAATGTGAATTACTTTACAATGTGAATGTGAACTTTACAATGTGAATTACTTTACAATGTGAATTACTTTACAATATGAATGTGAACTTTTAGATGGCTGAGCATTCTCCTGATGACCGTCCTGATGATTACTGTGAGGGTGACGATGTCAATGCACCGCCTCATAATGTAAGTTTTAAAAATATACCCATGAGGTTTCTATCTATATGTTCATTTATAGTTATATCATGTAAGTGTGTTTTTTGTCAAATTTTAGGTTGGTGATGTACCCCCTGAAGAAATTGGGGCACTTGATGGGCAACAAAAAAATTGAGAAAGTGAGGGGCATCACAATGATGAACAAGTTACTACAACAAAGGGGAAATGGACCCAAACTGGCTGTGGATTTCGATCATGTAGGAAATTCAGTTGGAGTGAACCGCAACTCATTTATTTCATATCTTGGGGTTCTTACTCGCAGCCATTGTAGTCCTAACGTAGAATCCTAGCATAAAGTTCCTAAGGGGATGAAAGACTTAGTATGAAAGGAACTATGCGTGAGTTATTATTATTTGCAATTCTATTTTTGTAGATTACTAATTATTAGGATACTAGTTAATAGTAATTCTATTTTGCAGAGTATATTTGATCTGGATGAAAAGCCACATCATAAATGTGTGATGCAACACTGTGGGAGCGTCCTAAGGAACTATAGGATAAATCTCACCCAAGATTACATATGTGATGTTGAGAAGAGGTTCTTGGTTGATTTCCAATTCTAGACATTGATCACTTTTTGACTAATTCTACACTAATAATTTTTGTTTGTATTCTCTTTAAAAAAATAAATTTAGGCAAAAGGTAGCCACTGAGCAATGGAACTACCTAGACCCCAAAGACTGGGAGGAGTTTGTTAACCAAAGAAAAACAGATGAATTCAAGGTATTAAGCGTCACTCCTAATTTAATTAATATACATTCTTATGTATTCACCTATTTAAGATTAACCTTTAGTGTTACTAACCAAATCAATGTTCTTACTAACAAGGATATCAGCGATGCTCAAAGATCAAGGTGTGCATTGAATGTGCATGACCACACAATGGGTCCAAGAGACTATGTAGACGTTTGCCAAAGACTACATGTTGAGTCTACTGCTCAATTTGTTGCTACTCAGGAGATTGTAGAATCCTCTACTATTGGTCCCGTACCTTTGCCTCACCATGCTATGTGGATAGCTGGGAGGCAAAATAAGAAGGGAGATATAATGAAGCTCGTTGCTGAGGCGGCTGCAAAAATGGTAAAATTCAACTCTTAGAGCAATCGATCGATATTGATTATTGTTATGTTTACTTACCAAATTCTGTTGATGGCGATTAGCGGGAGCTGCACGAGAAGAGGAAGGAAAGCAAGTTCATCCCTGGGGGCACAAGGGATGAATTGACAGTTGCTCTAGGTAACTCAGAGCATCCTGGACGTGTTAGGGGTACAGGCGCTAGTGTGGGCATCAAAGTATTCTTTGGGCCATCACAGCGCAAATCAGTCCCAAAAGTGGAACTTTTACAAGCTGAGGTAACTTATTCTTTTTTTAGAATGTTATTGCGAAAGAGAATTCAATAATTAGAAGCTAGCGTTGCTTTTGTCCATGTATAGCTAGATCAATTAATTGATAGGAGAGTCGAGGAAGCACTTGATAGGAGAGTCGAGGAAACACTTGATAAGAGACTCAATGAAGTAATTAGCAAGTGGCAGACATTTCAGACTGCCACTCAGATAGTACCTGTGGTGGGCCGCTCTTCTCCTACTGTAGAGGTTGGGAGTAATCCTGTAGACCCACCACCTAGCATGTCCGTTGTAAGTATTTTTATGACATATATAGTAGCTAGTCTTTTCAAGATGATATATTTATGTATATATGTATATAACATTCTTTACATAAATTTATAGGGGTTGAAGTCATGCCGTCTAAAAAGTCAAGAATATATCATTGCAGAGGCACAGGCTTACCCAGCACTTCCAGGGGAGATGTTTTATGGGACTCTAGTACCAGCTGGTGCGGTTCGTGTGAGCCCGATAAATATACTCCCCGATTGGAGGGATCTTCAACTGTCATATGCCCACCCAGATTCTAAAACGCTTGGTGAGGTAGAAGGTGGAGTGATAATGTGGCCCAAAGTAGATGTCGTCTATACTAATATTGTATGGTAAATTTACATTACGTTAATTTGTTAGTGTGTATATATGAGTCAATTGATCTGAAATTATATATATAGGTCAAAAAGAACACACCCGCTGCATCTCGGCCTCCACCTCCACCTCCTAAAGTACCAATTAAGTTGGCTTCCAAGGGACCTACACGCCTCTTTAGGTCCTAATTGTAGGGGTATGGCAGTATGGATAGGCGAACATGATTCAAATTTCCCTATAAATGTTACTATTCTGGAGGATGTTGTAGGTCAATCATACGATAACAATCTATTTATATAATTTTTGCATATGTATTAATGCATATGTAATACAAGTTTTGCATACGCATTAATGCATACGTATTAATACATGTCAATCATACAATAACAAGCTATTTATACAAGATATTTTGGAGTTGTTTCATTGTGATTGGTTGAACACATCTATGATAGAGTTGTGGATATGGTGAGATCTTATTTATACATCCATATACCTTGTTTTATATACGGTGATCTGGTTTCTTATATATTAATGCATATGTAATACATGTTTTGCAGCCACTTACACACGATATGTACAGATTTTGTATTTTCTCATGTGGGATTTTTGGTTCCATCTTTGATTAGTCTTGTAGATACATACCCTTCTTCAGTTACTTCATATTGTTGTGCTGCTTTTAAATATTTTGGTAAAAATAAGAAGACGGTGATAATAGCTCTATTCAATGTCGAGTAAGTTTACTTTGTTTATAATTTGGACTTAAGAAAATTACATGTTTATTGTGGATTTTGAGTTATTAATTTTTAACTTTCTTACCTGTAGTGGTAGGCATTGGGAGTTACTAGTTATTATCCCCAAGACGTTCACTTTCTATTATCTAGATCCTGTGGGGAATGAATTGAATACATTATATGGACACACAATGAAAAGGCCATTAATTCTGTGAGAAATATTTCATATTTTTATATCCGTTAACATCTATTATTACATTACTATTTAATTATGCAATTTAATGTGTTACATTAACATGTAGGGCTTTACAAGAGTTCAAAAAAGCTAGAGGAAAGGTCTCCAGGAAAAAGAATCAGCCACTAATTTGGGAGAATGTGAAAGTAATTTCCCGACTCCAATGTATATATTATTTATGTGAACTGTGCTTATTTGTATTTTTGAATATTTTGTATGTTTCAATTTATAGTGTGCTACACAAGACAACGGTTGGGCATGTGCCTACTATGTGATGCGATTTATGAACCTAATCATCAAACATGTCGCAATGGAAATCGATACTATACATAAGGTATTATATATAGTCTCATTAGATAATAGGAAATATATCAATCTTATTATATATTATTAATTATATATATACGTCATTCTCTTTGCAGGTGTTTAAAACTGACTTCAGTACAGGTGGAAAGTTATTAGATGTACATATTCCCTATATGAGGGAGGAATTAGATGTTGTAAGAGAAGAATGGGTAAAAGCCCTACAAGTAGTGGGAATTTTTAAATATAATTGGGATTCTGATGACAATGATGACGATGATGAATAAAGAATGATATTTCTAAACTTTATTCTCATAATTATTTTTGTGTGAATGTGAATGACTTTTTCTAAATTGTCATATGTGTTAACGTGAATGACGTTTTCTTATCAATACATGAATGTTTTTACATGTGTCTGGATGTGAAAAGAGATGAAATGAATGGAACTGAATGTGAATGTAAATGACTTTGTAGGTTTCTACATGTATCTGATCAATACATGTGTCTGAATGTGAATAACTTTGCAGGTTTGTGGTCTATTATTGGCTGATATCAATGGATGTTGTAAACCTGCAGTTCAGAACTGAACTGCATGTTCTGCATCCTACTGACTAACCATATAGCAGGCCTGCAAACTGATAAAAAAAAATCAAAACATAGGTGTCGGTTATTTGTATAAAACCGACACCAAAGACATACGGCGTCGGTTATTAACAAAAAACCGACGTCTTTGTGGTAATGGTGTCAGTTTTTGTTTAATTACCGACATCTTTAACCATGATATAGTGTCGGTTTTCTTTAAAAATTGATGCTTATAGTTCCCTTGTTGACGCACTTTCGGTGGCGGGAAGGGTTATGGCGTCGATTTTTTTTAATAACTGACATCTTTAACCATGATATAGTGTCGGTTTTCTTTAATAACCGACGCCTATAGTTTCCTTGTTGGCACATTTTCGGTGGCGGGAAGGGTAACCGACGCTGAAGGTGTCGACTTTTAGCGGTGCCCACTTGGGTGTCGCTTGGAAACCGATGCTAAAGGCTCTAAATAACCGACGCCAAAGGCATTTTTTGTAATAGTGAACGTGTCAATGAATTTGTTTATGTATCAATACGTCTAAGATATTAAAGTTTGTTCTTGCATACAAATAAATATTCAGAACTCGTCATATTTTCAATCGAAATTGTCTACAGTGGATATATGATTGGTAATTATGGGTCATTATCCGCTTTAAGTAACATGTGTTATAAGGGTGAGAAGGTCATCAAACATATAGATACACCAATTCATTTAATTAAGATTTATCTTAGAGATTACAGTCAACCTCATCTAACATATTATGATTTCTATATGTATATTACAACATGACCATCATATTTATAATTTACTATTGCATATTACAATATGTCCAATCAAATTATAATTTGTTCTTGCATACAAACAAAACTTCATTAATCCATATGTATTTTCAATCCAAATTATTTACATAACAGTGATTTTGAGTCATTGTTTATTCTATATAATAGGTGAAATAAGGGCACCAAGGTCACCACATACATAAATATACAAGTTTTTATAATCCGACAATAGTATTGAGATTTGTTTTATTTTTCTTCTTAGTAGGAGCCTTTTCTGGCATATTTTAATTTTAATATGTATATTACAATTTATCCATTGTGTTTACAATATGCTCTTGCATATTATAATATGTCCCGCCATAATACAGTTTGTTTTGCATACACACAAACTTCATAAATTCATCTGCATTTTTCTTCTTAGCAGACATATTGCAATTTTTATATATTATAATGTGTCCTTTTTCTTTACAATATGATGTTGCATATTATAGTATGTACAACCATATTATTAAAAAAATTACATACACAAAAACTTCATAAACCCAACCATATTTTCAATCTAAGTTATTTACAATAGATATATTATTGGTAAAAGTGAGCCACTGTGTGTTGGATGCAATAGAGTAGTAGGGGCGAAGAGGCCATTAAATAAATAAATGCAGCAACTTATCTAATTCAACAATAAAATTGATGTTTATTATTTTTTTTTCTTAACATGTGTAACCATCTTCTTCTAACATATTATAATTTCTACATATATTTTATAAACTGTCCACTATCATTATAAGTTTCTCATTTGACATTTATATTACAGTTTGTTCCTTCACAAACACATCCGTACTGCATGAACTTGTGGTGGTTGTCATCTTTTCAATGACACAATCAAAGTACATCTTAACAGTGTCACGAAGAAAGTTAGCAAACTGCATCCTTCAGTTGGTATAGTATTTACTAACTACCATTACGCGATGGAAGAAAAAAAAACGGTGCTTGCTAGATAGCCTTAGACCGATCAATCATTGCTGCTAACAAAGATCTCCTCTTTTCCGCCACCACATTCAGCTAACACCAAATTTAAAGTAGTGTTGCTTGTCAAATATTCCCTCTTGGGTGAGGTTTCCAATAACCAGAGAAATACCTTTTAAGAGAAAAATAAAGGAATCGGAATAACATTGTGCCAAGAAGATCGACACATGCATGCACCACGAGTAGAAAACATAGTTCACAACTTCACAACAGATGGAGAACAGATGGAAGACGACGTAAAGTAAGTAAAACTAACACATGGCCGGTTAACAGTGCAATGATGGATAATTTGTTATACGTAAAGTGATAGAGTACATCGGGCGCACACCAAAAACGAGAGAAGATGGAATGACATGGTCTGTACATGCATGTACAAGCGCATTAGCATGTGGAATTGTACATCACAGACAATTTTAGACTGTCTTCCAAAAAAAAGTTTATCTTGGGGGCAGGATGGGCAGATGTGGCTTTCTAGGACTAGCACCGGCTAAAATAATGCCTTTTCTTCTGTGCCGATAGCGGTAGGGGCGAGCAATAGTCTCTTCCGACGCCGTCGCTGTCGGGACATTGAACCAAGAAGCCGCCCAACAGCCAACACACCCCACCGTAGCCCACCGTAGCAAACTGTCGACTGGGCGCCTGCTGCAGATTCAGAACAGTAGTTTTGTTGGCGTTGATATCAAACATAATAACAACCACTGAAATTTGACTTAAATTTCATGACACGGTTAACCAGTTGTTAATACTCACACGGACAACAAATAATATTTATTTATTTGTATATACACCAAACCACTGATAGTTATAGGTTATTTACAAATTGTTTAGAGACTAACAATTATCACAACCTTGTTTAGAAGAGGATATGTCGCTTGGAATTTATGTAAATTGTTTGTCATTTACGGAGAGAGAACTTTGTAAATGGTTAAGACTAAACAATGTTCCCACTTCTGTTTTTTTATAAAGAGTTCATGCATTAATGATAAAGAGCGTTGCTTACAAACAAAACATCTGCAAGCAAACACAGAGAAAGTAAGGTGGGCAGCGGACATGGATGTGGCCCCTCTATCCAAGCAGCTGATCTAGATGGAGAAAAAAACAATCAAGGAATCGCAGAAATAAAAGTGTTCGTGGGGGAGGCACCCCTTAAACATTTGCCTCAGTCGGAAATAAAAAAGGATGTAACTAAGATAGATCCAGTCTATGTGATGAGTATAGCTTCAGAAGTTTGTGTCGTCAGCGATAATGTCCTCCAGGGAGTAGCACCCACCACTGTTGTGGTCACCAAATATGTTATCTGGTCAGCAGGTATCACCTGAGTTGATGTAGAGGTCTGTTCTACAGTACAATTGTACAAATAAGCATGTTCAATATCAGTAAGTATAAGCTGGGTGGGTTTAGAAATGTTATTGAACTTCCTATTGTTTCTCTCTAGACAAATATTTCAGAAGATATGAAAGACCAAGTCTTCGGGAGGAGATATAGAGTGTTGTGGTAAGGGTTTTAACCTAGTGATGATGAAAGGTAGGAGGAAGTTATTGGTGTCTGAAAGTTGTGGGAAGAATATATACAGAAGGTGTAGCATGATAGTGCAGCTAATGAAGAGATGTTGTGTGGTTTCTTCCATCTTGTAGAGGTAGCATCTAGTAGATCTCAAAAACCCTCTGCTGGTAAGATGTTGGTCAAGTGGGGATTTTGTTGGATGAGAGAAGCCAGAAGAAAAGTTTTAATTTATGTGCCCATTTAGTTTTCCAAATGTAAATCATATTTGAGTATGTCTCCTATAATTAAGATAGATGTAGGCTGCTTTTGGTGTGTAATGTTGTCCCCAAATCTAAGAAATCTTGTTGTTGGTATTGTATTCAAGTTCATGGATTATATCTCCCAGGGTGTTGTTATTGACATGATTTTGAAGATGATTTTTGAGAGAGTTTTGCATGTTGCTAGTGAGGAGTTTTAGAGCTTTGGCAATGTTGAGTCTATTCAGCGAAGTTGGGATAGGGAGGTGTGTGTTTAGATTTTAGATGGTGTTGTGGTCATACCTATTGGATTCTAGATGGGTGATTAGATGCTCTAGAGGGGGTGAATAGAGTTGAATGCACTTAAATAAAATTCATTAGACCTTCAAGATATATCACAAGATAAGGTTGCTAAATAGGAAATTTGTGTGCAACTAAAACATGCATAGCAAGGGAGAGAGAGATTGAGCAAATACAAGTAGACAAGCTATTTAGAGTGGTTCCACACTTCAAACTAGAAGTGAGTCGGTCCACTTACCTAGAGAGGTCAACCTCTAGGATTTCTTAACCTTGTACCTTCATTATATTCATTATAAGAGATACAATATATGACCAACCAAAGGACTTACCTATCTAATACAAAGAGTCTTCAACCTTACCAAGGACTTACCCACTTTTCAAGGAGTCTTTCACCTTCTTATAAGGACTTACCTACTCTTATACAAGTCTTCAGCCTTCAAGGAATTACCCACTTTTCTTGGATCTTCAGCCTTTGACTTCACCTTCACTTGGAGAAGCTTCCACCAAGGACTTACCCACTTGAGCCCCAAGTCTTCAACCTTGATCTTCACCAAGGGACTCCTTCCCTTATTGTTCTTCACCTCTCTTAGCCAAGAGAGAGAACCTTCATCTTCATGGTTGAAAAGAGAGATAGGGAGGTGGTGGAAGTGAGAGCCTCACAAGATATACATGTAGGACTAGCTCTCTTATAGATTTCCTACTTACTCTAACGAATGTAGCAAGTAATTAAGCTTAGAGAGAGAGAGGAGGTTGTAGGAAGAACTCAACTATAGAATAGGAACCTCACATAGAGTTTTACATTGAATGCTCAACCTTGGAATGAAGCCCAAGGGGTCCTATTTATAGCTGGGGATGCCTCTTAGCCTTTGGGAATACTTAAGAATGAAAACTAGCCGTTTTGTGGCTTGCAACAGATATATTTTCACTTGTTGCAACTTCACAACAGCTAGAAACATTTTTCTGCACTTTTCCGTACAGTGTAATCGGTCGAGTTTCTATAAAGGTAACTCGATCAATCCCACTAAGAGACAAGACCAATTTAGGCCATCGGTCAAGTTTGTCCTGGGGTAACTCGACCGATTCATTTAAATCAGTTTTGGTCAGTAGAGGGATCAGTCGAGTTCTGTAAAGTGTAAACTCGACTGATCAAAAGTCATTTTCAAGATCCAATCAGGATCGGTCGAGTTTGCAACTCGACCGATGAACAACCTGATGTGAATTTTGGAAAATGGCTTTTGAGTGCTTAAACATTCGATCTAAGTGCTTCTGATTTTTTCTAAGCTTAATTACAAGTCATACAATCATTACAAGTGATTTACAACATGATTTTAATGGATTTACATCATATTACAAAAATGTGCACTTGTATGGACTTTGACTTGTCTTTTCTCCAAGTTGAGATGCGTAAGTTAGGGCATTTAGAGTGTGTCTATACCTAATCTGAAATCACTCAAGTAGAGACATTAGACACAATTAATTGGAATAGTTCAGTCATCATCAAAATAAGGGTTTAGTAAATATAGACCTTGAGTCAACAATACCATGGATCCACCCATAAGTTTATATATTGTTGTGCATGCGGGGGGGTGAAGATGAGGTTCTTTATGATATCCGGATTTTTATTGATGTACTTCCATAGTGGGGAAGACATGTTGTATGGGATGTGGTGCCAGGGAGGTTTGTTTTTGTAATATTTTTGGATGATAAAAAAATTTTAAACCTTGTTGGTACCAAAGGTGAGAATGTTTATAATTTTTGTGATAAGGAAGATGTCATGTATTTTTATATTGATGACGCCCCACCCTCCAAATTTGATCAGTGCAGTGATGGTACTCCAATTGACGAGATGATTATTTCTATATGGTGTGTCTACTTTGTGGTTGTTCCAAAGGAAATTTCTCCTAATTGAGTCTATGGTTTTGAGAGTCTTGCTTGGTAAAGAAATGTTGGTGAGGTAGTGAGTAGTAATAGGTGTTATGACATTGTTCATGAGTGTAAGCCGGTCAGCCAGGTTGAGAAAATGATTGCTTTATGAATTAAGTTTCATTTGAATCTTGTCAATGATAGTGCTCCAAACTGAGTGAGTAATGGGGTGTGGAGTAATGTGTAGTCCAAGATAGTTGATGGGGAAGTTTTCAGTTTTGTATTTGAGGAGGTTTTTGTATCTGTTGATAAGATTTGGTGGGGTGTTGACTCCAAAGATGGAAGACTTTGAAAGGTTGATCTTCAGACCCGAAATATAAGAGAAGAGACCAATTAAACGAATAGTGTTGATCATGGTGGAGTCTTCGGGTTTGACTAGAATCATGGTATCGTCTGTGAATTGAATGATGTTCTCGTGACATTTGGGGGGAGACTATAAGACCATGTGAAGTACCAAGTTTGATCATGTTTGTGAGAATGGACGTGACAATGATGAAGAGGTATGGGGAGAGGGGGTCACCTTGTCTAAGTCCATTAGTGTTGTGAAAATAGCCGAAGGGAGATCCGTTGATGATGGTAGAGAAATAGTTTGTGGATATGCAGGTATGTATCCAGTTATTCCAAATGTTTGGAAAGCCATATCCTGACATGGCTCTAATAAGACAGTCCCAATTGTTGTAATCAAAGGCTTTCTCAAAGTCTAGTTTGATGGCTATGATGGGTGTTTTGTTTTTGTGACAGAGGTATATAGTTTCATTCACCATGATGAAGTCATCATGTATGCTTCGATTTTTTGAGGAAAGCATTTTGATTGTGTGATATGATGTTTTCTAATTGGGGTTTGAGGTGTTTTGAAAGGACCTTAACAATGATTTTGTAGGAAGTGTTGGTGAGGCTAATAGGCCTAAACTGTGTGATCAGGTCAGGATGTGTAACTTTTATAATGAGACCTACATTGTTTGGTTGATATATTTGATAAGATTGTGAGTGTTAGTGTTGTGATGGATAGCTCTAAGGAGGATCTAAAAATCTCCCTTGATGTGGTTCCAATTGGCCAGGTAAAATTCAGTGTTGAGTCCATCAGGTCCATGGGATTTGTTTTTTCCTAGCGAGTGGATAGCCACGTCAAGTTATTCAGGAGTGAAGTGACTAATAATGTGCTGAGGTGAGGAGATATTGCTGCCACAAATGTGATTCCAATTTATGGAGTCAAGTATCACAGGCTTGTGTCTAGTATTGAAGATTCGGTTGAAGTGTTGGATAATGTGGCTAGTGATCATGTACTTGTTGGATGTTGTACTTCCATTTATTCTCGGTTTAGTAATGATATTTTTACGAGCATTGTTGTTGCAAGTTTTGTGGAAGAATTTGGTAATTTTATCACCCTCATTTTCCGATTTGATTTTAACATGTTGTTTCCAAATAGTGTCCAAGCATTGCTTTACATGCTCTAGTTCGACTTTGATGGTAAATGCTAGGGTTGGGTCAGCTGATGGGTTATTGTCTACAAACAGATGTTGTCATTCAAGGTCAGCTAGTTTACGTGAGAGGTTTTCAAAGTTTTCTTTCTGCCATCTTTTCAAACTACTCCTGACATTTTTAGTGTTGTTGTGGATATGGTATCAAACATTCTTGGTGTGATTATCCGCAGCAATCCAAGTCCTTTTGCACAGGTCCAGACAAGTGGGGTTAGTGATCCAGAAGATTTAAAAACAAAAAGGTTTGTGTCCCCATTTTACCTTATTCGTGTCGATGATGATGGGGAAGTGGTCTGAAATAGGTCGGTGAGTGACTGTGATGTAGGAATGGGGGTAATAATCTTCCCATGGTATGGAACAGATGAAATGATCAAGTCTAGCCCAGGTTTGATTATGATTCCATGTGTAGCGTGTGTTGCTGGTGGGATATCTATCATGTGGTGGTTTTTAATGAGTTGAAGAAAGGCCTTATTCATAGGGTACATAGTGCCTAAAAAAGAGGTGGGATTAAGCCTATCTGATAGTTGAGTGGTGAGGTTGAGATCCCCTCCCATTAGCCAGGGTTTATCCTGATATATGCTTATGATGTGCGTAATCTCAGCCATATAATCATATTTGTTTGTGTTGGGCTCTCCATAAATGCCATTGAATATCCAACTAAAGTTGTTTGTGGTGTTTGTGATGTGAAGAGTGATGGAGTACCTACGGAATTTAGTGTGTGTGATGTCAAAGAGGTTTCTATTGAGGCCTATAAGAAGACCTCCCTTGAAACCTAGCGATGGAATTTAGTACCAAGAGTTAATGTGTTTGCCTCCTATAGTTTTGAGAGCAAATGATGACAGTGACGATTTTGTTTCCTGGATGGTGATTATATTGATGTTATTTTTGTAAATGTGTCTATGGATTTATTTTATTCTATTGAGATTAGATGCCCCACAGACATTCAAGGAAGTAATCTTCATTATGTAGCAAATTAAATCGGATCTAATCTATATACTAGGTACTATCATATATGCAATTTTTCAAAATGAGAATATGAATTGTGGATATTTCTGTGAGTTCTCCGATTCATGTAGTTTTCAATGTTATCGAGGGTCTTATGAGCTTGAGTGTCATCTTCAAATGAGATACCTAGTTTATCAGCAAAGTTTGTGAAAGATTGTATGTCAGGCCATAATGCTATATCTTCTATATTATCTATGTAATTGTCATCAATCTCAAAAGATGTAGAATTTGATAAAATAGGTTGGAAGTATTCACTAGTATAGATGTGGAATGCGTAGATGTACCTGGATCTTCTGTGGCAAAGTAGTTTCTTCTGGTCAGTCCTTCAGGTGTGATGGGCATGGTGTTGATGGATTGGATGGTTCATGTAGCCTTTCCCTTACTTTTCGGCTTCGGACTCTATGATAATTGAATCTCGTCAATAATAGTAGTCTTCAGTTTTTTTACAGTATCGGAATCGATATTCATAGCAGTGTATGTATCATTGTTGTGGAAAGGGAAGGGTTTGAAAGAGTTCTATAGAGTGTTGTTTGTGTTATCCGCAGACGGTGACGATGTTCTGGGTCTTTTGTTGTTAATTGAGTGGTTGATTTCTTCTGCAGACATGGTAGCGATGCTCTTTCTTTCCCAAACCATGCTTTTGTCAGTGGGTTTTCTGATGTTTGTGAAGGGTTTTTTGTTGTTTGTTGGGCAGTACCGGGAGGGGGTGTACACTAATGTCAGAGAAGGTGGTTTTAATGGTGGTTGGGTTTTCAGCCGTAAGCTTGATCCTATAGATTTTCTTACCCAAACGGATCTTAAGGGATGCGGGAAGTGTTATATCCTGTTTGACAAAGAAGACACAATAGGCTTTGATGTATTGTGTGGGTTGGAGAGTGTCCTGTCTAACAAATTGAAGTGTAGCTCCTATGGAGTGGACGATAGCTCTGAAGACTTCAACCTCCTAGAGGTGTGGTGGCAGATCAGCTATTGCTACCCAGCCTGAGTCACCAGATCCAACCGGTGATGATCTGTGTTCAGATGTTCGTCGGGTAATGTTGTCTTGGACAAAACTGGTGCCACATGGAATAGTCATAACCTGACCAAAAAGATGATCAAGCTTTGTGCCTTCCGGGACAGAGTAAAGAAGTTGGGAAGGTGAGAGTATTTTTGGTTTCAGGACAGTGTGGCCAGGGAGAAGCAGTGCAATGGCACTGGTGACTTTGAGAATATTAATTGTGTTATTGCCGATGTTATTAGTGATGGTGGCAAGGATGCTTCTACTAGTGAAAACTTTCAAGAGTCTCATGGAATTGGATGGAAGATCGAAAGGGAACTCCTTCTCCAGGTGTATAGTGGGAGCCATGGTGAAAGGTAGGGGGGAGGGGCTACAAGGTTTCACAAGGGTTGTGGGTTTCAGAGGGTGCTATCGTGGTGTAGATCCTTAGGTGTTATGGGTGATGTTTGTTTGAAACATATGGAGGGTTTCATAGGATGTTTGAGGTGGTGATGGACGTGTGCCTGTGAAGAGTGAGATGGTGTAGTAGAATTCTCAGCTGAGAAGAGACAAGCGAATGAGTTATGGGTGGTAATCTCTTTGACATTGGGCTTTGGTCTGTGATTAGATTTGTCAAATCTCGTATTACGTTGAGATCTGTTGGAAAATGTAACAGATGCATGAGGTATTGCCTTTTTCCTGATAAAGTTTTTGATGTCTTCTAGCGAAAGGGTGTTGCGATAGTAGTATTTGTATGATAGATGACTAGGTTTATTGCATATGTAGCACCACCTTCGTGTGGTGCATTGGGACCTTGAGTGTTTTCTGCTAAAGCATCAGGTGCAATGCAGAGCGCGGAAGTGGTGTTTAGGAGGAGCTTGTCGCCAAGAGAAAGGAGTGGTGTTGTGTTTGAAGGTTGCTATAGCTAGGTCAGTGGCTGAAATCTGATCGAGTGGCGGGAAGTTTAGATTGTACAGAAGTGGGGATGTAGTCATCTTGTGTGGTTGTAGTTTCTGAGGTTTGTCTAAATCTGAGGATGGGGAAGTGAAACCGGTTGAGTTTGTTTGTTGGTACATGTCCGCGATAGTGACGAGCTTTTATACAAATGATGTTGTGCCTTCTTCCTCAGAACTTGTTGGTGATGTCTGGGTGGAAGTGATCTCAATGGGATTGACTTTGGTACCTTCAGTATGTTGGTGTTTATCAGGAACAAACAGTTGATCTGCAGAGTCTGAACTGGTGGAAATATTGCCATCTTTCGAGAAGAATAATGGGTATAGCTCTACGGGGGTTTCATTGTTGAAATCAATAACCCAGGCCATCAGGGTTCTATCGGTGATGATGAAGATGGTCCATTCTGGCTTCATCTTTAGTGTTGCTATCATATCTGCCCATCCATGTTCTATGTAGATGTTGGATTTCTTATCATAGTCTATGACAGCATCGAAGCTTTTGTGCCCTATTTGGATCTTGTTGATGCCTGGTGGGAGGTCATGTTCATGGTATTTCCATGCTCGTGGTATTGAATGATGGAATTGTTAGCAAGATCGTCTAATGGGTAGTTCATGTATGAGAAACCTGAAGTCATATTTGAAATGGTAGTAATGGGTTGAGCGTTGCAGAGATGAAGAGGGGTTTCGATCTTACATTTGAGATGTTTGTTTTAGCTCTTAGCCACTGTGAGGTGCCCTTCTGTTCTCATGTTGGGGGACAAAATGTCGGATGTATCTCAGAAGTAGAAGATGATCGTTGCAGCGCTAACCTATGTGTTAGAATCGATTTGCCTGCGCCAAAGTCGCCGCTATTCTGGTTGGGAAGTAAGGTTGTTTCTGATTTAGTTGGTGTAGCTATCAATGCAAAAGGAATTCGCCATAATGGTGTAACCGAGAAAATCTAAAGACAGTGCTCGTTGGTATTAATTCAATGTTGTTACGATAGTTTGGTCTCTGAAAACACACGTCAATGTATGTTGTGTGACGGAGGAGATGTTGCTAAGAGTCTGTATGTTGCCGAGCTGCGGTGTGGATCTATGGTCTGGCGGCGCAACCGCCTTAAGGAGGAGGTCGGAAGATGGTTGTGGCTAGATGGTGAAATCTGTTGTTGTTTCTAGAGAGAAGTTGGAACTTCTCTCTGTAGCAGGGCCCCAATCTATCCTCCTCGTATCCACTCTACTCCGATAAAAAAAGTGATAGATAAAGAAAAAGAAGCAGTGGAGACGGCACGGTCTCTTTTTCGCATTGGATGGATGGACATGGGGGTGGATGTAGACTTCTCCAACGGCGACGGCAATGTTACCACTTTTATAGGTCTTTGCTCCGCGTCATGCGTCTGACTTGTAATTATCTTTTGTCATGCAACTATTTTTTTGTCATGCGTCCAACTTGCAATTATATTCTGCCATATCATTACGGATTGACGATGAGTAAAGAGCAAAAGGAACTGTTGTGGAGCAGTGGCGTAAGTACCCTGTTGTATTTTTTGGTAATAAAGACTTATTATTCAAAACGAGAGTGATTTCTTGATATAAGCTTTTGACATTAACGATTCTACTCGTGTACGTGACAAGTAGTAGCATAGTACGTGACAAATAATAACATAGTCTTCAAATTCTCCGACTTCTTCTTGGTCTTCGTTTTTAGTCTGCCTATCATCTCCGTACCACCACATACTGGCAAGCCTCCGCCCCAAGGCACATCATTAGAAGTTCATACCGACTTGTTACACTACTTGTGATTTTTGTTGTATCTTATTGTTTGTGTTTTGATGTAAAAGTTGGTTAATATTAATTTTTCTAGTAACATACTTATAAATATGGAAGAAAAAAAATCAAAATGGTACACTTCTACAAAATGATTCCGATTATAACAACTTTGTGAAAATAATTCCCAAAATAGCCCACTTTTTAAAGAAAACGCCACCTGAATTGGCGTTTTTCTGATCAAATATGCAAAAAAGCCATTGTCCACAATGGAGCTTTTAGTCAAAAATGGAAGGAAAAAAAAAAAGGAAAAATGCCAAATATGTTGGCGCTTTCGCCCTACACATTTGGGGTGAAAACGCCAACTTATTTGACATTTTTTTTTATTAAAAACTCCAGATGTAATGGCATTTTTGCTACTTTGACCAGAAAAATGCCAATTCAGGTGACAGTTTTCTCTAGAAAGTGTGCTATTGTGGGAATCATTTTCACGGAGGTGCTGTAGCCGAAATTATTTTTGTCAAAGTGTACCATTTTGGTTTTCTTTCCTATAAATATTCCTTATGTGTGTACTTATCTACTTCAGATAAGAAAAAATAATACTAAAGTTGTTTAGCTCCACACCCCTTGCATGATTTTCTAGATCGGCCACGGTCGAGGGTGCTGTGTAGACTTTTGGATCTTTATTAGGAAAGGTGAATATAGAACCGTCCGAGGATTTGCCTTATGATTTAGTTATAAGACTTTTGTAACCACCGTGATCGCCTGTTCTGTATGTTGAAAGGATTTTTTTTTCATTTGCGTCTACCATATATTTTCTCTTGAGATATATATATCTTAGTTTTACGCTCCATTTCCGTCCTGAGTCTGTCTTAGATCTGGAACCCATCAATCGTATTTCGTCTTAACGTAAAGTTCATTTCCGTATATGTTCACAACATATAACACAATTGAAATCTACAAGACCCGATCAATCATTTGTGGTGTACTAGTGCGGAGACTAACTAGGGCCTGTCGTCAGTATAATAAACTGTGGTATCGCAGAATCATATTGCGCAGTGAGTTTCTTGGTTCCATAGAAAAGCAATAGCCAGGCACATGAAACCCCCAACGCCCACCCCAGTCCCTTACAAAAAAGAAGGAAGAAAAACTCACTCGCCAACTCTTTCCGTAGCATTCTTCCTCTTCTGCTTCAACATTTGCTACTGATAGATTCAGAATGTAACTGTCAAACCCCTCCCCATTCAAGGTGGGAAAACTAGATCGGATCATCAGGAATTACACAGACGGCAGCTTGATATACTGATCCAACATTCAAGACAACCAGGCGCCGTTGCTTGCGATCTCAAGAACACAAGTACCAGAACAAGACACTAACAGGAGCAGCTAGTTTCCAGTCACTTCCGGGCCAGTTTATGGAGGACACAGTTGCCATGACAGTTTATGTTTGATATATCTTGGGGAACGTCTGTGACCCTAAGTTTAGAATAATTCTTGACATAACCGGCCACCCACCCGCTGGCATACCCGGTTCTTGAAAACAATAAATTGTTGCGCGTTCCGAGATGTATTAAGTTACAGCATAAATTCAGCATACTTTTTCATGCAAAAGTCATGCAAAAGTACAGCTGTGATGTCCCACTGCCCCACTACCATTTAAAGTCATATCTGCAGCCACTTTATTTCTGCATGTCTGTACATGCAAAAACCATGCAAGATATAGATTATTTCTCCACCAAAAACGAATCTACCACATGTTGAACCAGTTTCACTCAACACTGAGTAAGTATTGTACTTTTGGTTCTTACCGAAATGAAAATTATAGTGAGATATTGTACTTACTAATTCAATGTTCTAGTCATGTAAATAGTCTTGGGTACAATACTTGGAAATGAATCACATGGGTGACCAATGTCTTGTTGAGTAGGCGTAATTAGGTTTGTTAATGATATGAGAATAATATTTACAGTTCTTATTATTAAATTGTATAACACTAAGTAAGTATTGTACGTACTATTTGTTCATGTTGAACCAGCTCCGCCCCTCTGATGCAAATAATAAGGTACTGTACTTTTGCTCTTTACAGAAATGATAAAAATCAGAATGAGGTATTGTACTTACTAAAATGATTTGGTAGGTAATGTACTGTAAATTTGACAAATTTAAATCAAGAGTAAGGGAGTGAGTACGGTACTTGGTGGAAATTAATAGGGAGGGGGAGTGAGTACTGTACTTAGTGGAAATGATTTGGTAGGTACTGTACCCCATTCTGATTTGAGAATAATAATTAGGTATTACTTATTGTTGAATTGTATAAGTGATTAATGTTTTGTTGGGTATTGTACTTTTGCTTCTTACAGAAATGAAAATCATAATGGGGTATTGTACTTACTAAAATAATTTGGTAGTCATTGTACTGTAAATTTGACAAATTTAAATCAAGAGTAACGAAATGAGTATTATACTTTGCGAAAATGAATAGGGAGGGGGAGTGAGTATTGTATTTGGCGAAAATAATTTGGTAGGTACTGTACTGTAATTTTGACAAGATTAAATCAAAAGTAAGGGAGTGAGTGTTGTACTTGGCGGAAATGAACAACGAGGTGGATGTTTGAGGAGATTTGCTGCCATATACGAGATTCAAAATTTTAAATTTAAATATTTTTACAACCTGTGATGAAATTAAATATCTGTGTGTGGGTGGATATATTTTCTGCAATTTGCATGTGCTTTGAATGGATTTTGCATGACTTTTGCATGAATAGTAATACAAAAACGGCTGCAGGCTGCTGGTTACGTGTTTCCGAGATCCGGGTAGGCTGGCGGGTGGGGCTGCCGGGTGTGGGTAGCGTTACTCTAAGTTTAACACCACCACTCTCCCAGGAGATCGGTCCGTTGACTAAACACAGAGACAGTTACAGGCTTACAACATCATTCCATCCTGAAATCATGGATCTCCGCTGTAGCGGATAGGACAATGCTGACTTGCTGAGCACATGTAAGCCTCAGAGATAATCAGCGTCTGTATACTGGGCAATAAAGCTTTTGATTGAATAGTTAGTACATAATTGCACTACTCGTTTGTCTTATTAATCTGGAAATAAGAGGTTTCTCACGGACAGACAGGAAGAAAGGGGATATCTTCTCAATGGCAACACTTAAGAGTGAAAATATAACTGGATTAACCAAATGGTACATGAGAAACTAGCAATTTTCTAAACTTATGGTGCAGTCGACATCATCTATAAAGACATGCAGATGCTGATCCAGAGAGATGACATCAAAAGAGATTCCAGGTGGATATCAGAACTGAAAGACCATAACAGGAATGGTACAGTTCACTGGTGCAATCACAGATTCCAGGTGTGTTTTTTTTGTAGGCTTCAATTAATCTATGTCCAATGGTTGACAGTCAACAATGGCGTCTAAATTCGGAGCCTTTTTGTTGCAACCTGCATTCCACATAATTTTTGGATCAGACCATAATGAGGCCAAACGACTAGCTTGCCTTGGCAACCAAGCAGAGAGGGCCTGCTGAGGTCGTAGTCATGAATCAAGTAACAAGATCGCGACATTTTTTAAAAGACAGTTGCTGGAACAAGGTCTTTACACAGGCGTCTAGCATACTATATTTATAAGAATGGTCAAAACAAGATTTAAAAATTAACAGCGTGTGCCAAACCAATGATAAACGGAATGTTCTTCTAATGAGGCATTCATGGGATATAGCTACTGGGAAGGAGAGCATCTGGTGCAATAGTCAAAAGGAAAAATACAGGAGGTACAAGGAGGACCGGGGAGCACATATGTCCAAACTATGTCGAGCTGCCTGCAAGGGAAAGAAATGTATTACAGATAACACCAAAATGGAGTTAAGAAGCGGCAACACAACTAATGTATGGGATGACTGTTGGATTAAAGAACATCTGCAACTCAGGCACCTCGCAAAGAAACCGATACCTAGCACGCTGGAGGATTTACAGGTTGCCAGCATGATCAATCTCGAGGGTCAATGGGATGAGAAGTTCGTGGAGGAGTGGCTTGGTCCGGAAATGGTGACTGAGGTTAGAAAAATACCTTCACCGGAAACATCTGATAGAAACGACATAAGAATCTGGAATCACACAGTCGATGGAAGGTTCGGTACTCGCTCAGCATACAATATTCTGCGAGAGGGTAAAGATGTAAGAACATTAGGAAATGGAAATCTATATGGAAACTGAAGGTACCAAGTAGAATACACTTCTTCTGGCTACTTGAACACAAAGCTCTCATGACTAACGTCAGAAGAAAAGAAAGGTTTATGACTGAAGATAGCACCTGTAGCAGATGTAAAGATGCAGACGAATCCATCCTACATGCTTTACGGGATTGCAGATTAGTTAGACCAGTTTGGACCAAGCTAAGAGAGAGCCAAACACAGGATTTATGGCAGGAAAATGATGCGGGGAATTGGTGCCATCAACATTTAACAAACAAGGATGAAGCTGCAATTGAGTTCATGGTGGCATGCCACTACATCTGGAAATGTAGGAATGAGGCGATCTTCAACAACAGGGAGACACCGGTTAGACATCAGGAGCTACATATTCAAAAACAAACTCAACTACTCAGCCATACAAGGAAGACGGAGGCCATAAATACAACAACAACGAAGCAACCTAAAAGATGGCAACCTCCAGCAGAAGACTGGATAAAAATCAACACTGATGCAGCTACTACGAAGAACGGCGCTATTATCGCCGGAGTGGCGAGGGACTGGAAAGGAGCCTGGAAAGGTGGTTTTGTTAGAAAGGTACAAGAGCAAAACGTGACAGCAGCAGAACTTCTAAGTATTCTGAAAGCGGTAGAGCTTGCAAAAGATAAAAACTGGAGTCAGGTCACCTTTGAATCAGACTGTCTCGCAGCAGTCAAGATGATTAATGGGAGGGAGGAAGAGGCAGGACCTAGATTCACCCGCACGATACAGTTCATTCAGACGATTGGAAGCCGAAGGAATACCTTCTGTTACATAGAGAGGAATAGGAACCAAGCTGCTGATCAGTTGGCTAAACACTTCAAAAACAAACAATGCCTCGATGGATGGATCGAGGAGGAACCTCCGGATATTAAAAATATCTTAAAAAAGGAGGGATGTAATGGCAATATAGTTGTAGATAGGAGAAATGTTGTTTATTGGATAATCTAAACTGATTACATAGGAGTCTCTTATATAGCAAACATAACAAGAGACTAAACTAAGCGCTACCCATATGGGACTAAACAACATAAGAAAAGGAGTAAGTGAGGCACATGCTAAGCACATGACACTCAAAGTAAAGGAACAGAAAAAACACATGAAACTACATATCTCTATACTCCCCCTCAAGCTGGAGCGAAGATATCGACGAAGCCCAGCTTGGAACTCAGATTCTGAAAGCGAGTCTTGGGTAGCACTTTGGTGAAGATATCTGCAAGTTGCTGTTCTGTACTGATATATGGAGTGTAGATCTGACCTGAAAGAACCTTTTCCCGTACAAAGTGGCAGTCGACCTCAATGTGCTTGGTTCTTTCATGGAAGGTTGGGTTGCTCGCAATGAAAATGGCCGCCTTATTGTCACAGAACATGGGCATAGGGCTAGGCGGAGATATGTCAAACTCCTTCAGAAGACTATGAACCCATAGCAGCTCGCAAGTAGTATGAGTCATCACTCTATATTCTGCCTCAGCGCTTGATCTTGCCACAACAGTTTGTTTTTTACTGCGCCAGGTAACTAGATTTCCGCCCACAAATGTGCAGTATCCAGAAGTGGATTTCCTGTCAGACCGACTCCCTGCATAATCTGAATCAGAAAACCCAGATAGGTCACAGTGGCCATGTTTCTTATACAGAAGGCCTTTTCCAGGAGCACTTTTAAGATACCGAAGAATATGAATAATAGCATCCCAGTGGCATTGCCTTGGTTTATCAAGATAGCGGCTAACAAATCCCACAGCAGCAGCTAAATTAGCTCTGGTGACAGTCAGATAAATGAGTTTGTCCACTATTCTTCGGAACTGATGGCGGTCAGCATATGCAGGAGATGAATCACTGTCCCAATCCATATTTGGATCCAGAGGAGTGATGGCTGGCTTGCATCCCAACATTCCTGTTTCTTGTAATAAGTCAAGAACATATTTGCGCTGAGAGAGAAACACCTGCAGAGGATCGAGCAACCTCAATTCCCAGAAAATAACGCAATTTGCCCAGGTCTTTTGTAATGAAGTGTTGTGCGAGATATTGCTTGGTTGCGTGTATCCCTGCGGGGTCACTGCCAGATAAGATGATGTCATCAACATACACAATAAGAATAACCAGCCCTGTTGTGGTTTTGCGTATGAAAACAGAGTGATCAGCCTGCGACCGTCGAAATTCAAAGGTTGACCCGTCTGGTTGTATTATGAAGGACCTCCGCACGAAGACGAGGATTGGTTCGGGCCGTGAGGGACCAGATGGGTTGTACTACCTGGATGGACCACCTACTCCAAAGGCGATGCTCTCTACCTCGGTGACAGAACTTCAACTGCATGTTAGACTTGTTCATCCATCTGCGGCGAAACTAAAACATCTTTTTCCTGACATCTCTGGCAATAGCTTTACTTGTGAATCTTGTGTAATGGGCAAGCATACAAGATCTGTTTTTCCTGCAAAAAAATCTATTTCTTCTTCAGCACCTTTTGAACTTGTGCATGCGGATATTTGGGGGCCATGTTCTGTGCCCAGTCATTCTGGAGTAAAATATTTTCTGACTTTTATTGATGATTACTCTCGTCTTACTTGGTTGTTTTTACTCAAAGGTCGAAACACTGTATTAGATTGCATTAGTACCTTTTTTGCTGAAATTAAAACTCAATTTGATCGACCTATTAAAACCTTCCGGACTGACAATGCACTAGAATTTATGCAACAATCTGTGACTTAGTTTTGCATCTCCCATGGCACACTCCACCAAACCACTTGCCCATACACTCCACAACAGAATGGTGTAGCAGAACGGAAAAATCGCCATCTTCTTGAGGTTGCTCGCACTCTCCTGTTTCATTACAAGGTGCCTCACTGTTTTTGGCCTGATGCAGTTTCGACAGCATGCTATCTTATTAATCGCATGCCCTCTTCTGTTTTGCAAAACAAAGTTCCCTACACTCTGTTATTTCCTGATAAACCCTTATTCTCTGTGCCGCCTCGCATCTTTGGTTGTACATGTTTTGTTAAAAACCTTCGCCCTGGTCTCACAAAGTTGGATGTCCGGTCTGTGAAATGTGTATTTTTGGGATATTCCCGGACTCAGAAAGGCTATCGTTGTTTTGACCCTGTTAAGAAACAATGGTTTGTAAGTGCGGATGTGATATTCTTTGAACACATGCCGTTCTACTCTGCTGTTGGGGACCGCCTGACTACTGATATTTTGAATAGCACTCCTCTTCCAGTGGTTGAAGAAATACCTTATGTTCCTACTTCACAAGAGAAACCTCTACAGGTATACAAGCAAAGACCAAAGCCCCTCACTGCCCCGGCCGAACCAAATCCTGCGTCAGCAGAGGATCCACCACAGGCTGAGGTATTTTCTGATTTGCATCTTCCTATTAGTTTATGAAAAGGGATTCGTTCATGTACTCAGCATCCTATTAGTCACTTTTGTTCTACTGATCATCTGAGTGACAGTCTTGCATACTTTACATCTGCATTATCTGCTGTGCACATTCCTAAAACTATTGATGAAGCTCTTCGCCACCCTGCCTGGAGACATGCCATGGAACAAGAAATGCAAGCCCTATATGAACAACACACCTGGGATCTGGTTGATAAACCTTCTTCTTGTCATCCAGTTGGTTGTCGATGGATCTTTACTGTTAAATATGAACCAAATGGCACCATTGCACGCTTGAAAGCTCGATTAGTGGCGAAAGGATATACGCTAGAAGTAGGAGGTCGTCTACCACGGCCTCGACCGCGGCCGTAATCAGTAGAGCGAGCAACCAGAGCCGTAGGTGCAGGAGCAGAAGCAGGAGTCAGCGAAGGTAGTCGCTGGACTCTTTTGAGGACATCTCGAACAGTAGGAAGCGGGTCACTGGACATGATTTGATCAACAACCCCTGAGAAGGAGTCAGGAAGCGCATCCAGAAATTGCACCAGGCGAAGTTCATTGCGGTGTTGTTGTGCAACTTTAATATCGGCAGTCAACGGATGATACAGCTCGTATTCATTCCATAAAGCAGAGCATTGGTTGTAGAAGTCATCGATCGACAAGTCATTGGAGAACTCCTTCTTGGAGAGTTGTTTGAAAATCTCGAACACCCGCTTGGGATTCTCCTGGTGGGAATAAACATGTGCCAATTGGTCCCACATCGTCTTGGCATCATGCAAGCAGAGTAGAGACTGGCTGATCCTAGGCTCGATGCTGTTGAGAATCCAGGACATGACGCCGGAGTCATCCTTGGACCACTGAATGTAGTCCTGTTTAGTCTTGTCTTCAGCATCAGCAATAGGGGTAGTCGGGGGATCAGCAGTGAGATGATGGTACCGACCTTGTGCCTTGACATATAGCACAAACGACGCAGACCACAGATGGTAGTTGGATCCCCCTTCAAGTTTGACAGTGGTGACGCACAGAGATCTGGGTGGCTCAGAATATGCCATGGCTGCAGAATGGACCACGCCGTAGAGAAGCAGTAGAACCCCTGGACAGGCAGAGGCAGCAGAGACCCTTAATGGGCAGAAGTAGCAGAGATCTGACAAGTCAGATCAGAAGGACCCAATATGGGCAAATAAGACCTAGAAACCTACGCCATCATGAGGAAAAATCAACGTTCCAACATGAGGCGCAGGCAGAAATCCCGAGGAACAAAGTAGACTCTCAACTTAGAAGGCCAGAGGTTTCCCGATCACAAATCCGCAATCTTCCGGACGTAGACGGAGAAAAATTAGAAAGTGCACAGGGTTGTACGTAAGGATTTAGAAGGTGATTGGGAGGGAAATTGTGGGGGAAATGGTGGATATGGTGAGGATGGAAGATATGGAGGAGAGGGTAGTGTGGGGAGGGATGAAGGGAGTGGGTAAAAAAAATGGGAGGTGGCTGTTTGGTGGTGCGGCAGCAGCAGGTTGCCGCTGCTGGCGGCGGTGGCTGGGGGGGGGGGGGGGGGGGTTGGCGGCGGCTGTAGGGGGGGGGGCGGCGGCTAGGGATAGGGTTAGGAGGGGTGGAGGGAGGAGGAGGTGAGGGAGAGGGGTTGTGGCAGCGGCGGGGGGGGGGGGGGGGGGGGGGCTGTTATGTCATGGGTGGGAAATTAGGGTGGGAGAAATTGAGGGCCTGCTCTTGATACCATGTAGATAGGAGAAATGTTGTTTATTGGATAATCTAAACTGATTACATAGGAGTCTCTTATATAGCAAACATAACAAGAGACTAAACTAAGCGCTACCCATATGGGACTAAACAACATAAGAAAAGGAGTAAGTGAGGCACATGCTAAGCACATGACACAGAAAAAACACATGAAACTACATATCTCTATAATAGCAAATCGAACTAATGTTTCGATTGAAGTAGGTGATCAATAAAGTGAAGGCTTCCCAAAAAAAAATGATAAACGGAATGTTTACTTCTACAGTTGTGCTACCGATTCTGGAAATTGGTGAAGTTATACGTATAAGATCTAGACAAACAGGATGATGAACAAGGACTCAAGTAAGGGAATAAGGGTACCAGAAAACTGGTTAAATACAAATATCTCGCCTGACTATCATTTTTTAAGAACAGTTATTAACTGTTACCAGGAGTCTGCAGACAAAGATACTTTGTGTGTCCTGGGAGCCAACTTATAAAGCCCTCGCCAAGCTTCAACCAACATGGCATGTGAATAATTGCACAAGTAAACGTGCATGGCCGGCCTCCATGATACTGCTAAACATTAAGTATCATAATATAATAAACAAAAACATTCGTTTCATATATATTCATAAATTGTTTAACTGTTAAAAAATCGACAATGTTATAACTACCCCCAACATTTGACAATTCATATTTCATTGATTCCTATGTTTGAGCAAGCTAAATAATATTAGCTATAGCACTTAATGTCCAGATTATCTTAGTAGTAAAACCATCGACATATACCTATAGGTAATAATTTTATTAGTTTCTTGATATATATTGAATTCTATTATGAGATAGTATTATATATTTCCAAATAGTATAAAATTCAATGAATATATTTTCTTGATAGCTAATGAATATAGTTTATAGAAACATTACTTCTAGAAAATTGCATACATGGACATGTATGACAACGATGATGCTTTTCTAACATTTCAAACGGTGGTTCTCCATATATTTTTGTAGTGTAGACAAACACATGTACCAATTAAATAACTTTTATATGTGGTCTTAGAAGTATACGAAATATTTTTCATATCATGTTGATGTTCATTCAAAGTGATGGTAGAGAAAATATTATTTTCCAAAAAAAAATTATTATTGTGCATGCATGTGCACATGGGTTTACCATTACATCTCGAAAACAAGAGATTTGATCTCTGACTTTACACCTAACCAGGCAAATGCCTGCTAGTAGGGTTGGAAATGGTGGGGCGTTACTGTTTGCCCACCACCCATATCATGTAGGTACTGTAAGGGTAACCATATTTTTACCAACCCCCCTGAGACAAAGCAAATTGAGGAAGTGTAGGGTTACACAATGTGTGTACCCTGATATATATACTAGTGGAACAATTATATGTAGGTCCAAATAGAAAAGTAAAATAGCTAGACAGTAAGTAAAGACATAATTAACACTCCCCCTCAAGTTGGAGCATAGATATCAACCATGCCCAACTTGTCCACAAGCAAGTTGAAATGTTTCTTGGCCAGCAGCTTTGTAAACATATCAACAATTTGATCTTCTGAGCGAGTGAACGGAGTGCAGATCTTGCCAGATAAGATAGTCTCTCGAATGAAGTGACAATCGACTTCAATATTCTTTGTGCGCTCATGATACACAGGATTATTAGCAATCAAGATAGCAGCTTTATTGTTACAGTGCATAGGGATAGCAGCAGAAGACACAACCCCGAAGTCTTTCAAAAGAGATTGTACCCATAGGAGCTCACAAGCAGTGTGGGCCATCGCCCTGTATTCAGCTTCAGCACTAGATCTGGCAACAACATTTTGCTTTTTACTTCTCCAAGTGACCAGATTACCTCCAACATAAGTACTGTAGTCTAAAGTAGATTTTCTGTCAATCTTACTTCCAGCATAATCAGAATCAGAGTAGCCTTCCAGATAACAGTGTCCATGCTTTCTATAATAGAGGCATTTGCCAGGTGATTTTTTAAGATATCTCAAAATATTACAGAGAGCATCCCAGTGACATTGTCTAAGCTTATCCAGGTTCATGCTAAGAAGACCAACAGCAGTAGAAATATCGGCTCGAGTAACAGTCAGATAAATCATTTTACCAATCAGTCTCCTATATTTTTTACTGTCTGGAAACATAGGAGAAGAATCATCATCCCAATTAATATTGAGATCCAGAGGAGTATCAGCAGGACGTGCACCAAGCATCCCAGTCTCCTGTAACAGGTCAAGAACATACTTCATCTGAGATAAAATAAGAGTATTAGAAGTCCTAGATACCTCAATGCCCAGAAAATATCTTAGCCTCCCCAGATCTTTAGTAGCAAAATGTTTGCACAGGTGTTTTAGTAGCCTGAATCTCAGAATAATCACTGCCAGATAGAACAATATCATCAACATAAACAATCAGAATGACAATACCAGAAGAAGTCTTTTTTATAAAGATTGAATGATCAACCTGTGACCTCAGAAAACCAAAAGCAGTCAGGATTTTACTCAGCTTATCAAATCATGCCCGAGGACTCTGTTTGAGTCCATAATAGATTTTTTTAACCTGCAAACTTTTTGTGACTCCCCCTGAGCAACAAACCCAGGAGGTTGCTCCATATAAACCTCTTCTTGAAGATCCCCATACAGGAAGGCATTTTTAACATCCAGTTGAATAAGAGGTCAATCTAAGTTAATAGCAACAGAAAGAAGAACTCTGACAGAGTTAAGTTTGGCAACAGGTGAAAACGTCTCAAAATAGTCAATTCCATAAGTTTGTGTATACCCTTTTGCAACCAGTCGTGCCTTCAGACGTTCCACTGTTCCATCAGGTTGATACTTTACAGCATAGATCCATCTGCAACTAACAGGTTTGCACTCAAGAGGTGGATCCACCAGCTCCCAAGTTCCTCGATCAGTAAGAGCAGTCATCTCCTCTTTCATGGCAGTCATCCAGGCTGAGCTTTGTAAGGCATCATGGACAGTCTTGGGAACAGCAATAGCAGATAGAGCAGCCACAAAGTTACTAGCATGAATACTCAGATGTGCAGTAGAAACACGATTAACAATATTATGAGAAGTACAAGAACGAGTGCCTTTTCTGAGAGCAATAGGCAGATCTAAGTCAGAATGTACCTCAGTAGGAGTAGGACCTTCTTGAGGAGAAGATTGGTGTTGTATGGGGGGGGGGTCTTGAGCAGGTTGGGACATGTTCCTACGTTTATACACAATAAGTGGAGGAGTAGTTTCAGCATATGAAGTATCAGAAGTGCAATCAGTTGTGATAGGCAATGGTGTTGTGATTATATCAGAATCCAGGGTATCTCCTGTAGCAGAATAAAAAGGTGTATCCTCAAAAAAACTACATCACTACTCGTAAACCATTTTTTCACAGTAGGACTATAGCAACGATACCCTTTGTGAGTACGAGAATTGTAACACCCCTGACCTGGGTTATGAGCTAACCCTAGGTGTTTTGCCTAATTATGAAATTAGATGTTTGTAATTATCCTTTAGTATGTAATTAAAGCTCCTAGGGAACATATGTTTCCATTTCTGTCCCCTATGAACAATGTTGTAGTATTGTTTTGCATACAGGGACCTATGTGCAATTTACCCAATCAGAGGGGTTAACTTGCAAATTACACATGTTTTATGTTCTTTTAATGTTGAGGCAACCTAAGGATGAATATGATGAAGTATAATGGATTTCCCAAGCTTGGGCATCAAGATGCAGCTTGTGGAATGATCCTTATGCTTAAAAACCCTAATTTGATGTAAAATGCAATTTACCCAAATTATGGGGTGCAACTTGTAAAATACACCTTCTAGAACATCTAGTATGACTCTTGACATCATTTAGAGTAGAAATGATGAAAGGAACACACCAATGAATAATTAGACAAGAAGAATGATCTTTGTAGTAGTTTCACCTAGTATGAGCATGAAGACCCTTCATATATGTATCCTAGTTGAAAGATGGCTTTCTTTACCCTTAGATCTTGAGTTTAGATGGGCTTTGCATAAGCTTTGATGTCTTGGACGTGCCTTAGAAACAAGGAGGGACTTGGATGAGAATTCCATGAACTAAGAGGTCCTTAAGGTGGAAAACTACCTAAGGTATATAAGCCTAGTTCCCTTGTAAACCAACTAAACGTATCCTTTCACCTCTTCACTTCTCATCTTTCTCAAGACGGCCAAGGCAGAGCTCTGGACTTCAGGGGGACGACCAAATAGTCCTAAGGTGAGTAGGAACCATCTTCAAGCTCGGATTCTTGGATGAATTCATCATATAAGGTTGGTCTATGGTTAACTCACTTAGATTCTTTGTTCTAGTCGACCATCCCCATCTTTTCCTTGGAGAATCACCTCTGGCCGAGTTGTGGAGCTCAAGACGCCATTAGAGGCTTGAAGCTTGGAAGCTTGGAGCTCTAGGAACAACGTTTGAGGCGGGTTTTATAACTCTAAACTCTTTGCTCTATTATGCATATCTTTGTTCTTGCAATTTAAGTTTAGTTCTCCTTCTACCTCCCTTCTTCCTTGCACCTTTGCAAGTAAAACGGTGGAGTAACCGACTTGAACAGAGGTTGAAGATGATGGGCGTGAATTCCTAGGCAACTTTATCAACCGACCTTGGACCCTTTTGGTTCAAACGGTTGCAAACTGTTTGAGGTCAAACGGTCTCAAACCGTTTGATCTCATGTGGTCTTGCAAGACCGTTTGGATCAAAACAGTCTCAAGACCGTTTGATAGGGTTGACCAAGGGACGACCGTTTGAGGGTGTGTTGGTAATATAATGAATTTCATTCCTACAAAGAATCATAATTTAATCCCTAACCTATTGAGAGTTGAAGGCACTGCAATACCCTAACCCTAATCGGGTTGAAATTGTTGTTTTCAAGTATAGATCTTGTTGAGTTTTGGGTTGAAGGACTCAAACGGTCTTAAGACCGTTTGGGGATTCATCCAAACGGTCTCAAGACCGTTTGGACACAACCCAAGACCGTTTGGAGGTCTAGGTCTGAGGTAATTTGATGGTTTGAGGGTCCAATTGTAATAAGTTGATGAATTGATGAAATTGCTGATTTTAGACCTAGTTAGGGTTCAACCCTCATCCAGCCGATTTGGTTTTTGGTCAAACTTTGGGCAAACGGTCTCAAGACCGTTTGGAGGATGTCCAAACGATCTCAAGACCGTTTGGGCCAAGTTTGGGCCCAATTGGAGGTCAATTGATGGGTTCAACCTTGATTTGATTCATATTGTTGAACATTGATGATTATCCGATTGAAACCCTAATTGAGATGGACTTAACCCTAATTGGCTTTCAATTGAGGGTCAATTTGGTGTCCAATTGATTAAGGTTCATCCTAAATGACTCAATTTGTAAGTGGTTAACATGGATTTGGAGAATTGAGGGCTTCAACATACATAACCATAATCGATTGAACCTTTTGAACCATGTTTGAGGTCCAAACGGTCTCAAGACCGTTTGGGCTCAAACGATCTCAAGGTCGTTTGGTCCAATCGATCCCAAGATCGTTTCAATTCAAACGGTTTCAAACCGCATAAGCTCAAACGGTTTGGAAGTCAACTCTCCCCAAACGGTCAACGCACCCAAACGGTCTTAAGACCGTTTGAGGGCAAACGACCTTGGGTGTCATGCGGTCTTGAAGTCAAACCTAGCAAACGGTCAACACATCCAAACGGTTTCAAACCGTTTGGAGGTTGAATATGTGTAACCGATTGGAGACTTTCAAGGTTGTTTATACTTAATCAATTGAAGGTGTATTTGGTTCAATGAGGATCTGATCTAAACCCTAATGATAACCTAGAACATTAAGGGACTAAGGGCCTAATGAATTGACCTATAATGATGATCAATGGTGTGAATTACCTAAGTACCCTTCAAGGGTTAAATCAAAGGATACCTTGTTCTAATCAAACCCTAATGACGTGTTAGTGGTGATATGGCTTATGTTAGTCAATGAGGACTTAACCTAACCTAATCTAGAGTGGTGTAATCACCATCTACTAGTGAGAGGAGAGAGAAAGTACCTTTTATGGTTGAAATTCAAGTAGAGTACCTTCAATACACATAAATGTGCATGATTAGGGTATGATCCACCTATGTGAGATCATGGAAACCCTAATTATGATAATTGATGAATCTTAATCTTATCTGAGGGCTTTAATGGTGATGATTCACATACATGATGATGTTATGAGTTCAACTCACCAAGGAGTGTACAGTAAACCCTAATTCTAGGGTAATAACATATAATGAAAATAGTAAACCCTAATTTAGGGTGATCTGATAAATGTAGTAATTCAGGGTTATGCCTTTGAGTATGAAACCCTAATTACAAGTTGTAATATGAGGAATCTTTATGCCTTGTGAGATAAGAGGTTCAATAAATCTAACCCAGAGGAGATGTGATATGAATGAGAATCCCTAAATTAGAAATGAAAATATGGAAATCCTAGTGGGATGAATAGTGAGCCTAGTTTATGACCTAGCAATTATGAAATCCTGGAGATGTCTACAAGGTAATGCCTTTGAGTGAAGTATAGCCAAATCAATGAGTATGATGTAATCATACCATGATAAGGATGAGAAATGAATTCATACCTTGAATTGACAATCATTATGATGTTCGATAAATGTTGTAATTAAAGGTAAACACTCATCATACCCTGGTATGCTTCCAAGGATGGCAAAGTTGCATACTAGAGTTGGACTGATAATCTGAATCGGAAATATTAATTAATGAAGGATGGGGTATGTTAACCTTAGTCCTGTGTTATGCTTTTAGGTATGAAACTCTGTGAACAAATTACAAAATATGATGCCTTATAAGATAAAGGGATTTCAATAACCTTAATTTGAATAGGGTGAAACCCTATTTCCAGTTATGCCTTTAAGCATGAATCTTCATGATTGAAGTATGAGATGAGGAATCAATATTCCTAATCATAAGTAAAGGAAATGAATAACCCTAATTGATGAGATTCAGGGAACCTAACTCTTGTAAGAGTAGGAAAGTACAACTTCTTTGAAATGAATTGTTTACTGTTATCAGTTAAATTAACCAAGCAGGTTCTTATATGAGGATGATCATATTCAGGTAATGATGATGATTTCATATTCATTGAAAGTATGTTATTAACTTTATGAATAGTGAAATACCTTGTTACCTAGCAAGTGGCATCTAATGAAATTGATAGGCTGTGAGAGCCATGAGTATCATCAAGGTCATGCTTGACAGATGACTTGTGATGAGCTAATTGGGAAATGATAATTGATGTGAGTTAGACTTGTTACATTTAGTATTCTATTTTCATAGCTACTATGCTAATGATTAATGTTTGAGAACATGTATGATGTTAAAAGAATACTGAAATGTACCTAACTAATCAAGTATAATCATTCCATGTAGAGCCCTGATCATAGATCCATCATTGTCAGAGACCAAATGATGGTGAAACAGGTTTTCCTAAGGGAACTCCTGGATCACATACTTTTGAGTATGTGGGGGAAATGGATGCGTAAATCCTTACATCCTAGTGTAGGAATTGATGTAGATGTATCATATTCCATCAACCCTTCACTACAAATCCAAACCAAGAGATGTACCACGAATCTCCCAAAGAAAACACAAACACCGCATCGGTGAGAGATAAACAAGAAATCTTCCGATGACGAAGAGAGTACAGAACGCCACTGTAACTCTAAAATAGCGAAGGACCAGATTACCCTGGTAAGCTATAACAGCAGAGACACAAGATGTCCTGCAAACAATCCTCTTACTGACTGAGGAAGATGAGGTCATAAGAATCCGGCTCTTTTGATGACCTATGTATGATACCGATGCGACTTACTAGTGATCGGTTGGAGTATGAGCGGTATACCTCATCTCCACAGGGCATAATAATAATGTTTGTAAAACATAATCAACCGCGTAGCATATCTGCTTAGGTTGAACTACGAGGAACAATGTTTGGTGTTACATTGATTACATCAATGATCTATTCAGATATTTTGTATACATGTTCTTTATATGCTTTAAAGAAATGACTACTTAAGTAGAAGTTGCTTCACTTGTTATTAAACATGTTGTTGCATGATTTAAGTTACCTTGTCTATGATATTCCTTAATGTTATAATAAAGCTTCTAGTTGAGAGTTATAACTTTCGCTGGGACAATTTGTACATTGTCTCACTCCGTAGACTTCAACTTTTTAGGTGGTCGTCGAAGACGAAGGATTCCATTTAAGGATGAGCAACAACAGCAACAACAGTACCAGGGGCAGCAGTGAATCTCAGGTGGAGATACTGACTGCTGAGTTATGTAGTTAGATAGTCCTATGTCGTCTCTGTACTCTCAGGTCCTAGGAGTTAGTGGTTTGAGATTTTGGTGTTGGCTCTTGAGATTTTTGAATCATGTTGTATATAACTACTCAAGAAGTGGTTTAACAGAGATGTAAACTGTTTATTTGGTTTCTTATAAAAAAGGAGTTTTATAATTTCCAGATCTTGTCTCAAAAAGTTTTAATTTCCAGTAATTTTTCATATTCCGCAACTAATCGAATGTTTCCGCTGAGTTTATATCGTGGTTTTGGAGATCGGAGCCGACAAGAATAACCCAAGAAAATACATTTTTCTGCTCTAGGAGATAATTTATCATAGGTTGGTCCAAGTAACCGCACAAAGCAAGTAGAGCCAAATATCCGTGGAGGTACAGAAAACAGAGTTATATTAGGTTGTAGAACCTGAACAGAAATCTTGTTGCCAATAACAGAAGACGGCATTCTATTAATCAGAAAACAGGCAGTTAGGATAGCTTTTGGCCAAAAATGCCTAGGTACATTAGAATGCAACATTATAGTTCTAGCAACCTCAAGTAAATGTCTATTCTTTCTTTCTGCAACTCCATTTTGTTGAGGCGTATAGGCACATTATGTCTGATGAATAGTACCCACAGATCGGCAAAACAAGCCAACTTCTTTCTGAACAAACTCTAAAGCATTATCGGTTCCCATAATTTTAATAGGCACAGAATATTGAGTTTTTATTTCAGCAAAAAAGAATTTTATTGTAGATAGCACTTGAGACCGATTTTTCAACATAAACAACCAGGTGGCACAAGAGACATCATCAATAAATAGAATAAAGTATATATTGCCAGACAAACTTGGCACATGACACGGACCCCATACATCTGAATGAACAAGATCAAAAATGTTTTTACAACTAATTTGGGACCATTTAGGAAAGACAGTTCTAGACTGTTTCCCTAACTGACACGACTTGCACTGAAAATTGTGCGTTACTACACCAAAGATAACATGTTTTAATATTTCAGAAGATGGGTGTCCAAGTCTGTAGTGCCACTGCAAAGCTGAAACTGATGAAGATAGAGCTGAAGCTAGCACCAAGTTGTCAGTCTTTTTCAATTCATCCAGATAATATAGGCCATAAGATCCTTCATGCCCCCCACCAATCTTCATCCTCGTGCGAAGGTCCTAAAAAGTACAAGTACCAGGAATGAATGTGAGACTGCAGTTCAAGCTACACATAATTTTGCTAACAGATAATAAGTTCAGTGGAAATCGAGGCACATATAGAGCATCTTTTAACAAAAATTGAGAGATTGTCTCCAATCCCAGCTACAGCAGTCTTGGAGCCATCCGCAAGCATAACAGAAGAATTAGAGATCGGTCTAGATAAGGTTTTAAACAAAGACTGATTTCCAGATAAATGAGACGATGCACCCGAATCAATCACCCATTTTTTATTACCAGTACTAGGCGAGGGGGCACTGATGAAAGCAGAATCACAACCGGAATATGTAGCAGCATGAGCTCCAGAAGCAGCTCCAGAGGATGACCCAGTACGCTCGAGCAATAGACGCTCCACCTCATGGCAGATGAAGTCAGCAGTAGTAGAACTGAATGCATCAGTAGCAGCAGACTGTGACACTACCTCTGTGGTAGCATGGGCATCAGAAGCTGCATTAGCCTAGGCAGGCTTTCCATATTTCTCCCAGTATTTTTCTTCAATATGATTAGACCGGCCACAGAAGCTACAGAACCGTTGACAAGTCTGAGGGCGAGCAGCATTTGGAGGACCAGAGGGCGCTCCACGTCCAGAAGAACTCCTCCCCCTCCCACCACCAAGAGGAGAACGAGTTTCGTGAGAACGACCACGTCCACGGCCACGACCACGGCCTGACATAGCAGCAAGAGCAGTGGTATCGCCCGTCTCAAAAGGCGACTCAGATGAGGATGACGGCAGTCGCTATAGACGCTGAAAGGCACTCTGTAGAGTAGGTAGTGGATCACTGGCAAGGATCTGATCCACAACCCCAGCATATGATTCAGGTAACCCACACAGGAACTGAACTACCTGCAACTCCTGACGTAGACGTTGCATGGTAGCCAAGTCAGTAGACAAGGGATGGTAGGCCTCCAATTCTCCCCAAAGTCCCTTGAAGGCAGAAAAATAGTCAGTAAGATCAGATCCCGAAAAGTATAGACGGCTCAGTTGCTTGTTGATATCAAAGACTTTCTTCGGATTCTGGCTGTGAGAGTAAGTACTAGCAAGCTGATCCCACATCTACTTTGCTGTAGGCAGATATAGTAAGGTGACACTGATTTTTGTCTCACTGCTATTGAGAATCCAGGTCATCACAGTAGAATCATCTTTGACCCAGTCACCATACGCTTTGACATCCTTCGAGTCGGCATTGGCAGCAAGCGCAAGAGGCGGATCATGCGTCAAATGAGACAGTTTCCCTAAGGATTTAATATAGATATGCATAGAGCAGACCCAGTGTCGGTAGTTTCGCCCATCCAGCTTCACAGTAGTAACCTGACGACGTAGATCCTCATGGGAAGAGGCCATGACAGGCAAATCACCAATTACCGACAATAAGAAGAACAAACAGGCACAGGCAGAAAACGACCGCCTAGTTCCTCACTTAGGCGGCAACAGCCACAGTGGAAAGACGGGACGAACCAGTTACATACGGGCTACGCCGAAGCGTAGTAGAAAACCCGATGGCTCAAGGCCTACACGGGCAGGCAGGAAGCAGATTCGAAGACGGCCCTTCAGAAGGAGATCACGCCACCGGAGCAAGCGGCGATGAGCACTGCGGGCAGCATCTGGCCTGGCAGCGACGGCGCTTGGCGCCCGCGCTGCTACTGGTTGCCCGGCGGCTACAGCCGGCGGCGGGGCGGGGCGGGGGGTGAAGGAGAGGCGGCTCCCAGATCTAGAACTGCTCTGATACCATGACAAAGCAAATTGAGGAAGCGTAGGGTTATACAATGTGTGTACCCTGATATAAATACTAGTGGAACAATTACATGTAGGTCCAAATAGAAAAGTAAAATAACAGGACAGTAAGTAAAGACATATATTAACACCCCCGTTTACCTTTTACCCACACCTTAAAAGGGTAAGGCAAAGGGAGAAGTTTTAACGTACCCACTTACCCACTTACTCATTAGGAGAGGGTTTTGAATTAATAACTTGGGGTTCTAACACATTTACTATTTCCTACTAAAAACCCCAACAACCCTCACCACTACTTGCTTCATTTGTATTATTATTATTTTATTCCAACTTGATTAAACAATCGGTAGCATGCTAGTTTTTATAAACATATATTAGAGACAAAAATTCCTCAATGAGAAATAGTAATACTAAAAAAGTTAGAACTTATTTGTAAAATAAATGTTAGGTGACATAATATTATTTTGGATGTATGTCAGCAGAAACATAACTTATTACTATTTGAAGTTAGTGTTAGAATTGTCTTGTATTCTATGTGGAGAATATCATATGAATTGAAAATATACTATATCTATCTTTATTCTGGTTTATGTGTTACCCTACCCATTTACCCTGTGTAAATGATGGCATGTATGAGTAGGGTGAAGGTTTTCAAGCAAAGGGTAATTAACCTACCCGTTGCCCAAACTTTTGACATGGGTAAGGGTATGGGCAGGTCTTTACCCTACCCTACCCATTTACAGACCTACATGCCTTAGTTATCAAGGTTCCCGCCTAGGCTAGCCGCCTCAAACTAGGTGCCCAGCCCCTTAAGTGACCTAAGTGGGGCCGCCTAAGGCCTTTTAGACCCAAATTAAGCCACTTCAAAGCTATTTAGCATAAATTAGGTGTGTATTTGACCAAGTTGAGTCATCTGATTTATTCCAAATGAGGTCAAATTAGGGTAAATTAGGTCCGATTTGGGGAAAACAAACCTGATTTAGGGGGAAATAGGTTTAATTTGGCCATGTAAGGCCTCATTTAGATCAATATAGGGAAAATTAGGGCTAGTTAGGTTTTATTAGGTCCTGTTATGGGAAAATTAGGTTAAAGTTAAGGCCAAATTATGTCAAATTTAAGCAGGGAAAAAAAGTCTGATTTGGGGGAAATGGTCTGGTTTGGTGAAATTAGGTCTGATTTTGCCAAATTAGATCTTGTTTAGGTCAACATAGGAAAAAATTTGGGGGATTTAGGTTTGCCTGGGTCACAATATGCTATTAGGTTTGATTTAGGCCAAATCATGTCAAATTTGGGCACATTAGGTCCAATTTGGGGGAAATACTTCTAACTTGAGAAGATCAGGTCTGATTTGGCGCAATATGGTCTCATTTTGGTTACTATATGAGAAATTTAGGAAAATTGGGTTTCGTTAGGTCATGTTACACAAAATTAGGTCTGGTTTAGGCCAAATTAGGGTAAAGTAGGTCAAATTAGATTAAATTTGGATCAAATGAATTCAAATTAGAGTCATTCAGTTCTAGTTTAGATCATGTTAGGTGTGATTTAACCTAAATTCTATGTAATACTATGTAATAATGTCATTATTTAATATATACATATATGAAAATAAGAATGTAAATATAAAAATTCGTCATTATTTATTATAAAAAAAGGGAAAATGCCTCGGCACCCTCCTAGGTGCCCCCCAAGGGTAAAAAAAATACCCAACCCTACGGTCCCTACCCGAACCAAACCGAAAATTTGGGATTTTTTAGGTATGTCCAGTTTTCGGGTCGGGTCAGGTCGGGACAAGTCCATGTTATTCTGATTCAGGTTGGGTCTTATCTAGTTTGGGTCGGGTAAATCGGGGTTTTATCTCTCCCAATATCCTCTATCTCATTTTAGGCTCTGTGTGTGAATATGTTTTTCATAGGATTTTTGATCATTTAATATATGGTACACAATAAGGATAATAATTACATGTGTTCATAGCGTGTACTATAACTTCTAATTCAATGTAATGGGTAGGTAGATCTTCTTCACACTTTTTTAATTAATTATACAACAACCCATCTACTAAGATATTGATATTGATAATGAAGAGGCAATTACAAGCATTTTCTAAGCTCTTTGGAGGATGAAGCTTGATTATTGTTTATTTGTGACACCATTTCTTTTGATATAACTTCTTAGACAACCAAGAGCTATCAATTGTAGGCATCAACTCCATATTTATCTCCCTATGATTAAACATCATATCTCTCTCTTTGAATATAAGAGAAAACCTCTCAGTTGTAGATGATGAGGATTTCCTTCTTAGGCAATCAATCACTACATTGACATTCCTTATGTGATTGGCAATAGTGTAATATTTTTTTCTAATATTTGTAGTATAGAGCATTTTTACATTTTTTGGGTTCGGATCTTGTTGGTTTTGGGTCGGGTCGCCTTAACAACTATGCTACCTACTAGACCCAGCCCAAAGAGCACTTGCGGTTCACAAAGCATTGTCAACCAATAATTAGAAATAGTAGTTTATCAAAAGTGTTGATCTATGCATGTAGATTTCCAACGATCCAGAGAGATAAACCTACTAAGGGCCACTTGGTAAGGTTCTAGCTAGTTTCAATCCTCAATGCAAATTCAAATATAATCAGTTTCAAAATCTAAGAGGAGTGTTTAGATTCATAAACATTACCAATTAACACCTAGAAATAACCAAAGCATAATAAGAATTAATTCACATATATGGATTTCCATCAATCCATACAAATAAGCCATACTAACGGACCACATTTGATTAGGTTCTAGCTACGTGATCAACTTTTAATCCCCAATATATGGACTTTGGGAAATTGGTACCAAGCATCCTAAATTCTAAATTTTGTACAAAATTTGAACTTGAATTTTTCTGTTCAATTTAATCCTAAATTTTCAAGAATCTACAATCCCAAAATAGTTGGATTTGCGGGGGGTGGCGGGGAGGCAATGGAATATATGAAATTCTAGATTTCAAAAATTCAACCAAGCGAATCCTGATAAACTAGATCAGGGTTATCAGAACCAAACAGATTTGTTGAACCAGTTGAACCACGATTCAGTGGCTAGGACAGTTTCGGTTCTCTCACAGACCCATAAATGACTTCAAATTGGCCAAAACCAGTCAACTAACCGGTTGAACCGGCAAAGCGGTCCCAATTCCAACCTTTCAGTTTTTGGCCATGTCATACCGTAACCCGTTATGTTTATTCCCACTTGCTCCTTCCATCTTCTCATCCCCCTTTGTTCTTCATTATAATTTGCCATGGCAAATATAGTGTTTGCTTGACTATTGTTGTTTCTAAGCTATTTTTTTATACTCCTTAATATGTTTGTTTTTACTTGATTTTTCATATGTTATGAGATTTTTGTAAATGATTTATGATATTAGCTGATGTCGGAAGTTGAACGGATCCTACCACTGGTTGAACCAGTGAACCGAGAATCAAAAGCCTCATCAATTCGCTCATTGGTTAGATTCTTGGCAACTTTGAACCAAACCATTGAATATTGAAGATGATGACAAGAAAGATACCAGAAACATATATTGAGATGGGAGTTGTAAAATAGCATTTGAAAAAAATGCCATCAAATCAAATATAGTAGCATTTACGTCGCTATAAACTTCTAAATGGCTGAGCATTTGGTTGCCGTGTCCTCAACCTATGTGTGATCAAAGCCACCACTACATTGTTTCATCTCTTTGCCCCATGAATTGGCTTCCACGGAAACCCACCTATACAAAGAAAATTCAAGATCGTGTTATATAAGAGAAAAATATCAATTCAAAGCCACAACAGAACAAATTTTTGTATCTATTCAAATGAACAATCTAACTAGGACTATCGATGTGGTATGGTGAGCATTCACAACTTCAACTAGAGTAGCAGAATATTGTGAAGTCATTTATCCAAGCAAGATGCCATTTCCTTCATCTTTAACAAAGTTTGTCCATAATAAATTAATAATAGCAACAAAGAAAAATTGCATGATTCCATGTTATAGAAAGTAATGAGAAAACAATCCCATATATTACAAGGGCAAACCCCTCGTATATATAGGTCACGATTACAAACTCTTGAACAAGCCCTAATGGGCATACAGACTTCGGCCCATATAACATTAGACCCATTTACCTAATACACTATTACAACCTTCATGTGACCCTTTTTTACAAGCCGAGTAAATAAGCATAAATAGGTAGGGTGGTATCACATTTAAGCAATTTGGAACCTGTAAGAAGCAAAGAACTGGGTTGATCCAATTGGTAAGGAATCTGGTGAGAAGTTATAGTTTGTGGCATAATGCTCAATTCTTTGGTTTGATGGAGCTGTGGGCTTTCATGCAATGTACTTATTCTTGATGGTGGAAAGGCTAGCTGACACTAGTATGGACATCACCTAAATCCTGAACTTGTGTTTCTATATGGCAGAAAAGCAACGCCCATAACCTGGGGTTAGAAATTATAACTAATGTGTAGGTTCTTCTGCAATCAGCTACTTGGCAGTTGCTACAGATGCAGTTACATGCAGGCCTCTCTTCACCAAACTAGTTTCTGGTGTTTTCAAGAAGCCAATTGGGCATATTCACTCCATAGTGAACCAATCGAGAAAGCCCTTCAGTCCCTAGCATTCACCTCGGAATTAGTAGATGATATCGTTGCAGGAAAAAAAAAATCAAAGAAGCAACAATTCTTAGACGTATATAAACAGACTAAATAAAGGATGATGTTTTAGTCTAATACATCGTATATTTTTAGATAAATATACCCAACTGGCTTATCCATAAAGAATGAAACCACAGTGAATTTTAAACGATGACTAGGCTTCTTCTGCATATAGATGATAGCTGAGCTTCATGATCACCGATGATTCTTTCAATATGATATTTGATCGAACCCATTATAGGCTTCATTGCACCAATACTACCTCTACATAAAATTTTATATCTGCATTTCACTCCATGCTTCATAAGACCAACATCATCTTCGAAATATATGATATTAAATTTTAATTTCACTAATATATTTTGAGGAGCAAAAAACACTTCATATTGTCATATTAATATTACCAGGTCTAGAAATGAGGTGGATTTGAGAGCGAGGACAAGCAAACTTCCAGGCATCATCATCTAATGATTTTACCTCCTGCTGCAGTGCAGCCATCAACTCAGCTTTCAAAACTGCATAAACACAACCACCGTTAGTCTAATAAATAAAGGGGCACTATAATGCAAGATATTTAAAAGCATGCTATCACAACATGGTTTCTATTTTGAAGATATTTATAAGCATGCTAAAAAAATGAAGGTAACAAAATAAGAAAGGAAAGCTGATTGACCATGTAACAACCTTGTCCCTGATTATATGCAAGGCATGCCCCCCTTATGACCTTTTCCTTTATCAATTGAGAGAAAACATCATTATCAATTGAATATAATTAAAAACATGGATCTCAACATCACAAAATGGTTTTTTTTTCTATGACTTTAACTTTGACATTTAATCCTGTCTAAACTCACACAGTAGCACAGTTGTGTACTAGCATGTTTTTAGAACCTCACACTACTTTATCTCTCTATGGGAATATGATCTCAAATTGAGCCAAATGGAAAGGAAGAATCATGTAGCCTACCCCAACATGTTTGGGATTGAGACGTAGATGATGATGATAACACACTATTTTATCTATTCATTTCCATGACCAATTTTTGGTGGACAAATTGCAATTAGGAACTCGTTCAGGGGTTGTTTGGTTGGAAGCTTAGAACTGTTGGCATATGATTGCAATATTTCTACTCTAAAAAGTTTTTTGGCAGGATGAAGTGGGATGTAGTTTGCTGATTTGGTAAACCCTCCAAATCCCCACTTTGCTTGTAAAACCAGGAATTTGTACCGCACCTGAATGGGCACAATTATCATGCAGTTGCGACTAGTGAATCACATTGAGGCTGGCCTAGTTGAGAAATTATCTAGCTTTTGTCCACAACTATTGCTCATGGCTTCTGATTTTGAAAAAAAAAAAAGCGTATAGCTGGAAGCTTCTGCCTATTCCCACAAGCAATTATGTTGTCCCCTCCTATTCCTCCACGAAACAATTCATAGTTCTGAATAGAGGTATACAGTGTACATGCGGAGAGGATAACTCTTAAATTATATGTGCTATGAGGGAGTATATACATTGGAATTTTTTATAACCTAACTTTGTGAAAGATATATATGACTTATAGAATATTAATTATATATATTTAAATGTGTATAGGTGTGTGTGTGTGTGTCTACGAGCATGTGTGAGTGGGTGTGGCTGTGTATGCATGTGTGTCAAAAATATATGCATATAAGCATGCAAACATATTTGTGAAAGGGAGCAGCGGAAAGGAGACGGCGAGAAGACGATCGCCGGCTTTGAGAATTGTGGCTGCGTGAGCAGCGTACGTGAGAGGGCAAACAGCCGTCTCACTTCTATTATAGATGTGGGCAAATTACATAGAGGTACAGCAGTAATAAGAGAATAACAAAACAAATAAATAACATAATAAAAGACATGTTAACACTCCCCCTCAAGCTGGAGAGTACATGTCGTGTATGCCCAACTTGCCACATAGATTTTGAAAAGTTGCTGGATCCAATGGCTTTGTCAAGATATCTGCCAGTTGTTCTTCAAACTTGACGTATGGCGTCACAATAGTACCATCCTTGATCTGATCTCGAATAAAATGGCAATCAACTTCTATATGCTTTGTGCGCTCATGAAAGACAGGATTTCTGGCAATGTGTATGGCTGATTGGTTGTCACACTTGAGCTCCATAGAAGATAAAATTGGGATCTTTAACTCAGAAAGAACATATTTGACCCATTGTAGCTCACAACATGCATGAGCCATAGCACGGTATTCGGCCTCAGTGTTGGATCCTGCTACCACGTGCTGCTTTTTGCTTTTCCAAGTAATCAAATGATCACCTAAGAAGGTACAGTAGCCTGATGTAGACCTTCTATCAATATGATTACCAGCCCAGTCTGCATCTGCATACCCTGTAAGAGCCAAAGTAGATGGAGGCACCTTAGGTCTATAATATGTGATCCCCTTTCCAGGAGCACTTTTCAGATATCTCAGAATCTTGCAAACTGTTGTCCAGTGTGACTGTCGTGGTGAGTTCATGTGCTGACTCACTACGCCTACAGCGAAAGAAATGTCAGGTCGTGTAACAGTCAGATATATCAGCTTACCAACTATCCTCCTGTAATGTCCTGGATCTGAGTACTCAACATCATCAACCGTCTCCTTGATGTGATAATCCATAGGAGTAGATACCGGTTTAGATTCAGTCATGCTTGTCTCCTGTAGTAAGTCAAGCACATATTTCTTCTGAGATAGATTGGTACCTGCATGAGATCTAAGCACCTCAATACCCAGAAAGTATCTCAGTTTACCCAGATCCTTCGTTTAGATGTGTCTCTGCAATCCTTCCTTCACACGTGATATGCCTGTAGAATCACTGCCAATAATCACTATGTAATCAACATATACAGCAATAATGATTGAACCACAAAAAGAGTTAGAATAGAATAAGGAGTGATCAGTCATGGAGCGAGAGAAGCCCATTTGTAGTACAACATCACTGAACTTGTCAAACCAAGCTCGAGGAGACTGTTTCAATCCATATATGGCTTTCTTCAGTTTACACACCTTCTGACACTCCCCCTGAGCAACAAAACCAGGAGGTTGCTCCATATAAACCTCTTCCTGTAGGTCACCATGAAGAAATGCATTCTTAACATCAAGCTGAAACAGGGGCCAATCAAAAGTAGTAGCCAGAGAAATAATAATCCGCATAAAATTTAGACGAGCAACTGGAGAAAAAGTCTCAAAGAAATCAACACCATAAGTCTGTGTGTAGCCTTTAGCTACCAATCTGGCCTTCAACCTCTCAACTGACCCATCCGGATTGTGTTTGATGGTGAAAACCCATCGGCAGCCCACTGCTTTCTTCCCAGCAGGTAAGTCAACAAGATCCCAGGTGCCATTATTCAATAAAGTCGACATCTCAACCTGCATTGCCTATTTCCAGTCACTGTCCTTCATAGCGTCACAGTGATTTCTCGGTATATCCACAGAATCAATCCCAATAGCAAATGCGCGAGCCTGTTTAGATAGGTGGGACAGACAACACACATTTGTAATAGGATGTTTAATAGTACAAGAACGAGTACCTTTCCGGACAGCAATAGGAATATCAAGATCGGATGCTTCTGCAGGAATCTCGTGAGTAGAAGACGATGAGGAAGGCTCAGAGACTGGTGTCGCTACCTCTTCTGGATCTTGTCTGCCTCGCCTACTATAAACATGTGGGTAGTGCTCAATAACAGGCCCATCTGCTGCCTGCTCTTCCTGAATAAACATATAATCAGGAATGATGGGTGGCGCTCCCTCACTCTGCACAAATGGTGCCACTCTCTCACTCTGAAAAGCTGGTGGCACTCCTTCTCTCAACTGCTCCCCCTTACTCATAGCATCGGAAAAATATGGAGTGGTCTCATGGAAGGTAACATCCCTAGACACAAACATGCGACGAAGACTAGGGCAATAACACTTGTATCCTTTGTTGGTACAAGAGTACCCAAGGAATAAGGTTTTAATAGACCTAGGAGAAAGTTTGTCGGCCTTAGGGTCAAAATTATGGACAAAAGAAGTGCAACCAAACACTCTAAGGGGGACAGAGAAGGGTTGATCCATGGGACGTAGCACAGAGAAAGGGGTCTGCCCTTTAAGAACAGAGGATGGTTGTCTATTAATTAAGAAGCAGGCAGTTAAAAGGGCTTCAGACCAGAATTTCTTAGGCACATTAGATTGAAACATGATAGACCGAGCAACATCAAGAAGATGGCGATTTTTCCTCTCAACTACCCCATTTTGCTGAGGGGTGTGAGGACAGGACGTGCGATGGATCATGCCTACAGAACTGCAAAATTCAGACATGGCCTTTTAAACATACTCTAAAGCATTATCAGATTGAAGAGTTTTTATATTGCAGTCAAATTGAACCTTTATTTCTTTATGAAAATGTTTCACAATAGATAGCACAGACTCTCGGCTTTTGAGTAAATAGATCCATGTCATGCGGGAAAAATCATCCACAAAGGAAATAAAATAACGAAAACCATTATAACTCTGGTCTTTAACAGGACCCATACATCACTATGAACCAACTCAAAAGGACAAGATGCCCGTTTATTGACACGACTGGGATAAGATAATCTATGATGCTTTCCCAACTGACATGACTGACACTTGGGACAACTCTGGTTCCAACTTCCGCAGGCTCTCTAAAGAAGGATGTCCATATCTGCAATGTCATAGTAAGGGGGAACCACTCAACAGGACGGATGGAGCAGGAGCAGATACTGGGCGAGGCAGACTGTCACCATGGAAAAGGTAGAGATCACCTTTCCTAGGCCCCCCACCAATCGTCTTCATACTCTTGAGATCATGTAATACAAAACAAGAAGGCCCAAATGTTACTGTACATTTTACAGTGTCAATCAATTTTGCAACAAAAAGAAGATTAAATGGAAACTCAGACACAAAATGTACAGATTTAAGATCAATCTTGGGTGTTAGAGATACAGATCCACTAGCTAACACTCTCCTCACTGAACCATCTGCTAGTGTAACATATTGGTGAGGGATATACGAGTCAATAGAGTGGAGCAATCTCCTCATATCAGTCATGTGTTGTGACGCACCAGAGTCAACCACCCAAGATGAAGTAGAGCCAGAAGCTATGAGAGATGTACCCTGATTACCCGCAGTAGATGCCAGGTTTGCTGAGGATGACGATCTCATACTCATGTATTGTGTAGCCTGAAAGAACCGATCATACTCCTCCTGAGTAAGAGTGATGCCTGTGCCAGAACTAGTGCCCACAGCTGAAGACGGAGAAGAATCAGTAGTAGTGGCATAATGTGTTGCCCCCACAGGTGGTGCAGCAGGTCTCCCATGTTTCTTCCAACATTTATCCATTATATGTCCTGATTTGTCACAGAAGGTGCACTTAGGACGTGTCTCGTGTCCTCTGCCCATACCAGATCGTCCTCCTCTCACTGCAGCAGCTATAGATGCATGAGACTCCGCAGAAGATACAACAGAAACAGGACCAACAGATTCAAAATTGGATTGTTGAATTCTCAAATAGGCTTCCTCAAAACTAGGCAGTTTATCAGAAGCCAGAATGACACTCCGGGCAGAACTGCAAGCGGGATTAAGTCCAGACAAGAACTTAGCAGTAATCAGGTCATCTCTGTCTTTGACATGTTCAGCAACTGTCACAGGATGATAGTAGCTCAGCTCTTGAGCAAGGGACTGAATCACTCCAAAGTACTCCTCTAGTGACCTGTCACCCTGTCTCTCAACAAACAGATGATCATAGATCATGAACTGGCGAAGAGCATTTTTCTCCTGAGAATAATGCTTCTTCACTGCGTCCCATATCTCCTTAGCTGTAGAATAGAACAAGAACCTTGCCGCAATTGCAGGTTCCATACTACCCCACAACCAAGTCTTCACAAGACTGTCATGACGCTTCCATTCAGCATATCCTTTATCAGTAGTATCCAAGGGACCCGAGTCAACATATCTCGCCTTGTCGCGAGACTCCAGGACAGTGTGAACAGCGTTCATCCATAGCAGATAGTTCTTCCCGCTGAGCTTGATGGAGGGGATAGGCGACACCTCACTATAGGTCTTGGTGTCCTCCATTATAGAACAGAACTTTGTGACAGACTGATACACATCACAAAGATGGTTGAGGTGACGAAGAGATACACGTCACAACGAAAAGCAAAGATAAATGTGTTATTGACGCATTCACAGCCTCCAGACGATTTTCCTAATCACACATGGAGGTGTGATTAGGAGAGCACTCTGGAAGAGACGAGTCGTCCGGTTTGAGCTTTAGATAGTCGTTGGATCACCCGGAGACTCCCAAACAGCAGTTCCGACTCCGAAGAACTAGCCGAAAAATTGCTGTAAATTAACTAAAAGCGTGAGGAAGGCTCCGGTCCTTGGTGGCTAGACCTGCAGCAGCGAGGGAAGGCTGCTACCGATCCAGCGTTGAAGGCGGCTAGCGGCTGCTAGCCCAGCAGCACCAGCGCCGGCGGCTGGCTGCTATCCCTGTCGGCCCAACGACAGCGGCAGCGGCGCCTAGAAGAGGTTGCGGCGGCGGCAGCTGTTGAGAAGGGAGAAGGGAGGCTGGACGGTGGTGCTGAGGAAGCGGGATGGAAGATCAAGACCGCTCTGATACCATGTGAAAGGGAGCAGCGGAAAGGAGACGACGAGAAGACGATCGGCGGCTTTGAGAATTGTGGCTGCGTGAGCAGCGTACGTGAGAGGGCAAACAGCTGTCTCACTTCTATTATAGATGTGGGCAAATTACATAGAGGTACAGCAGTAATAAGAGAATAACAATACAAATAAATAACATAATAAAAGACATGTTAACAATATTTGTTTAAGTGTGTATGCATATCATACTTGTTGGGGTGGTCGACTAGTTGACTGGTCAGCTGGGGGTGACTAGCCAATCGCCCATATTTGGTCCCGGCTTGGCGTCTGTCCAGCCCAACTGATCGATAGTCGGCTGACTAGCCCGACTAGTTTCCAATTTGGGCTCCTAGTCAACCACTTAATCAAGGCAGGCTTGGCCCAACTACAAATTCTTTTTTTTTCCACCTACTCCCTCTTTCCTATTCCCATAGTGCACGCAAGACGCAGTACGCGACTCCTGGGCTCCATGCACACGTCCAAAATAGAAACCGTAAGCGGGGCCTCCTCCGGAGGAGACCTCATCTCTTGCAGCTCCTCTGCCTCTCTTCCTCGTTGTCTCCTCTCTCCGCCTCTCTTCTCTGACGTCTTCTCTCTGTCTTGTTTCTTTCGTTGCTCCCAGGGGAGGCTTTCTCCCCTGCTCCACGTCTCTAACGGTGAACGGGCAATTTTCTTTGAGTTCTCTTGTGACTCCATGCAGTTCAATGATTACGACTCCTTGAATCTTTGGTGATCTTGTTTGCATCAAGTAACGTTGTCATTTTTTTCTCTACGTCGGCAACCAACAATAAGCCTATGTATAAATTTTAACTCTTGCACTTCACTATTTTTGTATATAGTCCACATATTTATTGTTTGTGTTGTTTGGCGTTTATGTAGAAACAAAATCATGGAAGGTGAGGCAGAAGTTCTGACACTGATTGCAGAGATTCTCTCATGATTCTGGGAGTTGGTTGACGACCCCATACGTAAGGCAAAATCCAAGGATCTAGGTTGGAAGTATGGTTTTTAGCCAAACTTGTCAGATAAGAACAAAGTACAATGTGCTTTGTTTGATCATGTGAGCAATGGTGTTTCAACCGTTTGATACAACATATCAATGGAGGGTTTTTTTATTGTTAAATGTGCAAGATGTTCTCAGAATATACCTGATGAGTTGAGGAACTACAGAGAACACAAAAAGAACAAGGTTGACACGAGCTTCAATGACAATAATGTTGTTGAACTTGAGGAGGATGGGGAGAATCGTGTTGCACTAACAGTTGGTGGGTCAGCGATAAAAGCAAATCCATTTTCCATATGTTCTAAAGCAAAAACTGTTATGAAGAGCTATGTAGAGGCCTAAAGGGTTTTGTAAATCTTAGTCCTGCTAAGTATGTAGCACAAAGAAAGAAGGGAAAAGTGCATAAGACCATTGAGTCTACATTTAAGGAGGCTTTACAAGTTGCATATGATATAATATTTCTCAGTGTTTCAAAAGACGGTCCATGCAGCCGTATATGCGGCCTCATATGCAGTTCGGACCCTTGACCGAACCGCATATGGGAAATCAATGCCTAAAACAGACCACTGCCGCATATAAGGCCACATAGCCGCATATAAGGCCGATTAATTCCCGATTTTTGAATGGTGAAACTGTTAAGCTAGCAATTTTTTGACATCACCCTCTATTCTTCATGTAACTAAAACCACCACCTCCATTCAACCTACCTAATGCTTCCATCCTCTTTTCCTACATTACATTCATCTATGGTTGTTATACATTTAGCTCATTATTGCATATTCGTATATATTTAAGTTATGTTTGATTGCATATTTGCATGATTGCATCTAAAATATGTAATTCTACACATTAAATATTTAATTGTATGATTATTGTATATTTATATAGATATAATAATTTAAACAAAAAAAACTCAAAATCGTATATACTTCCGCATATACTCCCGCATCGCATATACTTTACTCAGTGACCTCTCCGAAAGCACAACGCATACCGCTTTTTAAAACTATGGTATTTCTGCTTTTTTATGATGCATGTATGCGGTCGCATATGCAGTTCAGACCCTTGGCCGAACCGCATATGGGAAATCAGTGCCTAAAACGGACCACGGCCGCATATAAGGTTGCATAGCCGCATATAAGGCCGATTAATCCCCGATTTTTGAATGGTGAAACTGTTAAGCTAGCAATTTTTTTGACATCACCCTCAATTCTTCATGTAACTAAAACCACCACCTCCATTCAGCCTACCTAATGCTTCCATCCTCTTTTCCTACATTACATTCATCTATGGTTGTTACACATTTAGCTCATTATTGCATATTTGTATATATTTAAGTTATGTTTGATTACACATTCGCATGATTGCTTCTAAAATATGTAATTCTATACATTAAATATTTAATTGTATGATTACTGTATATTTATATAGATATAATAATTTAAACAAAAAACTCAAAACTGCATATACTTCCGCATATACTTCCGCATACCGCATATACTTTATTCAGTGACCTCTCCGAAAGCACAATGCATATCGCTTTTTAAAACTATGGTATTTCTGTTTTTTCATGATGCATGTATACCCTTCAATGCAGCAAACCGCACATCTTTTGAGGTGATGGTAGAAGCAATCGGACAATTCAGCAAAGGACTTCCCCCTCCTTCATACCACCAGATGAGGCAACCTCTTTTGGAGAGACAATATACAATGACCAAAGAGTTAGAGCGGGAGCATGAAAAGCACTGGAAGTTGCATGGCTGCACTTTGATGTCGGATGGCTGGTATGATAGGAGACAGAGAAATTTGATCAATTTCCTAGGGAATACTCCTGAGTCCTTTTTATTCATATTCTACTGACTCTTCTTCTATAGTGCACACGGCTGATAATATGTTCTCTATTCTTGATGAGGCGATTGAGAGGATATGGACTGGAAACATTGTGCAAATTGTAACAGATAATGCAATTATGGAAGTGCAGGGAAGAAGTTGACACAGAAGAGGAGACATTTATTCTGGACATTGTGTGCAGCACATTTTATAGATCTGATATTGGAAGATATTGTAAAGATGAGAAAGTATGCCCCCATTATCACAAAGGCAAGGAAGGCGATTGGCTACATATACCAACATGTTTTGTAACTTTTGTTGCACAATGCATTTGTCAAGAAGAGTAAGAAAACCACCGAGTTGATGTGACCTGGGGTCACTAGATTCACTACTTCCTTTTTTACCCTGCAGAGCATGCTAGGCCATAGGGACACTTTGTTTTCCTTGTTGATATCAACTGCATGGGAAGAGAGTAGTTGGTCAAAGACAAGTGTAGGGAAGATGGTACCTGCAACTTGTCACTCACATAAAATTTGGAATGCAGTTCGGGATTTACTCAGCTCTCACAACCCATCATGCATGTTTTAGACTTGTAGATGCAGATGAGGAGCCCCCCATGGGCTATATTGTAGTTGCTATTGAGAAGAAGAAAAAAAGAGATAAAGCTGAATTTTGCTCAAAGAGAGAGGGATTACAAGCCCATCATAGATATTGTGGAGAAGAGACGGACATTTCAGATGTCACGACCTCTTTATGGAGTGGGCTTCTTACTTAACCCCTCATTGTATTATGAAGCTAGAGTGAAGTGTGACCTTTGCTTGGTGTATATGATTTCGAGTTTGTAGATTGCCTAGTAAAGATGGTTGATGACACCAGTCAAAAACAAAATTTCAACAAAGTTGGATTCTTACAAGGAGGCCAGTGGGACGTTTGGTAAAGAGATGCCATCCGACATAGGACTGTGAAGACACCACGTAAGTATCTTAAAATTTCAACATAGTTGGATTTTTACATTGTTGCACACTTAGTACTAATTGTGATTTGTAAATTGTAATTTGCTTCAGTTGCTTGGTGGGATGCATTTCTTCCATGGATGACTAAGCGCATAATAGGGCTTTGTTGCACATCATATGTTGCAGAGAGAGCTTGGAGCATTGTTGCCCTTGTTAGTGTTCTTGACAATTATGTGTATATGAAATAATATTTGTGACTTAAATTTGTATTTTGCAATATAATTTGACACCCATTGTTTTTTATAGGTTCATACAAAGAAGAGGAACATGTTGGAGGTCAAAAGGATGGACAAGCTTGTCTACATCCAATACAATTGCCAGCTTAATGAAAGATTTAAGAAGAGGCGATTAGACAATTTGGAGAAGAGTTATGATCCTATTGCCTTAGATGATCTTGATTGGGGTAGTGAATGGATAACAGGAATTCCAGATGATCTTGTGGTTGCTCAAGGAGTGAGAATAGTCAGGTTGATGTTGGCATGGGTGCAACTAAACATCATGCTGGCCCTAGCAGGCCAAAGAGAAGTACTAGTGGTGTTGGAACTAGTAGGGCCTTGGTTTGGCAGATGATGGAGACATGGATGACATGGAGGGTGACGATATTCTTGAAGATGAAGGGGAACATGATGAAGAGGAGCCAGAGGAAGATGGAAACGAGGAGTATATTTTCAACAGCTTTAGACATGTTTAGTTTTTATTTAAATTCTAAACAATATGCCGAATGGATTTTCACCTTTTTGGATATTTGTCATGTAGTCTTATTGCCAACAGAAGTGTGTTTGTGTTTGTCTTTTTACCATGGAATGGATGATCACAAGTGACAACATATAGTTTAATTTACACTAGTATTGTAGCACACTACATTAGTTTACCATATAATTTTTATTTTCATTGCAGCAATTCAACAAGTACTGAAAGTCTGAATTTAACAATGGTATGTCACTCTTCTCTTTCAATTTATACCTGTTATATACATTATTTCAGTCATCAAAGAAAATTATCTGTTGTGTTTTATGACAATATTTACCAAATATGGATTATTACATGCTTGGATTCATGCTTACGTTAGTTCTATTATATAATGTATTGTATATAGCTACATATATAATTGATTTTATGTAAAAACCTATGACTGGACGTCCTGGTCGGCCTGGTCGCCCAAGGAGGGAGGGTGACTGACTGGCCGACTTGACAAGCATGATGTGTGTGTGTGTAGAGAAAAAGAGGAATACACTCAAATGTATTGTGACCTCAATACAATCAAGTTTCTAGCTAATGGATCTTAATCTGATTCAATCTATTAAAAAGCGGGAAGCGAGAGGCGTGCCTACAACACCTTGTAGCCGCTTGAGCGCCAGGCGGGCGCTCAAGTGGTTGCTTTTTAATACCGGATGCTTATTTTCCTATCTAATTTTGTATAAAATTAAGCATATTCATATATAAAGTATGATTATGTAGGAACTTTTACACATATCTAAACCACACGACAAGTGCAAACATCACCCTACACAACTATGCCTAGTTTATAACATAACTACAATACAAAAAATGGAAAACAAATATATACATTTGAGTACTGTTGCAACTGTCAAAGGTAGTAAATTACCTGAATCATAATATACTTATATAGTATTACACAAAATTAATATACACAGCAGTAGCCAGTACTATATATAATTATAGTTCATCAGCTAGTGGACACAGTAAATATAGTGGTCAGTTGCATCTAATTATTTTAGTAGTTAAGTACATAGTAGTAGATAATACATATGATGGTCAGTTACATATAATTATTTAAGTATATATAGGTAATTACATACTAGTAGATAATATATACACTGAAGTACTCAGAACAGTACAAGAGATCAAGAGATATGATACACTGAAGAATACATTGTTACATTAACGTTTTAAGAATATTAATATAGACAAATATGTAGTATATAATAATATAGGTATTTCGGTAACTATATGTATGTTTAGTTGATAATATAATATGCTATATTATAGAAATACGAGAGTATGGTATTATATTTTCCTATTCCAGTAGTATATTTCAAAGTACAGTAGTATATTTTGAATATTACAGTAGCATAGAGCTATATTTTGTGCGCTGGCAGTCATTGGGCCAATAATTGGGCCTAAATTGGCCGCCTAAAACTTAAGCGCATAGAATTAAATGTCCGATTTCGATGTCGTGTCCGATGCCCCAGAAATAGAAATTTTTCGAAATTTCGATATTTACGGCCCTAACGATTTCGACGACCAAATAAGTGAATTAAATCATGAAAATTTACCAGGACGATCTAAACGCCAAGATCTACTCAAATATGCAATAATATTTCATATTGGATATGTGGGGTGGGGGGTCTCCCACATTTGTAAGTGAAGGAAGCTGAACAATTTCGACAGAATTTCAATGGCAAAATGAAGGAATAAATTTTGCAAACACAATGTTGAGACATAAATACACTAGATTATATAATACATTTATATGTTTAGAGGTTATGGTGGGATACATGTCTTGATGAGTGAGTGCATAAATGAACAGATCTGTCAAGTCTGCTAGACAGTTAGTCTGTTAAAAGCTTCAAGTTACAACTTAGAACTTAAAATTTACAGTTACAAGTCCCAAACTTACCAACTACAATTTATACAAGTCTAGTATTAGCATTTAACTAGGTTACATGGGACATTTATGCATAGATTCAAGAAAGAACTTTGTTATTTTTAGAGTATTTCTACATATCTCTATAGAAGAGTGTAGAAATTGATGAAGGTAATGTATATGGTCTAGGGATAGGGGAAACATACCTTAGAATTAAGAAAGATAGCATTTAGAAGCGAGAGATATAAAAAAAATTGCCAAAATACCCAAGATGTAGCATTATCAACTTTTGGAACAAATATCTTGAAATTTAATTTGTGTTTCTATACCATTTCGCAAAATTACGGCTCAAACTGGGCTTTTTGGTGTGAAATTTCACCATTTTTGTCAAAATTTCGCACCTAAGGTCAAATTTTTTGCAAAATTACATCCCATTCCCTGCATTTGTGTGTTTCGCATGTCCGATCGTAGGTTTCAATGTCTGATTGCAAAAAAGACGAAATTTCGCAATTTCGATCGAAATTTTGTTCCATGCTTAAGCGGGTAGAGCAGGCGCCCGAAGTAGCCTTTGAAGCGGCCGCTCAAGCGGGCTAAGTGGACAATAAGCAGCCTCTTAACCCCAAGCCGCTCAAAATCCACCTGAAGCTCCAACAAAGCAGTCAGCACCTTGTGGTGCCAGGCGGCTGCTTTTCGAAACACTGATATGATCACTCCAAAAACCACTCACAACCCACTCACAGCAGGCTTTAACATCCATAAAGTCACTTAAAGAAACTAACCCCACCCATTCTCATGTTTTCCTCTCCCAACTGCTCCCCTATTATCTCTCTCCCTCTCTCTCTCTCCTTACACGACACCCTTCTCTCTACCTCTCTCATTGCCTCTTCACGTTCGATTCTCCGCTCGCCTCTCTCCTTCACTTGCAATTACCTAGCAAGGACGACAACCAGCTCTTTCACTGCTGAGGAGCAACTGACAAGCACAAGAGCCAGCCGAGGGACATCAACAGGCAGCAACCATCACAAAAGTAGCAAATCCGTCTAGAGGTTAGCATCGGCAGCAAGAAGTAAGAAAATAATTAATAGGAAAAAAAGTGGTAATCTATATGTCACATACATGCAACTATTAGGGTCACTAGACATACAATCTTACTGAGTGAAAAAAATAGGAAAATAGTTAAAGAAAAGTTGAACAATAGCAATGTACATAACAGTTTGAAATAAAAATATTAAATAACATTATTGAATTAATGAAACATTTAGCATATGTGGTAATGATAGTGGTAATGATGATGGCATATAAGAGGTAAATAAGAAAAAATATAAATTTAAGAGGATTGCATGTTAGCTGATTAGAGAGGATAATTAATCGAGGATGCGGACACAACATCAGATACGAAGAGGAAAAGGACGTCGAAGCAACATGGATAGTCGGGAGAGTCGGGTTAGGGTTCTTTGAACGTGGTTCTATAAAAAAAAGAGCTAGTAACTTAAAAGAGAAAATTGTGAAATGTCATGAAAAATCATGAAAATTCGTGAAAAATCGTCTAAATCACAAAATATAGCAAAAAGTCGTGGAATATAGGCCCACCTCCCCAACGCTCCACCCATCGTCTTGTCGGATTCCCCCTAACGTTCCTCTGTGTGATCCACGAGGGAAGAGCTGTGATGAAGCATGAAGAGGCGCTAGTGTTGTCGTTGTGCGAGATACTCAAGTCTAGTAATTGTGCATGCTCACAGCATTGGTGGGAGGGGATAGGGCGTAGAGGAGGATGGTAAATAAGGGAGTCATCAAGATCATATCGAGGTGAGCATGTGTAATAGTAGTGGGTCGGCGAGGACTAAGGAACTTGACTGCAACAAGATATGGAGTAACAGTTGTCCGTTCAAGGTCCCAGACTCTAGTCAACCACAATGGAGATAGGAGGGATAGGGAGCAAGGAACAAGGTATACTATTTCGATGTCGTTTCGACATGGAAACCGAAATTTTTTGACATTTTGACAAAAAATTCGATAGATGCAACCATGCTCGTTTCGACAGCAAAATGAATGAATTAATTTATGAAATTTTATAGGCATGATCTCTACACCTAAATGCATCATTTTATGCAATAAAATTCTATGTGGGGGTAGGTTGGGGGGGTGATCCTTCATGTGGGAGGTAAGGTAATTGTCTTGTTTCTTAAGGATTTCGATGAAGGGTTTCGATAAAAAATGTAGGAATTAAGTTATGCAATTGTGTTATAATATCAAATATTGGATATGTAGGGCATCCCCACACATTTTACTTGGGTTGATAGTTTGTTGTTGACATTGACTCAATAGTCAATCATTTCATTGGTCCTAAGAACACTAGTGCAATGTTTCCAAGCTAAATCATTATTTGTTGGTGTGGTTGGCTTCCTGGCACCCTCATTATCTAATAAACCGCCACTAGGATACATGTCGCCCACATTGCAGAAACTAAAATAACATGCATTGCATAAGTATTTAATAATTTGAATAGCAAACATTAGGGAAAAGCAATGCAATTATGATATACTATAAGTATATACTATGTATGAGTACTAAATGGTGAAATAACCCCAATCCCCCTTTGCTCCTCTTCAAAAAACAACAATAACAACAAGGATTGCAATTATCAAAATTTTCATCGAGATTTGGCAAAATTTATCGAATTTTGGCGAAATTCGTCGAAATCATCGAAATTTGGCGAAATTCATTGAAATCATCGAAATCGACACAGTCCATCGAAATCGAAACTTTTTGGCAAAAATCCGCCAATTTCGCCGAAACCTCGTTCCTTGATAGGGAGTAGCAGTGTTTGGTTCAAGGAATGTCATCAAACATTGACATGTGTGATGGGCATTATCTACAAGATGTGTTGGAGTCACATTGACGTTGGGTTTGTGAACTTCTACATGCTCGCTAGAGAAGGCAGAGGGGACTTCGTGAAGTGCAAAAAAACTCACTTAAGTGTAGATCTGTGGGCCTCAGGGGAATGTCATGACAGGGTCGTGTCAGATCCAACGGACAAGAACATCGATTGGAGGCTCCAACGAGGGTAGTGGATGATGTGTAACACATGTGAAATGTTTGTTAGATGGTACTCTCTGGTTCATGATGTTAGGCATGAATGATGAGGATTTCAATTCCCCTAAACCACATAATTGGATATTCATGTACGGCTAACTAGTTAAGAGTGGACGTTAAAACAGGCGGCCGCAATTGGTGCATATGGGTTTGAGGGTGGATGGAATGGTTGATTTTGCCATTCCTAATTATGAGTGACATATTCACTCACACAAACATGCATTCATCAACACAATTTAGCATCAAATAGCTCAATTAGGATCTAGCTTGATTTCATTTCTAATTAGTAGTCAAAATCTATGATGTGTTGCTAAATTGATCACTTTAAGAATGTGCCCCCCTTCTATATGAATGAACTCATGTTTCATTATAAAACTACGTAGATGAAATCAAGTTTGATCAGTAATTGATGATATTATACAACTTGACCCTACATTCATAATTTCATATACTATCATTTTATTCATGTTTAAACTGCATTCTAACCGTGGAGTGGGTTGTCCTAGCCCAGAACACAAGATGAGAATCATTCCCCAAGAATGGAACACAACTGGAGCGTAATTGGAGCACAACTAACAAATTTCAGAGGCCAGGTTCCACCTAAACCAATTGGGTTCGACAGCAGAAGCAGGCAATGCAGCTAATCGATACGGGTTAGCCTGAATGGAAACAAGGAGTGACCAGGTTTTATTTTGGCAGCTTTCTAGTATATTACATACAAGCTAGCCCATCTGGGTTCCCCTAGAACCCAAACAGGCTCGCTAACATTTTGCCAGCCTGCCTCCCAGCATTAACAAGCTGCCACTTACAAATAATTTTAACTAAAAGAAGCAGCTGTGTAGGATCTGGACAAAGCATCACGCCACCAGCTGCATGGCACACATAGTGGAGTAAATTAACAAGCAGCAGCAGTGTTGTTGTTCAATTTGCAGCCAAGTGCCAACAAGGCCAATTTGGTTAGGAAATGAGAAGGGAGCACATTAGTAGGCAAGATTGCTCACCTGGTTAAATCAAAGCAACCAGCAGTGATGATGGATAAAGAAAGCACCTAGGAAACGCGGACACTTCTAGACAGTCCCTGTGTCCGTGTCGGACACGTTTTGGACACGGACACTTCCCGGACACGGCCCAAAACGTTTTGGACACGGCTGGGACATGTCCAGTTCATTTTGGTCTTTTTCCGCACCCCGGACACAGCTGGACACTGCCCGGACACTTCTCGGACACATCACAGCAGCTGTTGCTGCTGCAATAGCCTATTTCAGAGTGTAAATATTGAATATACAGCTATTGTTTGTCTTATTACTGAGAAAATGTAACATACAACTGAGGTCTGATCAAAAGTACAAACAAATCTGCTGAACTAGATATTATGAATCAAATTATAGTCTGATAAGTTGGTTAAATGAGTAATATGAACTCATATATATATATTCTGTAATACACTACAGTTACACAAAACACACGTTTATTTTCTACTTCATATTGTTTCTACTACACACACGATGACACACATCTATATGCATATAAGATTATAAATATATAGATACATTAATCTGGACAAATTTTAAAGTAAATTTCAGTTCATACATTACATATATGTATATATTGAAAAAAATATTTTCTCCTCATTCAATGCCGTGTCCGTGTCCGTGTCCTACATTTTAGAAATTTTCTGTGTCCCGTGTCCGTGTCCGTATCCGTGTCAGTGTCCGTGTCTAAAAACGTGTTTGTGCCTCCTTGGAAAGCACCAGCTGCGTGACGCAAGCATTGATACAGAAGCAGAAGCGGATACAACTGCAACTTGCACTCAAGGGGACAAGATCGAAATCACATCTGCACACCAGACCCTACCAAGCTGGTGCTTGAATTCCACTCCAGTCAATAGGGAAGGTCCAAGTCTCCTTTCAACCAAGCAAATTATTCAGGTTACCATGCAACACATCCCATTTGGGTGGACCAAACAGGCACATGATTGGATTAGTCTCCGGATTGCTCCAGTAGCCAACCACAGGAGCAGATAGCATACTAATTCTTCGCCACCATGATCATGGCAAATGAAGCCAAGAACCAAGTTAGTCAAGTAATGTTACTACGACCGTGGTATAAATTCAATACTGAATTCCAGCAAGACTCGGAGATTAACTCAGAAAAGACCAGAGTAACCGAGTTGGTCATCAGATCGTGACAGTTGGATCAGAAACACTCGCCAGTCATGTTGCAATACCACAACTATGGAACTTGTTCAATTTACATATCAGTCTTCAATAAAATAAAACAGGCTCACTAACATTTTTCCAGCCTGCCTTCCAACATAAAGAAGCTGCTTGTTACATATAAATTAAACTAAACGAAGCAGCTGTATGGCACACATTGTGGAGTAAATTAACAAGCAGCAGCAGTGTTGTTGTTCAAATTGCAGCCAACAAAGCCAACTTGATTACGAAATGAAAAGGGTGCCGATAGCAAGCAAGATTGCTTACCTGGTTAAATCAAAGCAATCAGCAGTGATGATGAATAAACAAAGCACCAGCTACATCACGCACATGCATTTATACGGAAGCAAGCAGAGACAGCTGCATCTTGCATCCAAAGGAAGATCAAGCAAAATCACAGCAGCACACCAAACCCGACCAAGCTGGTGCTTGAATTCAACTCCAGTCAATAGGAATGGACTGGGTGTCCTTTCAACTAAGCAAGATCTGATCAGGTTACCATGCATGCAACACATCTCATTTGGCTGGACCCGAATAGGTACATGATTGGATTAATCTCCAGATTCCTCCAGTAGCCAACCACAACAACAGATACCGTAGTAATTCTTCTCCGTCATGATCGTGGCAAATCAAGCCAAGAACCAAGTTAGTCAAGTAATGTTACTACGACCGTGGTATAAATTCAATAGTGAATTCCAGTAAGACTTGGTGGATAACTCAGAAAAGACCAGAGTAACCGACTTGGCCACCAAATCGTGGCAGCTGGAGCAGAACCACTCAGGCACTCACCAGTCATGTTGCAATACCACAACCGTGGAGCTAATTCAATTTATAGATCGATCTTCAAAAAAATTTCCAGCCATCCCAACCCAGCCAGGTCCTTACATACCTAGGTTGGGTTTTTCAAGGGAAGACCAGCAGGTACAGAAAAAGCACACAACCCGATTGATTTCTATTCTAACCCATCTGGGTCCTCCTAGCTGCTTACCAGGCATAAGGTGCAACAAGTGTTTCACAAAGGGTGGGCAATTACATCGAGCAGTCAAGACTTGAGAAGCATATTCTGAGTTGTCTGGCCATCACCTACGTCACCATAGATAAGGATTCAGCAAAATCCTGCATCCAATAATCCTATTTCGTTGTCATTAATTGCACATAAGGAAACTATATTTTTAGTCGTGGTTGTCAGCATGGGCGCCTATATGCCGCCAAGGATTCTAGGCCTTTGCCTACAATGAAACATATGAAAAAAACTGACCTTCATAGATGGTGCCACTTAACTTTGTATCGTGGAGTTACATAAATGGAAGATAGCTTTTATAACTCCCGACAAATTGTATGAATGGTTGGTCATGTCCTTTGATATATCCGATGCTCTCAGGCCGTGTTGGGTTTGTTGGATAGGAAATGAGCTGGATACAACAAGGTATAGGACTAGCAGATATATAGAAAGGAAAGGAAAGGCAAAGTGAGAACCTATGTTTGGATGTGCGTTGGATAGGATTAGTGTGTTTTCCCCAATTTGGAATTTGTTCCTACTTTACTCGGGCGATTGTTCCATCTAGCCACCTGCCATGGCAATATCGATGATTGCACTTGCTAACTCCTCTTTGCATGCTTCAGACGACACTTGCTAGAATAAACAATTGAACGGCATGAGTGATAGTACCGAAATATGAACGCCCGTCATCCATGGTTTGTAGCCTGCTTGAATAAACAAATCTAGTTGTGGCACAATCCATGGCAAACTTAGCAAAAGCTTTGTCAAACTTCAGTTTACTCTGCTGCTTGAAAAGCTTCTTTCTGTTCCGACAAGTATTTGCAGTGTGCTATTGATTTGGCATGGCTCTGGAAGCAGATAACTAGGCATGCAAAAAGGGTAAAATTCACAAATGACCAGAAGACAATAAATGCACTGAGGTCACTAGAAGACGAGAGTTGACTGAAAGTAGGAGACGAAGACTGGACCAGGAGGATGGAATGGAAGATGAAAGCGGAATGGAACATCACGCAACCTGGAGTCGGGCATGTGGCGAAAGGGCAATGTCGTCGTAGTACCTTTGGTGGTGCGGGACTCAAGGCAGGAGTAAATCATGATGCCTATTTTGTTCAAACAATCACGGGATTGGCAATATTTGTGGGATCAAACTTCTATCCTATCCAGAATCATGTAAAACCAAACAAGTCCTCAATACGTTCATGAGGGTTATAAGCCATTTATAGAGACCATTCAAAGAAAATTTTCTAGTGGCCTTTTTTATGATATCTTTATCTTAAGTAAGACCAAGGAAGAGCACTTTGCTCATCTTCGATTTCAATATGCCTTGTTTTGAAAATTGCATGTCAACTTGAAGAATCTTTTTTTTATGAGGAAACCCTCTCAGGCATGACCGCTACCCACCCCGGCAGGGTAAACCCCAAGACTAGTTGTCTCAGTTGTCAGCACCATAGCACGCCCAATTTAATAGGATATAAAATTCCAAAGGGAGCAAGAGTCGAACTTGAGTCCCTTCATTGGGGATTGCCGAGTCACACCACTTGGGCTAGCCCGATGCAGATATAAAGTCATCTTAATTGACTTTACTATGTTTATATCAAGATTTAAGGCTAACCATAGCAAATTCTGAGATACCACAAACTAGCCCACACCCACTACGATTTCAGAGCTTCCACAATTTGGCTACCTCTAGTTGTTGCTTTGCTTGGGGTTTCAGCACCATTGTCGCTCCACACACAATGATCAATGAGCTTTAATAAGTTGGAGTGGATGTCAGTTCCTCATAAGCCTTTGTAGATATCAAGAAAAAATTGGTGGAATCTTCCATTCTTTGCCTTACCAATTTATCAATTCCATTTGAGGTATTTTGCAATGATTCTGGTGTTGGCATTGGCAGTATTTTGGGCCAAGAAGGCCACCTAGTTGTGTGCTTCAGTGATAAACTCAATGATGCGAAGCAAAAGTACTCCACTTATAATAGAGAATTTTCTGTTGTCTTTTAGTTCCTGCACCATTGAAAGCACTATATTTTGCATCAACATTTCATCCTCTGATCTGATCATCATGCCCTCTGCTACTAGACTCCCATCAGAGAAGTGAGTCCTGCCGTGGAGTAAGTTTCTCTCAGGTGTATACTTTTGTTCTCAAACATCGCTCTTCTGTTGAGATCTCTACACAATAGTGTAAGAACGAATATTTTTGTATATTTAGTTTATTACAAAAGACGTACACCCATGTCCTATATATAGGAGCAAGGAAGAAACCTTGAGACTTGGGACACAAGTAAACTAAACGGGCTAAGACACAAAAGCCCACTAACTAATTAACCTATTAACTAAATAGGCTAATATACTCTCTGACACTCCCCCTCAAGTTGGAGCATGGGTGAAATACATGTCCAAGCTTAGAGTTACAGGACTCGATTAAACGATCATAGAAATGATAAATGAAAAATAGAAATGATAAAAGATAAATGTCACTCCCCACACAAAAGATTGATACTCCCCTTCAATCAATACTCCCCCTAAATCATATGATGACGACGCCTCTCTACTTTGGAATTATATTTTGCAGGCTAAAGATCCTCGAGCTTTGAAGGTCTTTGGAGTGCATCTGGAATGAAGAACATCTGATGAATGGAACTTGAATGGTACAGCAAAAATTCCCCACTTTGGAGCAGATGGTCATCAATACCATGACTATGCCATCTTCACTGGAATACGTACTTAACGCGGCACAAACGCAGATACACAATGTCAATGTAGCAGTAGTGGAATCTTCAAATCGTCTGACAAACGTGCATAACATGGCACGAACACGAATGGACTATGTGATGATGATACGATGCAGGTACCTAAACTCCGACGCATGAACCTTGGGGGCTTGATGGGAAAGGAGATCATCCATCAAGAAAAGTCTCAAGTAGATCAATGAGAGGGGATTCCAAGCAAGGAATGAGATACCGTCGGTATCGGCAGTATACAGTCGAAATACCAATGTCGATGGGTACCGGTACAAATACGCACGATTATGCCGTTAGGATCACAAATTTCGGCATTTCGGTGGGCTTACCGCCAATACCGCCAAATATCGGGGGTACCTGTGCAAAATGCACCACTTACCCATCGGTATAGGGCGGCACGGGCGGCATACCGCCTGAAACACCGGCATTCGCGATCCAAGTGTTGTTGCTGCTGTTTGAAGAGGAAAAGCTTGGAGATTTTGGGTATTTTTGAGATTGGAGCTCAAATCAGCCCTAAACAAGATATGTATATTTAATTTCTTGCATTTCCCACCATTTCCAACCTCTCCCCTCTCTATTTCTTTCTATTCTCACCTAAAAAATTCACCAAATACCCCCAAATCCTAGATCTACTCCCAAAAAACTTATGATTAATGCTATTTATCAGTGTTCAGAAAATCGGCCTAATCGGCCGAATATTCGGTTTCGTAGGTGGACCGAACCGCATAAGCCAAATCGAAGCTATATTCGGCCATGGACCGATTACTCGGCCGCCTGGGCGCTTAAAAGGCCGATTATTCGACGATTTTCTACACCCGGCCTAACAAATGGAAAAAAAAAACCACTGGGCCTAAAACTCTAACCCGACTCCCCACCCTCAATCCCGATACCCCCCTTCTCTGGACTCTTTCCCTCGCGAAACCGCAAGCGGTCTCAACAGCGCTAGGGCGCGACTCTCCCTCGGTTCTTCGGCGGCAATCTCCTCCTCCAGTAGCGCGATCTCCTTCCCCGACGCTCTCTAGGTCTGGCCGGCCGCCTCTATTTCCATCTCCTCCTCTCTGGGCGCCAACTATTGTCGTGGGCGGCAACTGCTGCAGTCGGTGTGGAAGCAGCAAGGTCGACTGGTCGAGTTCCTGACCAACCTAGCGGCGGCGGCGGCTCTTCATAGCAGGTTGGTGGCGCCGGCTTGAGTTCTCCACCAGGTAGGTCTTCTTCACTCCTCAATTTCTCCTTCATTGTGGCGTGTAACTCCATCACTGTGGCCGTGTAACTCCCAGGCCGTGTAACTCCCAGCCCTGATCTGTGCCCACCATGGCAACATTTTGTTAGTTTTAATCTTTTACACTGGTATTTTCGGCCACAAAATCCTTTTTTGCTCTAAACTCAAGATTTAGTAGAAACAACAGTGGTAATTTAGACTCTGCTAATGTTTTTCCCCATTCATTATTACTACTCACGCCACCTTCTTGCCCACCCGAATGAGGTATGTCATCTTCGTACCCCTGCGCATAGCTGCATATCTGTCAACGGTATTGACCCCTTTCACTTTGCTGATTATCAAAACATCTGCACTTCCAATGTGCATCCTTTACTCTAGTACGAACCTGTCCAAGACCCCAGCGTGTTCTGCTTTCACATGATGTAAAGTCAAAATCCATTTTCACATGATTGCTTCACCTTCCTAGCTACTGCTCACGGCATTGAGCAGCTTCATTGCTATTACCTCCAATTATTGGAAACACGCATTAAGCAACTAGTTTATACTGAAAATAATGAGACGTGAACATCATCGTCAGTAGCAGCTTATCTTGAATGTATTTAATTTGATAGTCTAAGTTCACTGAAAATAAATGGTTAGATCTAGCCTTATGGCTTTGTTCACGTCTCACTATTTTCCACTTGTGCAATCTATTGCTTTCTATATTCTTGGAAATACAGCAAAGTCTTGCATGCTTAGAACTTAAAAAGTGCGGGTTGCATCCACATTTTTGTATTTTAAAAAGTGCATTACTGTTGAATGTTTTCCTCATATGTCGTCATTTCAATAGGTTTCTGTATTATACTTAATTTCCTAATGCTATGAACATTTCACATATAAGTATTCACATTTTTAATGAACTCTCTCCACGTTCCATTTCCCTTTACGCCATTTCCCTTTACTGACCATCTCTATTTCAAATAATACTACTGCAGTTTCATATTAGCAATGTGTTTCTTATTATTTTTTATGTCAGTCTTTCATATTAGCATTCTTATTATTTTTATGTCAGTCTTTCATATTAGCATACTGTAATGTGATATTCTTTTTAGATACAGTAATGTCTTCTAGTTTTGTGTATTTGGTTTGATGTGATTTTGTGTATTATATCCAGTGAATCATGGAGAGTCTTGGATCAGCCCCAATTGGGACTAACACCCAATCACAAGAAACGCCCTAGTCACGCTTGATTCCACTTGGATCCACTGATTCGGCTTGGAAGTATGGCACGCTCAAAGATAAAAACAACTCTAGTGTTGTTATATGTGACTTGTGCTCGAAAGAAATTAGGGGGGGTGTGAATCGCCTGAAGCAACACTTAGCTCACATAAAGGGTAATACGCAAGCATGCCCTGGAGTTGACAATGCCATCAAGCAGGAAATTAGGCAGTACATGGAGGAGATTCAAAAGAAGAAGGCGGACAAGTCAAAAGTTGTAGCAAGTGTACGAGAAGAAGTTGACCTTGCTATGGCTAAGGGGAAGGAGATTGATGATTCCCGCCTCAACACCATCCCTAGCTCAGATTCCTCAATGCACCAAGTAGGAATCAAGGAGGCTATAGACAAGAAGCAAAGAGATCGGGTGAATCAATATATTGCTAGGTGGGTTTATCGATCTGGAATTTCTTTTAATGCAGTTTGCAACAATGCTTTTCTGTCAATGTGCTAGGCTATTGGCCAATATGGAAAGAACCTCAAGCCCCCATCTTATTATGAGGTGAGTGAGTCTCTATTGAAAGTGGAGGTTGAAAATACAAGAAATGATCTGCAACCTCATAGAGAAATGTGGAGGAGATACGGGTGCACCATTATGACAGATGCTTGGAGTGATAGGAGAAGCAGGAGCTTGATGAATCTTCTTGTAAATTGTGAATTAGGCACTTGCTTTCTTAAGGCAATTGACGCCTCTGCTGAGTCTCACACAGGGGAGTATATCATGTCTTTTATTGATGGATGCATCCAGGAGGTTGGTCAGGAGAATGTGCTTCAAATTGTTACAGATTATGCTTCTGCAAATGTATTAGCAGGAAGAATGTTGGAGGATAAGTATCCTCACATATTTTGGACATCTTGTGCAGCTCATGTCATTGATTTGATACTTGAAGAGTTTGGCAAAGAACAAAGAATTAAGACTGCCATAACAAAGGCAAGGGAGCTGATTGGCTTCATCTATTCTCACACAAAAACCCTGAGTTTGATGCGCAAATTCACTGAAAAGGGGGAGATTTTGAGACCTGGAGTCACCAGGTTTGCTACTTCTTTCTTGACATTGCAGAGCCTCCATGACAAGAAGGACAAGTTGAGGCTTATGTTCATTTCTGCTGAATGGAACCAATGCAAGTGGTCTAAGACAAGACCAGGTGCCAAAGCTACAACGACAATTTTGGCTCCAACCTTTTGGAATCAAGTTTCATCAGCCATCAAATTGTGTACCCCTTTGATCTATTTGTTGAGAATCGTTGATGGTGATAAAAAACCATCAATGGGATTTGTATATGGTGAATTAGAAGCTGCTAAACAAGAGATCAAGACCCTCTTCAAGGGAGTTGAAGCCTCCTTTAGGCCATTCATCAATGCCATTACAATTAAAACCAAAGACAGATTAGATAGTCCTCTTCACAAAGCTGCCTACTTTCTAAATCCATATTACTTCTACAAGAATCAGGATGAGATAGAAAAACAACCTGATTTGATGGATGGCTTGATCAAGTGCATTGAGACCTTTTTCACTGATGTTGATATTCAAGACAAGATCAGCAGGACAGAGTTGGGTTTCTATATGATGAAGCTAGGCTCATTTGGCAAGGCATTAGCTATGAGACAATGCTTAATTAATGATGATGATGAGTACAAACCAGGTATATAAAACTTACTTTATTTTGATTATTAGGATAATGGTGATATAAAATATTAAACTTATCTATATGTAGCTATGTGGTGGCGTCTGCATGGTGGAGCGGCACCGCATTTGCAAGAAATGGCCATCAAAATTCTTAGCCTAACATCCTCCTCCTCTGGATGTGAGAGGAATTGGAGTACTTTTGAAGGGGTACTTGACAATTTATATATTAAATGCTTATTTTCATTTGTGTAGAATTATAGACTATTCCCCTCTAAAATGTCCATGTCTTAATGGCAGATCCACACTAAGAAGAGGAATAAACTTGAGGTGAAAAGACTTAATGACTTGGTCTATGTCCAGTTTAATGCCAAGCTGCAAGAGCAACGAGAGAGAAAGGCCAAAGATCCTCTTCTAACAAGTGATAGGACACATGTCATGGAGTGGATGGGAGATGCTACAACTGAGAATGATGAGGCTCCTGGCAGTGATGGACTTACTTGGGGAAATGTAGCAGTTGCAGCAGGTGTTGATGATGTTCTACAAACTAGGGCCACACGTTCACAAACACGTGCTACTACACATCTTGCTACTTCTACATCAATGTCTCAAATTGATGAAGAAGATCTTGCAGAGGACCCATCTAGTGATGATGATGATGCTGAGCCCGTCTTTGCAGAGTTCGAGGATAAAGATGGCTACCTTGATTAGCTTTGTATTGATTGTTGACGTATTATTTTCTGTAATTTGGACATGAGTTGCTTGGTTATTTGGTGTTTGTTTACTTATTTTGAACCTTTTGACGTGCGTTAAACTATCTTCATGTTTGTGATGTATGTTGCTTAATTAACATTCTTAATGAATCTATGTTTCTTGTTACATCCTCATTTGTTATAGTTTAATTAATATATATAATTATATAGGGTCAAGTTTTAAATTTATGTGAATATATAATTAATTTTAAAAAAAAATCAAAACCGATTAAAACCGAATATACTCCCACTTATACTCCCGCATACCGTATATACTCTAATCGGTGCCCTATCCGCCCGTACACCGATAACCGCTTTTCTGAACACTGCTATTTATCACTAGATCTATGATTATATTATATAGATCTACTAATTTATCACTAGATCTACCTAATTAACTCACTAATAATTAACATTACCATGTAATTTCACTAATTAATAGTAATAATACAATTAGACTATACATAATAGGTATTTAATTTAGGTTTAGTAGAAGTTCTATCAAAGATTAACATGAAGATATATAAACAAAAATGTACTCAAATATTTAAATATTTCGTTTTTTTATTTATTAAAAATGCTGAAAATTTTAAAAAAAAAAGATTTTTTTATTTTTCCTGTTTAATTGTGTGTTTTAATGTTGTATAAGATGAAATTAGCATTTGGAAACATATCACCTGTTCAAAATATTTAAATATTTCGTTTTTTATTTATTAAAATGCTGAAAATAAAAAAACAATTTTTTTTGTTTAATTATGTGGTTATAAAGAGAGATTTTGAATCTCTACATCTCAATCAGAATATGACCCATGATAGAGCTGAATGGAAACGAAGGATCCATGTAGCCGACCCCAACATAGTTGGGATTGAGGCTTAGATGATGATGAAGATGATGATGAATTATGTAGTTTAATGTTGTATAAGATGAAATTAGCATTTGGAACATATCACTTGTCTTTTTAATAAGTAAATATGATATTTTATGATTTTAAAAATAATTTCACACTTTTATTTTAAAAATATTTTTATCTTCAAATTAAAAATCTTAACAAAATATTGTGTTTGATTCTATAATTACAAGCAAGTATTCTACATTTAAAACACTGTTTTTGATTGTATAATGTATAAAAGAAATTTATTTTGTTCACTTAGTGCTTATTATATTTGATATTAGTATTGTGCAATGTACATTTCTTACTAGTACTTTTTGATTAAATGCTAAGTTACTAATATCATTTGCTTTGCTTGTTTGTCTGTCTTTTTCAGTGTTGAGTTTTGAATTTTGAGAAGATGTCTTCGTCTTCAAGTGACACTGAGGGTGTTGGGGCTAGTCATGCTGCATCAAAGGATGTGGATTTTACATGGAGTCACTGCAAGCCTGTACCTAGGTCTGGGAATAGGACAAAAATTATCTGCAACTACTGTAAGAAAACACTTGTTGGTGGGGGAATTACTAGATTCAAGCGTCACATCACTGGTGGTGACAAAAATGTGGCAATGTGCCAGAAGTGCCCCCTAAGTGTTAGGGATGACTTCAAGAAGCTGATGAGTGCAAAGAAACAAAAACAACAAAAGTTAAAACAGGTTGAAAAGGCTTACACAGATACACTTTTTGATGTTAGGGCCACAGGTTCTTCTGCTGAATCAGATGATGACATTGCATATCCTCCAGGGTGTGATACTACTTATACACGTCATATGTATAGGCGTGCTCTCAGAGACTCGCAAAAGTGAGTGGGATAGGGAGAAGGCAGCTCGACTTATGAGGAGATATGGGCCATCTAGTGCAGGTGGAGGTAGTGGGGCCGCCCGTGTTCCTATTGTTGACTTAGATGATAATGAAGATCAAGATGCTCAGCATGAAAGAAAGAAAGAAAGGCACCATTGATACACTTTTATGTTCTGCTAGTGCGAGATTGAAGCATTTTGATGAGCCAGGGGTTAGGAAGCCTGATGCTAGGCAAAAAACCCTAAAAGCAATGTTTACTGGTGCCAAAGAGAAGGTGGGCAAGGCAGTGGGTAAATTCTTCTTTGCTCATGGTATACTTGCACATGTTGCAACTGAACCCTATCTCCAGCACATGGTAGATGTGATAGGGGAGTCTGGGAGGGGCATCAAAGCCCCCAGTGCATATGAATTGATGAACAAGTAACTTCCCCAAGAGAAGAAAGATCTACAGGTATGGATTTCAGACCAGAAACAATTGTGGTCTGAATACGGCGTCACCCTCATGTGTGATGGATGGACTAGTGGAAATAGAAAGCAAATTATTAACTTTCTTGTACATTGTCGTGGATCAACTGTTTTTCTAGACTCTGTTGATGCTTCTAGTGAAGTCAGGAATTATAGTTACATCAAGAAGCTAATGAAAACATACATCAAGCAGGTAGGGGTTGAGAATGTGGTGTAGATAGTGACTGATAATGGCTCTAACTTCAAGAAGGTCGGTGAAAGTATAATGAAGAGATATCCGGTCTACTAGACACCATGTGATGCCCACTGCATAGATCTGATTCTTAAGGACATAGACACAATTGATTACATCAAAAGTGTGACAATTGATGGTAGGTTGATCACAGGTTTCATCTACAACCATTCCTTCTTGTTAAATGCAATGAGGCGACCTGAGTATTGTGGAGGTGATCTGATTAGACCGGGGGTGACTAGATTTGCAACAAATTACTTGGCCCTGAATTCATTAAAGTCCAAAAGGGATGGATTTAGGAGGCTCTTCAATGGTGTGGAGTGGACCTCCATGAAGGAGCACAACACCCCGATTGGCAGAAGGATTGAAGAACTAATTGCCAGTCGGGCTTTCTGGGATAAGGTTACAAAGGTGTTGCGGATAATGGAACTTATTGTCAAAGTGTTGAGGCTGGTAGATGGTGACAAAGCCGCAACAATGCCTTACTTGTATGATGCAATGCAAGTAATGGTGGAAGGTATTAAACAAGCAGCTCCTAGGTCCAATTCACAATACTTGTCAATTGTAGACAAGCATTGGACAGATATGCTTTTGCGTCCGCTGCATAAAACAGATATATAATTTATTTCTTCTAAATTCAAATTTATGTTCTAACTCTATAAGTAACTCAATCTAAAATCTAATCTTATTTCCTTATTTGGAATTGGTGATAGCTTACTATTTGAATCCGAGGTTCCAATACTCGCGAAAACTGGGCTTAGATGCGACTCTAATGTCAGTTGTGCGAGATATAATTAACAATTTTTTTACCTCTACATAAGTGAGCACCATAGTTATGGATGAGGTATAATTATATATATTACATTACTTACATGAAGTCATGAACATCTTCATTCTTGTTTGATGTTTCATCCTCTGATTCTGAAGTCTAAACATCTTAAATATTTTGCGGTTGCGACAATTTCGTGAAGGCACCGGTTGTTTTGGTCATCCAAATGCAGTTGCCGACCGTGAGCAAGGTGATCCTTGTGAGTGGTGGATTTGGAATGGAACGGGTGCCCCTCATCTAAGAAAAGTGGTTGTTCGCATTCTTTCTCAAACAACATCTGTAGAAGGTTGTGAAAGAAATTGGAGTACTTTCAATTTAATACCCTCAAAGAGAAGGAATAGGTTGAGGGCAAACAGGCTGAGAGATCTGGTATATGTTCACTACAACATGCGGTTGAGGGCTAGAGCAATACGAGATGCCAACTACAAGGAAGTGGATTTTGCTGTCATCCACGATCCCATTGACACCGCATACACACTCAACCCATCCAGGCATAGAGGCATAGAAGAAGCTGATGATTCAGAAGATCCTTTAGAGGAATGGATGAATGAGATAGGTCGTCCCATGCTTGGTAATCTAGATGGCCGTCCAGATCCATACATAGAAGAGCAATTTGAAGAAGATTTTGATATTAATGTTGATCAAACTCCACCTGAAAGACTTGAGCCTGAGTCTGAGCATCAAAATGTTGATATGGAAATCAATAGAGCAGTGGAAGAAGAGTTGGGTAGCACAGAATCTCCTTCTTCAAAAAGTACATCTGGGTCAAAGTCCAAGTCTGATGATGATGGTGGCAATGACGGAGGCGGCGGTGAGCGCTCTCCGGAATATCCTTCTACTGTTGATCCTCAAAATGATGATCGTCCTTATGTTACTAGGGTTGCACCTCCTCCTCCAGCTAAAAAAGAATATCCCATGTCTGATAAAACTTTTCAAAGGAGGAAAACTCGAACGGGCAAAGACTACAGTGGTGCATTGCCACATGAGGCTCCTACGACTACAACAGTGGTTATTATTCTGATATTGTTGATTCATTTGGGAACATGAGTATTTCAGCTTCTGATTCTCAATCTCAACATGATTCAACATTAGGCTTTGGCGATATGTTATTTGGGCAAACACATGCACAACCCTACCCATCTCATTCTCAATATGGGTACTCTGGATATCAAAATCAGCCACCACCACCACAACCAGAAGTAGAACATCATGTTGGATATACCTATGCAGCAAATGTTTCAGGCCCACGTGGAAGTTATCAGTACAACTCCCTTGCATTCTCTGAGGATGGTGGGCAAACATGGAGTGGTGGTCATTCAATTCTTCCTATTTCTCCAGTCCCAATACTTCCTATGGTTGTGCCTGTAGCTATGCAACAAAATCCTCAAACAAGTCAACGTCCACTTACTCGAGCTCCTCCACCTACGTCTCCAAGAAAGGCACAATATCTCAGAGATTTAGAAGTGCATTTTCCAAAGATTGGAATGATACAATTTGTTAATAATGATGTGTATGAGGAGCACGTGACTACATACAACCAAATGTATAGGATGCAATGTTTTATAAAGCGGGAAGCGGGAGGCGTGCGGATGCCAACTGCTGGGCGCTTGAGCGGCAGGCGGCCGCTTGAGCGGCAGGCGGCCGCTTGAGCGGCAGGCGGCCGCTTGAGCGGCAGGCGGCCGCTCAGGCGGGCGCTTTTTGGTAAGGCGGGTTTCTAATTTTTTATACAATTTTTCATAAAATTACACATAAGTCTATATAAATCACATATTGTAGTTAGACATTTTACTTATGTAAAACACATTATACAACATAATGAAACACCCAAACAGTTTGTGAATTATTACACAAGTCATAACTATAAAATAATGGATGACATTATGACAAATTGCCATTAAATAAATACAACTCAAGTAAAAATACATGAAGAAGATCAAGAAAATAAATACTTGTATAGATGAAGCATTAACCAAACCCTTGTGGTAGTGTAAAATTCACCCTACACAACAATATTGCTACTTAATAGTTGATTATGTATAGATGAAGCATTAAGATACATTTCTTATATATAACAGTATACTAGTATCATACTATCATTTAATAATGTGATCTGCTTAATAGTTAGTACAATTTATAGATAAATTTATCACATATAGTCGTATACTAGTATCAAGGCATGATACAATGCACTTAGTAGTTAGTACTTAGTGTAATATAATAGTACTATACTTACACAGAAATATGCATTGATTTTGTATTACATTTATACACTGGTTGTTTCTTAGATTAATGTTCTATAGTTAGTAATTAGTACTATACAGCAGTACAATATTACTGAGTTGTGACAATCACATAGTTTTATATTACATATACATGGTAAGTTTTATGTTAGTATTACTTACTATAACAGACTTAATAGGTACATAGTTGTCACTACTGTATATAGCAGCAGAATCAGACTTAATAGGTACATAGTTGTCACTACTGTATATAGCAGCAGAATCAGTGTAGTATTACACATTGATTAACTACTATACAGTATTTAGATACATACATAGTTACTTAATACAATAATATCATATTAACATGTTAAATAATGTTATACAATATCAATTGTGTAATATTACATAATGAAAATATCATTACATTTCACTTTTGGGCCTAGGAAATGAGTCTAGGTCCTGCTTTTCACTTAAGCGGACTCAGGCGGGCGCTCAGAATCAGTGTCCAGGCGGGCGCTTGAGCGGGCTGAGCGGGCATGAAGCGGCCGCTTAATGCAAAACCGCCTGACCAGCCGCCTAAGGCCTATTTGGAGCGGCCAAGGGTCCCATCCGCCTGAGCGGCCGCTTTTTAAAACACTGATAGGATGCATATGTCATGGCAGGAATATCTCAACAATATCAACTCATTACAGTATGGACAACCAGTGCGCCACTCAACATACAACTGATGTGAGTTCATAAGTAAATATGTTATTCTTATGTTGTAAATTTTATATTATTGCATAGTTGTGTGTATTTAAGTTTGTGGATTGTGCTAGTAAAATTTCATATTTGAATTCCTACATATTATCATCGGAATCCCAACGAAACAGGTCAAATTTCTTACCTCCCACATGATGGACCCCCCCAACACACCCAATATGAAATTTTATTGCATAAAACGCTGCATTTAGGTGTAGAGATCACACCTGTAAAATTTCATGAATTAATTCGTTCATTTTGGCGTCGAAACGGCCAGGATTGCATCTGTCGGTATTTCCGTCGGTATACCGGTAAATACCTATTTCCAAGTTGTCTAAACGACATCGATATCGGTCACCTCGTTCCTTGGTGCCAAGAGACCAGATGCATCTCTGACAAGACATGATGAAAGTAGCTCGGTGAAGATAAAACTGGATGAACTATCAACCTTGCAAATATAGACTTCGCAGACTTGAAATTGTTGATCTTCTAAACCACTATTAACATCAGAGGAAGAGGAAATAAGAGGGCTGAAATATGCATAGCAAACTCTTGTCCTGACGTACATAATGCGGTACGAACGCGAGAAGCTCGGTGTCAACACAATTAATCATATTCTCTCTCTCTAATGCTCTCTCTCTTCTCATACTCTTCCCCCGCACACTAAATGCGACGAGATTGAGTATATGGTGTGGAGAAAGGGATATATGACCCCTCCCCCTGCACGTGGAAAGGAGATACACGCATGATGGGTGGAGAGGTGGGAAAGAAATTTGTGAAAAAAGAGAGGAATCTATGAAACTGAGTGTATAGTATGTAGAGAATGAAAATCAATAACTGGAGAGAAGATGCCAAATGGGCCAATGTAAGATCGGAGTAGAAAAATCAAATGGATCTAATACCAACCCAAAAAGGACATTTGGCCGGCCCTTAGGCCGAGGGTGCAGGGACGGAGCCCCATAAAAAAAATTGAAGATAAATTTTTGGAGGACTTCATTAATTGGGAGAAGAGAGAACACTTGTTGGGTGATGGTGGAGTTTGACGCTTGTTGTTGATGATGGTCTGCGGACAACAAGCTCAATGAGAAGAGATAATGGGCTATGGCGAGGGCCAACCGTGGCTGCAGCGACAGAATGAAGAGCAATAGATGGTTGGATTGTGTCGCTCGGCTACCGTAGGACTTGGACGCAACGAGGAGATGATAACGGGCTCCTGCATGACTTCGGAGATGTTGCAGACCATGAGGTTGCAGGCGGAGCCAAGTGTGGAGCCTTCTCCATAAGCGATGGCGAAGGCTAGTGTTGAGGACGTCAGGGCGTTTGCAGCGAGTGTGATTGTTGGGCGGCAACAACAAGGATGACGGCCAAGGGAGACAGCGGCATAGAGGCAGTAGCAACGCAGCAGAGGCGGGGTCAGCTGTGCAGATAAGGGGCAGCAACAAGTTGCGATGTGTTGGATAGCGGCAAGGGACCAGCGGAGTCGGCGGTTAATACTCCTATAGGCGGCAGCGGGTACTGTTGATGCCAACAGCAGTGGCGTTGATTGCTGCGGCTGGCGGCGACATTGTTGGTGATGGCCGATGAACGGTGGCTGCTCTACGGCGGCTATGGTTGTTGTTGGGACCAGCGACGGCGGCAGTTGTATCTACTAGCAGTGGCGGTTGTTGTTGCTGATCAGCACGGGATATAGGCAGCGGTGGTGGATGGATACAGACGAAGACTAGAGATAGTCGGGAAGGATGGAGCTGGCATACGGAAAGAAGATTGGATCTTTTAAGAAAGCGGAAGAGAAGTCATGGATTTTGGGATGTGTCTGGCAGGCATCCGGTCTAACCATGGAGACGGTGGCAGCCGCCCATAGGCAGAGACGCTCCCTCTCGGTTTCTCTCTAGGGGAGACTGGCGGTGGCTAGGGTTGTTGCTTGCATGGAGAGGGAAGTAGGGCGGCGGCTAGGATTCTCTCACTCTCCCACCCGCCCTGATAACATGTTGAAAATAATATTGATTATATGTTGAATTGATTATAAAAGATGTTTACCCATATCCTATATATAGGAGCAAGGGAGAAACCCTGAGACTAGGGACGCAAGTAAACTAACGGGTTGAGACACAAAAGCCCACTAACTAATTAACCTATTAACGAAATAGGCTAATATACCCGTTTGAAAGACCAATAACCCATATGCCCCAAATTCAAGATTATCTACTTGGACCTCCTTGATATCGAACCTAGTCGATATTTTGATTTTGTGGTCTAGGATAGATTCCTCTTCTGAGGTACTCAGTTGTGTATTCCCTCCACTTTGACATGAAACTTTCTAGTGTAGGAATCACGTGTTGGTGGCGTTGCGAGTCACTTTAGTAGGGATAAGGCCATGACCCTACTATCTAACATATTTTGTTGGTATTTTCTACTAGCGACTTGCGTGTATTGTTGCTCAGCTTATACTTGCCAATAGCTAAAGCTAAATAGACAAATACGAAACTTTACACATTGTTTCCTGCTTCATGTGAACCATGGAAGGATATGAGTATTGACTTTGTTCTGGGCCTCCCTCGCATTCTAAATTTTTTGGCACCCAGCTCAAATTTTCTTCAGCCTTCCACCACCCATACTTGTTAGGTTGGCGGCAAGGCAACCCGAAAGGGTTTGTCTTGCATTGCGCCTTGCCTATATGTCACCTTAGGTCATTTTTTGTGGCTCTTGGGGCATGTATATGGGTTTTAATGTTCTTATGCATTATCTTGATGTTTGAATTAGACATTGTTGTCTATATTATGCAAGTAGGCAAGTATCATCTATATTTTGGTTTAATACTTACAACACACATGTTCTTATTTGTCTTATCATGTGCCTTCACTTTGGATTCTATTTTGGAGGGTTGTGTTATGATTATGAAGAATAATCATTATTTTTCTTAAGAAATGGAGCCGTGACATTACCTCTCACTTTATTAATTGATTTTTATCTTGTACATAATTTATACTTGTTCTCTTCTGGTTTTTAGAAATATCGTTAATTAGTAGGAGTTAGAAATGTATAATTGTTAATATGAGTTATTAGTACCATAGAATTGAACTTGTGAAAGCAGTAAGGCACCTTGAAGCTTTGGTAAAAATAGATAAATTTCAAAACATATTACCTATTTATATGCATACTTGTTATGATTACCATTAACATTTCACCCCTCATATACACATATATTATGGCTACATGTGTAGGTATATATAACAGTTTGTACCCTCGTATACACATATTATAGTATGAAAACATAATCAAAATACATTTCTAGTCATTTACACTCATCATTAGTGTCAACATATAAAAAAAAGAATAAATCTAAATAATTGAATCGATGATTGTTTAAAATTGAATGCCACAGCTCCAAGTTTTCAGCAAACTGGTGACTATCCATCATAACGCAACCCCCAAGACAAACTAAATCGAAAGGCAGAACATGGCGAGTCTGAAAATTTGCTTCAACAGTACTAAATCCCAAATACCACATTATATAGACAACAGTATTTGATTTGTACAGTGGGATAATTATAGATCATTTATGCTTCGTTTGGGAAAGCGGTGACGGTTGCTCGGGCAGCGATGAGCAATCACGGGCAGCGGGTCAATCGCTACTAATCACTTTGTCAAATGTGCGGCTACCCACCACTCTTATTTTACATTATTATTTATTATCTATAGCAATCGGCAAACTGTACCAATTGCTCATTTCTCATCGTGAAAAATCGATATGATGACTAATCAGCGATGGGTAATCGGCAACGGATGCAATCGTTTTCCCAAACACTACATTAAACCCATTAATATGACATATGGCCAAAATATAACCCAAGGCAGCATTTCAGGCAAGGACCACCCACCCATGAGAGCCTTGCCGCATCGGCAGCCGCCTAGGCACATGTCCTAACAAGTATGCATAGTTATTATATATATGAGGGAATTAACCATGATGTATGTGAATAATTACATATAGAAATATAAAATTTATGGATATGAGGGGAAATTGTTTATGATAATCATAAAAGACATGTATATCTACATGTAAAATGAACTACATTACATATTATTTTAAAAAATCCTAGGCGACACCAGGGTGTGCCAAGGGATCTGAGCTTAGCACCTTGCCTCCTTAACAACTATGTCAGTGCCTGACATATGGAAAACCTGAGATCATCGATTGTATTCTGCGTAATATTCTACATTGTTTAATGGGTGATTGTTTAGGCAATTAAGACTTTCATTTTACTGATATTTGAATTGTTTACAAGAACTCAGTGAATGGGACTATAAGGACAAGCCCTTTTGAATTTACAAATACTATCCCTTTAATTTTGTAAACCTATCAACCTCATTCCTTTACCTCATGATGTCCACCGCCCTCCCACAATGCTGAGATTTTTTTTCCAACACGTTCTTGATTTGCATGTCAAAATTCGGTGTGAACTGACGATATTGATGAAAATTATAAGTTGTTCACAGATATTCATCTCAAATTACTGAATCAAAATAGGCGACTATGTAATGGTTTGTGTGTACGCTGCACATTACCCCCAGAACTCCAAAAAACTACATGTGAGAGCGTCAGGACCATATTTTTAGATCATTCGTAGGAACAGACCCAATGCTTATATATTATACCTGCCACCAGATATGAACATCAATACAATATACAAGTGGACAATTACTGCGGTAGTTTTGAGTCATCTCCACCTCCAGCAGGTTTATTTGTATCTCAAGCCAGTTTGTCTTTGCCTGCAGCACTTGCACCAGTTCTTCCCCGAGTACCTCCACCACTTCCAGACTGCATCGCAGCCGAGACTGAGGTGTTCAAACATCATCTGATCTGAACCCCATAATAATATAAGTTGTAATATTTCAAATATCATCTAATACCATACTGAGAAAAGGGTTTGTTGGCATCTTCCTTCAAGTAACCACTATCAGGCTCTAATGAGCACTTACCAAAGAAACTGCTCGTATCTGGTTAGTTCTACACATCTGGTGTCTATTATGCATATAAAGCACGGCTACTAAGCCATCCCGAACTGTAATTGCAAATGATGATGCCCTTCACATTGATGATTAGATTTTTTCTACACTTTTAACTCTTTTAAGCAAGCATCCTCCAGAAAAGACTCAATTAATGGACTCTTGGAATCAGTTAATCACCTAACTCCGCGCCCAAAATAGAATAGATGGGTGATAAACTTAACGCATTTTCTTGGTTTATTTGGGTTACGCCTCTGCATACGTGATGTTTTCCTCCGAGCAATACAATGGGAAAGACTAGATAAAGGTTGCATAGGGCCAGTAACACAGCAGGATTGACGTGTAATATAGAAGTACTATTTGACTAATCCAGAAATCACAACCAGTGACGGCGATTCCTCACATAGAACACTGCGGTGTCTTCGGGAATATTACGGCTAAATAATCATACACTACACCAAATTTTAAAAAGTGGATTGACAACAATGAATAACCTAAATCAAGTGGATAATTCGTGTTCCAACTAACAAAGAACCACATAACCTAGTAGGTACGCCAGAGAACTCCACAAAATTACTATACAACAACAAGTGGAGCTAATAAACGCACGTCTGCAGTGGAAGCAGAGATATTACCAGCGACGGCTTCGTCCTTGCGGTCTTGATTGGAATTGAGATCGCTTGGGAAAGGGTAAGCAGGGGACTCATCGCCAAATCCGATGGTACTGCTGCTTCCGCCGCCTAACGCACCGGCGCTTGTAGCCGAAACCGACGACCTCGCTGGCGAGCTCATCTCCTAACCTCGCCCGTCCCTCCCCCGACTGTTGTCTTTGAAAGCCGGGTGGCCTTCCCACGTTGAACGAATTTCTCCCGCCTGCAGGCTGCGTTTGTTACGTGAGAAAATTTGATTTATTTTGTCTTTACGAAAAATCATGGCGGACAAACAAATTTTCTTTCAAGAGTTATGATCATATAATAATTAAAATAATGAGTTGGTCTGGGTCGACATCTATTTTTGTTTGCTAGAACAGACTTGTTGGATAAACATTTCATGTGAGTTTGAATTAATATTTTTGTATACGTTGATGATTAATATATAGTTAGTATTCAAAATAAGATACATACTACCCTCTAAAAGAGATATCGGTTTGTAATTCTAAAAAAAATGAAGAAAATTACATTTAGTCCCTTCTAGGGACTTTCTCATATATTGTAGATGAGTTTCCTTATAAAGTATAAAGATTTTAAAAACAAAGACAAAAGTGCAGTGTACACACATAGGACAAATTCGTAATTTTAAAAGTAATGGTTGAAGACATGTGCTAAGTACATGTTATACAGTTGAATCGATATAATATATGATCATATAATAATTATGGCATAATGAGTTGATCAACATCTATTTTTGTTCGCTGCAATAGATTTGTTAGATAAGCTTTTCGTGTGAGTTTTGAATTATTTTTGTGTATGTTGATGACTAATATGTAGTTAGTATTCAAAATAAAATGCATACTACCTGCTAAAAGAGAGATCGGTTTGTAATTTTAAAAATTGATGAAGAAAATTGCATTCAGCCCCTGTAACATCCCAGGATTTGAGGCCTCGGATAACATGACCTTAAGAGGAATGATTGGACTACTCATATCACCAAAGTGCACCTCCTTTTCCGGGAGCCCATCACTAAGAACTTCATAGTTAAGCGTGCTCAACTTGGAGTAGTATTGGGATGGGTGACCTGTCGGGAAGTTAATCCTGGCATGCGCGTGAGTGGGGACAAATCATGTAGTTAAGGCTAGTGGTGATCTGTGGGGCCAGTTGTCATTCCTGAAACTCTACTAGAGCATTGGGCAGTGGGCCCGGGCATTACAGTTGTAGATGAGTCTCCTTACATAATATAAATTTGAAGAAAAAAAAGACAAAAGTGTAGTGCACACACATAGGGAATGGTTTGTAATTCCCAAAAATAATGAAAAAGTTGGACTCGGCCCCCTCTGTTCGCTTTCTTATATAGTATAGATGTGTCCTCTCCTCTTATACAATATATAATTTTAAAATAAAAAGACAAAAGTGTAGTGTACACACAGGGACTTGTTTGTAATTACAAAAAAATAATGGAGAAAATTGCATTCATCGCCCTCTTCCAGGCTTTCTCATATAGTATTGACGAGTCTCCTTACATAATATAAAATTTTAAAAAGAAAAGACAAAATTGTAGTGTACACATACATGGACCTATTTATAACTCCAAAAAATATAGAGAAAATTGCATTCAGCCTCCTTTGTGGGCCTCTTATATATTGTAGATGAGCTTCCTTATACAATATAAAATTTTAAAAGAAAAGACAAAAATGTAGTGTACACACACAGACTCGTATGTAATTCTAAAAAACAATGGAGAAAATTTCATTCCACCCTCACGATCTTTCTTATATATAGTATTGATGAGTCTCATTATATGATGTAAATTTTAAAAAGAAAAGAGAAAAATCTAGTGTACAAATACAGGAACCGGTTTGTAATTTTAAAAAAATAATAAGAAATTTCTTATATAGTTAATATGGTGATACATCACATTTAAGACGTGGCACACACAATTGTCAGTCAACTAATACTCTCTCAGCCTACTATTTCCTAATAAACAAAAAAATAACAAAACATATGATAATTATGACATAGATTAGAAATATTAAAAAAATCTGAGTTGAGTGCCAAGCAGGCACCCTAGCTGCTGAAAAATCAAACACACAAGTGTGTCAGCTAGACCTGTCAAACTGGGTCAAAATCCGTGGGCACCCACGGGTCGACTCGTTTAAGTTGGGTTTGGGTGGTGAAATTCACCACCCGCTGAAAATCACCCAAACCCATACCCACTCATTTATTTAGCGGGTTTCACAGGTGATCTGCGGGCACCCGCGGGTGACCCAGTTAACTGAAGCAAGTATATTTATATACATAATATACACATAGAGCTCTCAAAAGATGATACTCGTTTCATACAATTTAACTCTTTACATTTACCGACAACAATTGTATTCTCTTTATTTTGTGTTTGCAATATGCAAAAATAAGTACTTGTAATATCATAAATGTCTAATGTTACATGATAAAATTATGTGTTTTTTTATGATATATATCTGTGAAAACTACATAAATTTTTCTATTTTACATCAACATACAACAATTAGTTGTTATTATATCCTTAAGTTTGCATAAACATATATGAACAACTAATTGAATGGTTTGACATCAAACATAGTAGTTGGTTGGTTCCTTTTGCACTATATTTGACATAAAAGTAATAGTTACAAGCTGATTTAAATGTTATTTTTAGTGTTAAGGAAAGAAAGTGACAACTTATTATTGATAGGACATATTTTATATGGGTACCCGCGGGCAACCCGCAACCCGTAGGGTCGGGTTTGGGTGTGCTTTTCTTCCACCCATTTAGAAGTGTATCTTTTGACCCACACCCGACAAATCCGCACCTGCAACGACCCAACTCAAACTCAACCCACCCACCCGTTTGACAGTTCTAGTGCCAGTTGTTTTATTAAAAAAAATCTAAACTACGTATCAAAAAGGCATCTTAAATGTTGGAGAAGCATGCACACATGTACGTGAAAAGCAGACACACATACACGTCACGTGCGAAGGTATACAGATTTATGTAAAAAACTTTCAGATAAATATAATTTATATTTATGTAGTGTATTTTTTAAAGAAATTCTCCTTCCGCCCATACTCATGACTTTTTTTACATTAGTCATCACCTCATCCCTATTCGTTTTCTATGCACATGTTCCCACACGATCATGTTCATAATTTTCCTTTCTACGTCACTATCATTTCTCCTTTCCAATTCCCTGTTTATTTTTACAGTATGCACCAAACACAGCCGTAGATTGAAAAACATGTAAAAAAATGTACACTGAAGATGCCAAATAGCATATGTAAAATGTTCCACTTCAATTTTTATGTTTTCTTCTTATCAGTAGAAAACTTGTGTTAAGCATCTGCGATACAAATAAATTAATCTAATATACAATTGTTAAATATATTCATGTAATATTATTGACCAATGTTGATTTTTAGAGTGGTGGAGTCGGGTTTAAATATTACTACACTAATATTGTTGCATTTGTTGTTCCTTTGGCTACTATCATACCCCAAGGCTACAATTTAAAGGATTTCTAATCTTCCGTGGAGAATCATCTTGTTCCGAGGCTATGACCCTTGATTTCAGCCTTCATCATTCTCTTTAGCTCTTTATCCTCTTGTCTTTCAACTTCTTCTCTTTTGTCAAGTGTGACTTCATGGGCTTGTAGTTTTCCAATGAGCTCTTCAATGGGGGTATCATCAAGAGACCTTACTTCTTCAATGGAAGTCACATTGGGTTCTCATCTCTTGGGAAGAGTTTTAAGGATCTTAGAGTTGATCTCTCCTCTACTCATGGGATGACCTAGGACAGAAAGGTCATTTACAATTGTGTTGAGTCTTGAGTACATGTTGGCTATCTTCTCCTCCTTTCTCATCTTGAAGTTCTCAAGAAGCCCTTTGACCATGTATACTTTGCTTTCCTTCACTTAAGTTGTCCTCTCATAAGTGATGCATAGCTTTCTCCATACCTCATAGGCCGTCTCACAAGAGGAAATCCGGTGGAATTCAGTGGAGGTTATGGTGGTGTAAAGGATGTTGATTGCTCTTGCATTGAAGGTGACTTTCTTTATTGTAGCCTCATCTCATTCTTCTATCTTTGTCATTGGTATATTGTATGGATGTATCATCATTTTCCATAGCTCAAGACTTGATCCTTGTATGTAGAATTGTAGCCTTCTTTTCCAACAGAGGAAGTTACTCCCATCAAAGATTGGAAGATTGATGAAGTATCTCCCTCCTTGGTAGTCACCATCTTCTCCTACTTGTTGAATTATGCTTATAAAAACCTGCTTTGATACCAATTGTTGGATCCTAGATGGGTTATTGGATGCTCTAGGGGGGTGAATAGAGTTGAATGCACTTAAACAAAATTCATTAGACCTTCATGATATATCACAAGATAAGGTTGCTAAATAGGAAATTTGAGTGCAACTAAAACATGCATTGTAAGGGAGAGAGAGATTGAACATACACCAATTGACAATCTATTTAGAGTGGTTCCACACTTCAAACTAGAAGTATGCCAGCCCACTACCTAGAGAGGTCAACCTCTAGGATTTCTTAACCATTGCACTGTTATATTCATTCATAAGACATATAATACATGACCCACCAAAGGACTTACCTATCCAATACAAAGAGTTTTTAACCTTACCAAGGACTTACCCACTTTACAACGAGTCTTCGGCCTTCTCTAAGGACTTACCCACTCTTACACAAATCTTCATCCTTCTAGGAATTACCCACTCTTCTTGGATCTTCAGCCTTTGACCTCACCTTCACTTAGAGAAGGTTCCGCCAAGGACTTACCCACTTGAGCAAGGAGTCTTTTGCCTTCACCAAGGTTTTACCCACTCTTGCTCCAAGTCTTCGGTCGTGATCTTCACCAAGGGACTCCTTCCCTTGTTCTTCTTCACCTCTCTTAGCCAAGAGAGAGAACCTTCATCTTCATGGTTGAAATGAGAGACATGGTGTAAGGACCCTGACCCAAGTTTTGGGCTAACCCTCTTTGATTTTCTTATGAAAGGTGCTTAGAACCTTAATCTAATCTCTTAAGATGTTTTGATATCATGTGAAAAGCTCATGTTTCCAGTTTGGTCCCGTTTAGATGTTGTTTGAGCAATGTTTGCTTATTTTGGACCAAAGTGCAATTTACCCAAAGTAAGGGGTTATATTGCAATATGTCCCATGTAGAGCATGAATTTAGTTTTCTATCATCATTAGGAAGAGAATGATGAGGTGGGGCACCTTGTGGAGGACCTATGTTTCAAGTTTGAGCTTAGTTGGATGATGTTTGTGCCCTATGTGCTAGTTTTGGTGCAAATTGCAAATTACCCAAAGTGGAGGGGTCAATATGCAATTTATCAGCTCTAGAGTCACCTCCCTTCTGTTTGTCATAATCTAGGACGTGGATGGAAGTTGGGGTTCCTTGTTTGGTTGATAGTTGAGGAGTAACATCTTTATATGGTCTTTATATCACATATGTGTCACACATGCTACCTTGTCTTTTAGTGTATCAGGTAGAAGCTTGAAAGTGTGTCGCCCATGAGGGTGTGTCGCCCATGGGAGGTACCCAGTTGCACGATACACATCCTAGAGTGTATCACCAGGCCGTGCATGTGAATCTTGGGTGACAACAAGTGGCGTTAAGTGCATGAGCAAGTGGCATCTTGGGTTATGTGGTTATGACACCTCTCCTTTGCTACCTCTCTCTTCCTTCGTGTATATAGCCCCCTTACTCCTTAACCAAGTGCTCCTTTTCAGCCACCTTCTTTCCCCTTCCTGTATGGGACGATCATGGGAGCTTGGGAGCTCAAGGAAACTCCCATGGAGCTTGGGAGGGCGAGCTCTTTGGCCATGGAGACTCCTTGCTGAAGATCCGACCTTGGTGAGTCATGCTTCCTTGTGCCTTCTTCTTCATCTCCTCCTCCTCCTCTTGGACATGGATGGGCCCTTGATGTGAGCAAGCAAGGCCGTGGTTATCTCACCCTCTTTTCTCCTTCTTGAGCTATACATAACCATGATATCTTCTTCTTCTTCTCTTGTTCCTTAAGGTGATGATGATAGAGCCGAAGACAAGCTTAGAGCTTTAGATGGATGGTTTCCATGGAGAGGAACGTGGGTTTTGTAACATCCCTGACCTGGGTTATGAACTAACCCTAGGTTTTTTGCTTAAATATGTGATTAGATGCTTGTGGTTATCTTGTGTAATGTAATTAAAGCTTTTGAGGAGCTTATATTTCTATTTCAGTCCTTTTTGAACAATGTTGCAACTTTGTTTTGTTAATTTTGGACTAATGTGCAAATTACCTAAGTAGAGGGGTTAACTTGCAAATTGCACATTTTAAGATGTTCTTATGATGATGAGACATCATAAGAATGAATATGATGTAGTGGTATGGATTCCACAAGCTTGGGCACCAAGATATAGCTTGTAGAGCAATCCTTGTGCTTGAAAACCTAGTTTTGGTGTAAAGTGCAATTTACCCAAAACCAAGGGTGAAACATGTAAAATATACCCTTTAGAGTATCTCTCATATCCTTGACATCAAGTATAGCAAATAAAATAAGAGGGGCGCCTCATTTGAATGATCAAGTAAGAAAGATAACCTTAATATTTAAATAACCAAGTTTTAAGCAAAATGACCCTTTTATATATGCAACTTAGTAAGGTGTTTGGTTTCTTTACCTTTTAACCCTGGGAAAAGGAGGAGCTTTGTATAAGGAAAGAAGGAGGAAACGTGGCCAAGAATTGGAGAAGGACTTGGGGGATATGTTTGAGAAATAAAAGAGATAAACTTCTTTTCCTTGAAAATATCCAAAAATATATATAGCAACTTTAACAACAAAGCAAGGGAACGTTTCCCTTAGTTTATTTTCTCATCTTCTTGCTTTGGCCGATTAAGGAGGAGCTCTGGAGCAGAGGAAGAATGACCGAGCCAGTTTGGTAAGTTTGGACCACCATCTATCCCGAATTCATGGTGAAAACTCTAATACAAGGTTGGTTTAGTAGTTTTCCTTACACAATTCTTCTTTCTAGCCATCTTCTCCATCCAAAACTTGAAGAACAGACCTTGGACAACCTTTGGAGCTTCATCCACCATTAAAGCTATGGAGCTTGAAGCTCTAAATCAGATCTAAAGGCAGGTTTTATAACCCTAACCCTTAAGCTTTGCTTTTGCATCTTCCTTCCTTAGAATAGTTGCTTATACTTCTTCTTTAGACACCTTGGTGTGTTCTTGTTCTTATTTCCATGAAAAACTGCCCCTGTTCTTGAGGTAGAAGATGATGACATTAATATCTATGTTTATCCTAAATCTTTCTTTAGCAAACGGTCTTCCACCTCTTGCACAAACGGTTTTCCAAACCGTTTGAATGCAAACGGTTTCACAAATCGCTTAGAAGCAAACGGTTTAAGACCATTTGGATGCGTTGACCAGGCGTTGACCATTTGGAGGTCTGTTGGAAATAATATGGACTAATCACCTACCAAAAATCATCATCTAATTCCAAGTAAATCACCAATTGAAGGCACATCAATCACCTAAACCCTAATTGGGTTATTTGCTGATTTCAATAATTGAATCAAGTCTAAGTTTGGGTTGAGTGGCCCAAATGGTTTCAAAACCATTTGGGGATCACCCAAACAATCTCAAGACCGTTTGGTGATAACCCAAGACCATTTGGAGGTCTATGGTTATGTAGGGTTGACTAATTGAGGGTCTAATAATAACAAGTTGATAAATAATTAAGTGATGATTTGGTGACCAAACCTAGGGTTCAAACTTTAAGTGAATGACTTGGTTTTGATGACATAATGATAAAACAGTCTCAGGACTGTTTGGAGGATGTCCAAATGATCCCAAGACCGTTTGGGGGTCACCCAAGACCGTTTGGAGGTCTAGGGTTGACTATGGTCAAGTGATTATAAATCTAAAGGTAACAAGTTGAAGTGTAATTGATTAGTGACCTAATGATCAAATCAATGAGCCAAACCTTAGTAAGTTGAGTTAGTTTTTGATGTTGACTTGATCAAACGGTCTCAAGACCATTTGGAGGTCATCTAAATGATCCCAAGACCGTTTGGGGTCATGTCATGGCCAAATTGATGATGATTCAATGGTTTCAAATCAATTAGACTCATGTTGAAACATGTTGAAGGGTGATCGATTCCAAACCCTAATCCAATTGATCCAAGCCCTAATTGATGATCAATTGAGAGTCAATTAAGTGTCAAATCAGTTGAGGGTTGACATAATTGACTCAATTGATAAGTGGCTACCAAGTGCATGACCAATTGAGGGGTTCAACATTGGAAACCCTATTGCAATTGAAGTGGTTAAGACACTTTTTGGTCCATGCGGTGTTGAGGTGGTTTGGAGCAAGATCGTTTGAGTCCAAACAGTCTCAAGACCGTTTGAGTCCAAATGATCTCAAGACCGTTTGGGACCAAACGGTCTCAAGACCATTTGGGACCAAACGATCCTAAACCGTTTGGTGCTCATGCAGTTTCAAGATTGGTTGTACCCATGCGGTTTCAAAGTCAAAGTTGGCCAAACGGTCTTCACCTCATATTGGGCAAACGGTCTTGAGTGTGCACTTTACTAAATGGTTTCAAAAGTCAAACTAGACCAAATAGTCAACACCACCAAACAGTTTCAAGGTCTATCCAAGACCGTTTGGGGAATTTGTGTGCAAGACTGTTTGAGGTCTAAAAAGGTTGAGAACGTTTGATGCCTTAGTGGTCAAATGGTTTAGTAGTTGATTAACATAAACCTCATAGATACCTAAAGTGATTAAGGTATCAAGTAATTAGTTGATTAATGCATGTCATGATCAAGTGGTGAACATTACCAAGGTACCCTTGATGGGATAGAGTGACTAATACCCTTTGATCAAGTGAACCTTAATGACCACAATAGTAATGACACAACCCATGATGTTAGTGTTGATTTGACCTAACCTAATCAAGGATGATGTAAATATCATCTTATAGAAAGAGGAGAGAGCGGACTCCTTATATGAATGAGAATTAAGTAATACACTTCCAACATGTATGTTTATATATCTAATTAGGGTATGATCCATCATAGTGAGATCATGAAAACCCTAATTATGATGGTTAATGAATATTAATCTAATGAGAGTGCATTAATGGGAGTAATCCTCACACATGATGATGGTATGATCTTAATTCATTGTAATGTGAATAGTAAACCCTAATCTAGGGTACTGTGATGTAATGTGAATAGTAAACCCTAATCTACGGAAATGTCATGGTGCGAATAGTAAACCCTAATTTGGGTTATGCTTTTAAGCATGACACTCTATACTTGATTATGGAATGAGTAATCATTATGCCTTTATAAGTTAAACGGGTTGAATAACCCTAATTGAATTAAAAAGGAAACCTAACCCTAGAAACCAGCCGTGGTGATATGACACGGTCGTGGTCAATCCTCTGTGGCACGACCGTGTAATGAAGCACGGCCGCGGTGGCTTACTTTTTCACGACCGTGCAAGATAGCACGGCTGTGGTATTCTATATTTAATTTGGAAAGAACTTATATTGTGTTGATATAGTTACAATGTGCATGTTATCATTAATGTTAACCATGCATGTCTTTATAAAGAAGTGAGCATAGCTAGGTAAGGGTTATGATGCCATACTCATTGAGAGTACTTTATAAGTTTTGAAAGTAATGAAATGTTATGTTGCCTAGTAAGAGGTAACATATGAGATTGATAGGCTGTATGAGCCATGAGAAATATCTGCATTGCTCCAATCAAGGTCATGTTGTTAAATGACTTGATGACAATATGTTACTTGATAACAAAGTGCTTTGATGATCTAAGGGTTTGAACACCCATATTCCTGAATCACGATGATAAGATGGTTAGGGATTGATATCCCAATGTTAACTAAATGTGATATGAACTTGATACAATTAGTACTCTTTCTTTATAGCAATTGTCTTATTGATTTATGTTTGAAAACATGCCTGATGCTAAAAGAATGCCATAATGTACTTAAATAATCAAGTATAATGATATCGTGTAGAGCCCTGACCATAGATCCATCATTGTCAGAAGTTAAATGATGGTGAAATAGGTTTTCCTAAGGGAACTCCTGGAGAGCATACTTTTGAGTATGTGGGGGTTATGGACGCGAATATCCTTACGTCCTAATGTAGGAATTGATGTGAGATGTACATTAATCTCTTAATCATTCATTATATGTTTATGTCGGGATGATGTATCACTAATCTCCCGATGATGTTGTTAATGCCGCATCGATGAGAGATAAACAAGAAATCCCTCGATGGCGAAAAGAGTACAGCATGCCAGTGTAGCTCTAATAGTAAAGTTGCCAGAATACCCTGGAAAGCTATTAAGCAAAGACACAAGATGTCCTGCATGTTGTACTTCACACTGACTGAGGAAGATGAGGTCATAGAAATCCGGCTCTTCTGATGACCTATGTATGGTACCGATTGCGATTTCGTAATGGTCGGTTGGAGTATGAGAGGTATAACTCATCTCCTCAGGGCATAAATATGTTTGAAAAATGTAATCAGCTGTGCAACATAATTGCTTAGGTTGAACTACGAGAAACAATGATTGATGATACATTGTTTATAGTGCTCTAGTTGAATAACTAGTATACATGTTCTTCATATTCCTCAGTGATATATGTCTTGTCATTCAATTAAGTTATAATTGAAATGATTACTTATGAAATACTGTTCTACTTAACTTATTCAATGTTTTACCTGCTGTTGAATATTTATAATTCTATTGCTCATTGTTATCCCATTATTGCAATAACAATGCTTCTGGCGGTGAGTTATAACTCTCGCTGGGACAATTATTCAATTGTCTCACCCCTGTGGGATTCAACTTTTTAGGTTGACGCCGAGGACGAAGGAATCCATCAGTGGGTGAACAACCACAACATCAGCAGCAACATCCGAGACAGCAGTGATCCTCAGGTGGAGACACTATTTGTCAAGCCTTGTAGATAGAATGTCCTATGTGTCGTCTATGTACTCTCAGGTCCTAGGAGTCTTTAGATGTTTTAAATAGATCTAAGATTTTGGCGTAATGCCTCGAGATTTTTGTATCTGCTCATGTACAGTTCAACAGGGCAGTCAGTGTTATGACTCTCGAGATGTGATATTACAGAGATGTAATGATGAATCAAGTTGTAAATAACTTATCTTGTTTCTTTATGAAAGAGTTTTATCGTTTGAGGTTCTCTTTACAAAAAGTTTCAATTTTTAGCGATTTTCAGTAATTCCGTTGCTAACGAAACGCTTCCGCATTAGTTTAAACTAGTTAATCTTGTTTTCACGAGAGAGTCGTCACAATTTAGTGGTATCAGAGCTCTAGGTTCGCTGAGTCTACAGAGACATAGGATTTATGTTGTTAAGTTTGTTCTAGTGTCTTCCAGTATATCTGATAGTGTCTTCTACTCATCAGGAGGAGGAGATAAAACTAAGGATGTATGGACCACACGAGGAACATGTTGCAGAGAGTAGTGTCGCTGCACCCCGAGAAGGTGCAAGAGATCTAGAAATAGAACAACCTGTGCCTGAACCACCCCAGTTCAATCCAACTGACATGGGGAACCCAGCCGTCCAAGCCATGTTTGGGCAGTTCATGACTGCCATGACACATATGACTGATAGGATGCCTATACCTGCACCTAGGGCACCTACTGGTGCGCTCCCGCTAGAGGCTTGCAACAAGTGAAATCCATGAGGTCGGGAGGCATGGGAGAGATGGGATCTTTGCTTTTGATATTTGTATGGTCCCAAATCGAGTCTATCACTAAAACTAAAACAATGCGCCCGCAAGCGTACGTGGTACTGTTGTAGTATAGATCAAGGGCAAGATGCGGGGTCGAACCACGGAGATAGAGGGGGCGCTAGAGTTAGAAGGCGTGAGCTACGTTCCTATTGCGGAGAGTAAAGTTTTTAGGGTTTTAAGGTTTATTGGTTGTTGATTAAGCTAGGAGAGCAAGTATGAAAAGCAATATGAAACTAAGTTATCAAAAGGCTAAGTTAGCAATCTAAGTTAACAAGCTATCTAAACAAGAGCAAGAACAAACTATACTAGACTAACCAAGAAACTAGCAATTGAGAGCCTAAGTTAACCACTAATCAAGATCAAAGATCTAAATTAACACTTAGCTAGCAAAACTAGGCAATCAACTAAGTTAACTAAAGCAAAAGAACTACACTAGCATTAACAAGCAAACTAGGCAATTAAGGTTTTAAGAAATTAGATGAATGAGGTGGGCCATTTGGGAATGTGACCTTGACATTAGTTGGGGGATGTCACCATAATAAGCAATTAACATAGTTCATTCTAGATTACCAAACCAAACAACAAGGTGGGTGCTATGAGAATGTACCATAAGCTACTAATTGGAGAACTAGGGCTAGGTGTAATTCTCATAGGACGTACCAAGTCTAGGTCTCTAGGATAAGTGGTATTAGTCAATTGAGGACCAAGGGTAAGGATGGGAGTAGAGATGAGGATAGTTGACCTCATGCCACTAGCCACCTCAGCCTTTAGGAAATCCTAGGCAATTGCACTAACCGCACTTATACTAGTCACTTAGAACTCACATTTGCATGTAGGAAGAAGGTGATTATGTAGGAAGGTAGGGGCTATCTAGGGATCCGAATTAAGGACCTAGGAGCCAATCCTATGATAGCTACATAGAAACCAACACCCTAGAGGCAAATGTCTTCAAGCACCACAAGGCAAGCAATTAATGTAATTAAGCAACAACCACATGCACAAGTAATGGGAAATGAGATACAAGCAAAGGCAATCATCATAGAAATGAAATATGTTCATTACAAATTATATTCCCCCAACATGGTATCACAGTCACATTTTTGCCCCAAACAGCCCACCCAAGGGGGCTTAGCTATACATGATCAAACTAGGAACAAAGAAGAAGGGAAAGAGAGTGGGAAACGCCATGGATGCTTGATGTAGCTCGACCACCTTCACCTCCTTGCTGCTAGCCACAAACCTCCTCCTCCAAAGGTGCCCAAGAGCATGGAAATGGTGGAATGGATGGATAGAAACCTAGAGAAACTAGGTTTCTATGGTGGAAATGAGTGGAAAGTGGGTGAAAATGGGATTAAATGCAAGGAAGTAGGTAGGTGGGAGTAATGGAGGCAAGGGAGCAGCTAGGTTGCGGCTAGGGGTGCTCTCCCTTGAGCCCTAGAAGCAACTAGTGCTTATATAGGAGCTAGGTCTAAGTGGGGGCAAAATAGGAAAAACAGTGGAAAGTTGTATATGGTAGGTGATCACCACGGTCGTGGTGGGTGTGCCACGACCGTGGTGAGGGTAGTGGGGGACGACCGTGGGGTGGTGAACACGGTCGTGGGGGTGAAGGAAGTGGTGAGATGGTGGTGGCCACGACCGTGGCAGAGTGCCACGGTCGTGGTGGGTAGCATGCACCACGGCCGTGTTGGGTAACACGGCCATTTTAGAGGAGTTGGAGCTGACCGTGGGGAGGGCCACGGGCGTCTTGATCAGCATCGGCCACGGTCGTGGCTGGGAGACAAATTCCCTGTTGGCGACTGACTTCTTGCAATTTAATTCCCACGACCGTGGCAGGGTGCCACGGCCGTGTTCTCTTCTCCTGGCCATGACCGTGCTGATGGCCACGGTCGTATTGTCTTCACTGGCCACGGTCGTGGCCGAGAGGCCACGGTCGTGGGAGATCTATGGAATTCCCTGTTGCAACCTGTTGGAACTTGGCAATAAAGCCACGACAGTGGCATTGTGGCCACGGCCGTGGTGAGGCTTGACTTCTTGATTTCTCTTCTAACTTTGTCATTTTCGGATGTCTTTGCTCGGGGATGATTCTTGGCCACTGGAGGTAGGTTGAGGGAGACTTTGGGGCTTTCTTTGGGTCCCTCCTTCTCTCTCTTCCATCTAAGCATGGTCCAAGTACCTGAAAAACAGTGCAAAGAACATCCATAAGCATATTTGCAATGATAATCATATTGGGGAGAAAAACATGTAATTCTAATGCATTTGAATGTGATAAAGGTACAAAATGACACAAGATACATCCCTAGAATAGGGTTGGATCACCATCCCAAACTTGAAACATACTTGTCCTCAAGTATGCTCCAACTCAATCTCTTTTTCATTTTCCACAATCAAAAGATATGACAAATGCAATATGATGGGCGAAAAATGCTAAATGGGATCAAAGGTGACTAGGTACATGCAAATCACTTCCCTCCTCTTCTATTTTCACAAACCAACCATGAAGAGAGCACAGAGAACATGAACTTCGCATATAATGCATGGATTGCACAAGTTATCAATATCTCATCCATAAGGTTCCAGGTAGACCGTTTCATGATGATGTTAATCTTCGATGACTAGGAGTGTTGTTTCACCTTCATGCGTTCCATCTTATGCTTCAAGTTATGCCAAATGACCCGCATGGCTGCGAAAAGGGATAAAGTGAGCTAGGTTTAATGTTTCCTAGCTCCATGGGTATGAAAGAAGAAGAAAGGGTTGCGGTAAGATTTGGAGTGCTTTTACACACTCTTCTTTTCTTTATTTGAATGCTCTTAAACAGGAGCATCCTTTTATTTTATTTTTGCTTCTCTTTTCTTTTTTTTCTTTGCCCTTGGTGTAGGTAGGGCATATGGTGGATAGAGTGAAGTGGGAAGATAAATATGTGGCCACCCCAAACTTTTGGAGGTGGCCACGGCTAATATGTGCACTTTGGCATCTTTTTATGAGGCAGAGAGGTATGAAGATGATGAAAGAGTGGTCGGGTCAAAGAGGGGTCACTTAGCATAATCTTCCACATAAGGTCTCCTGCATGAAAACTAGTCCGACACTTCACCATAGATATCACATCACATGAATGAACCAGATGAAATCCATATATCAATCAAGTAACTCCACAAACATTAAACGTTCTATGCTTGCTCGGATCATAATTCAATCAAACCAACACATTCCCAAGGGAGGTGATGAGCATGTAAGAAGTCACTCGTTGATACCACATAGCACTTCATCATAGCATATCATCTTGTATTTGTCAAAGATAAGCAATTTCATTCAATAAGGTAAAGATTGAGTCAAAACACGCTTTTTGGACAAGAAACATCAAATCTGGGCAAAATTGGCCAAAAAGGTGTCAAATTGCACTAAATCACATTCAAACCCAATTTTAGGTAAAAAGCAAGAAAATCCTAGCTAAAACATGCAAAAATTAGCAAAACAACTACACGAGATGCAATGCATGGCTGAAAAAGCAAAAATTTTGAAAAATTACTCAAAACTGCAGAAATCAACTACATGCCATGTAAAGATGCAATGAAAAGAACAAAAACAATAAAACTAAACTAGATGGCAGAGGTGATATCAAAATGACAAAAATAGAGAGACAGGGAGATGCGTACCGCCCAACCCACCCCAAACTTTATAATCATGTTTTCCTTAGCATGATACTATAGCTTAGGGGAGATAGGGGAAGTGTCATGGTTGCGGTGGCTGGTCTAGCATGTTCGGAGGGTATGGAGGGGGAGCTGAGTCTGGAGCTGAGCTTGACGGAGGATGCTGGTAATAGTGCCCCTGTTACACCCCGATCTCACAATTTCCTCAAATCATGAGATTAGGGCGTAAGATAGGATTTATATGTAACACAAAGAACACCCTTAATTTTTCTTTTCTTTTAAACTCTTGTTTCTTCGCATTAAACCACATAAAACATTTTCACAAGGGAATCTGAACATTTCTTCTACTAATCAGACTTTAATAGAAAAGATACATGTATAAACATTCATAATGTCTTTCACACATTATGCACATGAAACTTGCTAATTAGCATACATATCAAAGAGGAACAAAATTACACATCGTAAATACAACTCTCTTTCTCTTATCCCTTACTGAGGACCTAGAGTGACAAGGACCGACTGACTCAACTAATCTCGTACTTGACTCCTGTGGCAGGTCTACACTGATGCTCTGACCATCTTCAAGTCCACGCGGTTAACCCTAAAAATGTTTGAGTAGAGGGGTGAGCCTACTCGCTCAGTGAATGAGTACTTCATGGAAACAGACTAATGCACTAATGTGATTACAGATATAATTTGAATAAACGATATGAAATTTAACAACAATAAATACTACACTGAGCAGTTCTAAAACAATATAATTGAAATAACAAAGAATGTAAATATTGCATCCAAAGAATAACTACTAGAAGACTATGCTTCTAGTCTTCCTTAACTCTTTCCTTTATAAAGAACTCTGTGAACCTATGTGATCATATTTTAGGTTATGCCCTGATCTATGCAGTGTACTCTGCATAGAGACTCGCAGTGCACTACGACCACACCGTACAAGACTTAGCGACACACCCGGGAAATGCTAAGTCTGACACCAGCCCTGCTCTGCCACAGGACCACAGGCTCTCTGGCCTACAGGCTCTCCGGCCTCAATGCACTACTCCGAGTGCTCTAGACTCCTCCTCTAACCTGAGTACACAGGCGGAGAGTCTCACTGGGTTACCACCGTGACTCCGCACGGATTAATGTTGAATAACCCCTATTTTCTCCAGTGCCACCGTGACTCCACATGCGTTGTTGTTGGACACTGCCTCTCTGTCCTCGTGTCTCCATGACTCCGCACGGATAATGTTGCAACACGAGTTTCACCCCTAAGAAGCAGATCTGTCAAAGGGGTTCTACGGTGTTCAGGGCACCTAAGTCTAACATTAACATTATATATACATTTTAAACAGAAATCATAACTCATTTAACATTTCTCACAAGGCTCACACGGCCTGCCATATCATATCATAAGAAACATCATAGCTCATGTATTCAACATATACCATGTCTTAGTAACATCCCTTTCTAGGGCATGTCATATCTCATCACCTGCAATTTACAAGACATGTATTGAAATATAAGAAGCCCTGCAGTATGTAGATATCAACTCAGAGAGAACAAGCATATAAAGTTAAATGCACTAGAAACATACAATTCAACAGTTAAGTATCACCACATCTCATATCGAGATCTTTCATGTCACCATAACATGAATCATTGAACACCCTATCCTTAGGGTTTCATTTGCCTTATTCATTCATCACATGCCAACACCCTACTCTTAGGGTTTCATTCGCCTCATTCACCTTTTCATTTAACTCATTCGCTTGTCACATGGCTCTCATAAGGATTTCATAGGATATAAGCATTCACTAAATAAAGATTGTTTCCAACAAATCATATACAATCAATATAGATATGAACCATGGAAATTTAGCTAAATTTAGGTTTTCCATACCATTCACTGAGATATCAGGTATCAAGAATAAAATTCAATTAAGATAACCCATGAGGTACATCCTAACCACTTATAGGATTTACTAGTCCTTTTCAACAAGGTTGAAACTCTAGTGATGTCTCAATTAGGTTAAACCCTAATTACATCATTTGATATAAATCTAAAAAGCATTCTCACTAGGAAGTGTTGTATACGTTTCTGATATGAATCTACCATTTAGGAATCATTCAAACAGAGAAGTAATCCACATCATATCAATTTGCAACAATCTTAAATCAAACAGACATTTCAGGTTTTAGAATCACATACTAAGCAATTAGGGATTTGGATGCTATAATCAAATTCGTGCATTACACTGTTTGAAGGAAGAACCCACTCACCCTAAGGTGTGAAAACACCTCAAAACCGCAGCTCAACTCAGGAGATCTCGAATTCCTATCAAATCCCTAGCAAATCTCCCAATTCTTCTTCCATTCAACTCGGAAACCTTGAAATTAGGGGATTATGAAGAAAGGGTGAGAAAAGAAGGAATTTCGACATCATCTTGGATCAAATCAGAGCATGGACGGAATCTTGACATGAGAGAGAAGATCCACCATAAAAGTCTATGCAAAGGATCCAAACTTACTTGATTTCACCCTTCCTGGAATCGCAAAACCCTAATTCAGCAATTTCCCCCAATTTCTCCACTCAAGCCCTAATTCTCCCTCTTTCTCTTGGAGCTCGTTTCTTTGGAATGAATGACGAAGAATGAGATCTGTGTGTGTGTGTGGTTGCTCATATAAGTCAATTGAGCTGCTTGGGTCAATTGCATATTGACCCAACACTTAACTTTAATTATATTGGCTGAATATTCAGTTATACAAAAGTTACTGTAATTCGTTTATTTCAGAGATCAAACATTCTCCAAAAATTATGCAAATTTATCACGTTGTTTATAATTGATCTATAAATCTTCAGTTAAAATTTGAGATCATTTGGAGTTACCAATAAATAATTAAAAATAGAACAGTGCACTGCTATATTGCAGTCTGCAAAATATTCGGCCGAGTTTGTCCTGCACAAACTCGACCGACACCCTTACTGTAGGGATTCAAAAGTCATCCAAAAATTATGCCAATTTAACAGAGTGTCTAAAACTGTGTTTTTCAGGCACAGTTAAAATTTGAGATCAATTGAATATATCAATAAAAAGATAAAATTCAATTACCACACTGCTGTATAATTCTGGAAATATGATCGGTCGAGTTTGAAACTCGGCCGATAAACAGGTCAGAGCATTCTTCAACAATTCTGATATTTTCCAATGTTGTTCAAATTTTATATATCCAAATCATATCCAAATTTGAAGTAAATCAGAGTTACACATAAAATACTAAAAATCATTTAGTGAGACATTCTACTTATCAAATTCTGTATTCATGTATCATCAAAACCCTATTTTGGCCGATTAGGGTTTATGTTTCTCAAACCCTAATTCTCAAGACAAAAGAACATTTAGACTTCTTATCATAGTTAAAACATCCTAATTGTGTTATCGTCATTAATTAGATTTCAAGAATGATTATTCCAATTAATCTTTGTAATTGTCTAGGTAAACCCTAGTTTACCAATTAAGCTCAGATGGGGTCGTAACAACTCTCCCCCCCTTAGAATGTTTCGTCCTCGAAACATAAACCTACAAGAAAGATACATTCAAGGTTATTCTAAGCTTCTAAAGCCTTCCATGTCATTATACTCTTGTATTTCATGCCTGAATGTAGTTTTCAACATTAGATCTTTTAATTCTTTACTAAATCACAACATATTTCAAATAGTTCTCAATGATATCAAGCAAATTCTTTATGCCACAGTCAAACATAGAATGCAAAGATAAACCACCACGCTTTCGCTGCGCAACTCTGATACTCTGATACAACTATCTCAACTTATGTTGCTCAGAGAGTTCTATTGTTCCGTATCACCCTTAAGTGACAAAAGTAAGTTCACCATACTGTTTTAAACTTTAATCAAGTGCTACTCAAATAGCAAAACAGTCTTAAATTAAAAGACTAGATTCAACATTAAATTGTACAATACTACTCTTGGCATCCCCATTGGGTCATGGATGCATGAGGTGAAGCATTACCACCTCATTCCATGCTATCCTGTTTCGATCCTGGGATCTGTGGGTTATGGGCCCACACACAATACAAAGTGTAACCATCGCATTATATCATTTTAGGGTTTCAACAACAGTAATAAGGTAATCCACGATTGTATCAGTCATTCAAGCATTAATCATACTCAATTACCATCACTCAGTTATATTAGAGCTAGGTATAACAAGCTACACCTCATTAGGGTTACTTGTCCAAACAATCTAATTATCATCCCTTTCTATTAATATGAGTGAATAAGTATAACTACCTTATTCAGGATATCCCTTCATGTGTTCTGACATCATCCAAACCGTATCACCATATTACAAATACACAATGATAAGATGCATATCAGGTATGAATTACTACAACTATCATACGCCTTTAATTTAACATATAGCTTGCACAAATACACTGAAATCATATGTAGAACCAACTTTCATACCTTAATATGCCTTCAACAAATCATACATGTAAAAACTAATTCTCATATTACACAAAGCTATTATTTTCCCATATCTCTCTGCTCATTCATTACTTCTTTACTTTTTGCTACCTATCCTTTTCATATGATTATATACAATAAACATCATTAACATTGAAGCATTTAAGATAGAAATATATTATTCATCATTCTTGCTATCACACAAGAATTTATTTCTTATCGCACTTCATCATATTGTATGTCACTATTACATTCACTAGATGACCCTACCAAGGTAGTTATGCATCATATATGATTCATTTTCTTATCATTTCATTCCCATCTTGCTATTGTTAAGGAATATATGAAAGAGAAGATGATTTTAAGACTTGGAATTCTTGTATTCAAGCATTCCCTTAATACATTCTCGTATGTAGTTTTACTTAATTATCAACAGAGATATTTGATTAATTAGCACTTGCTTGAATCTCACAACCTCTTTATTTTATAACTTCTCCATCATATTTCAAACCCTTTCTTACATTTCATAGTCCTCTTTCCCTATACTATTCTTTAACTCGTCATCTTTAATTCTAAATTTTTCTCTTATGACCATGTTGCTTATTCATATGTATGGTCATGTATACCATGTTGCACATATTTCCTCCTTTATCTTTATACTATTGTGAAGTTAATGTTCTAAATTAATAGTCCTTCTATTAGTTTTTCCTCATGTTGAATACATTACATATTCTTCATTTTTGAATCAAGTGGATCATGCATGGGTCAAACATAGTTTCTCTTTCAATCAAGTTTTTCTTTCCTGAATACAGTCTACCTTTGTATGACTTATTCATTCGTTAAACTACACCTATGTTCTTTGCTTAAAAATTAGTTTGTTGTTCTAGTCTTATGAATTATATGATCATATGATTCTCTTCACTTTTACTCTTTTGAAGACTCTTCACTTCTATGGACCTATTGAAAACTCAACCCTATTCTCTGCTTAGCCTTTGCTTTAGAGTTCATAAAAGCATTATACGCTATTATATGATTCATTCTTCATGATTGATTCTTGTTATCTTGAACCATGCATACATTTCACATATCTTTTCTATATTTCATATGTATAGTTCATGCAAAATTAATCAATAAACTGATTATGAGCTTCATATCATGTTCTATTATTCCCAATTAAGGGTTTCACATTTGAGACCCCAAAGTTAAACCTCAGATATCAGTTTCAACTAATTCTTAGTTGTTCTGATCTTGCCCATATGTTTCAACATCTTACTGTATGTACATTCTTACTCTGATGTGGGTCTAATTATTCCAATTCTATTCTTATTATGCTATTGATAGGATTCATTAGATCCTAATAACGCATCCTGCCAACCGAACCATGCCAAACCTGAAATCCTGAAGCCAAGAACTGCAAAGGATTACATTCTTCCTGAACTGCCACTCACAGCTCAGAAACTCGGCCGATTGGTCAGAAACTCGGCCGATTGCTTCACAACTCGGCCGATCCGCTTGAAACTCGGCCGATCAACTAGCTGTTAGATTTCCTGAAAAAGGAAACTCAGCCGAATTACATACAACTCGGCCGATCAGTTTGCTGTTCGATTGCCTATTAAGGAAACTCGGCCGAATCACATACAACTCGGCCGAATCGAGTACAGACTGAAAACCTAAACAGACCTGCTGATGTCAATTTTACTCGAATCAGCGGGCAAAACTATAGAAACAAAAGCCCATTCAAAGGTCAATTCTAGTCTACTTGTTACAAAGAATAAAATCAATAAATGCTACAATTGCATAGTGTACAACAGATATTAAAGACCCATATTTCAAAGTATTGAATATTTCAATTCAAACATATAAGAGCATTTCTATACATTTCCAACAAAAACAACATTATGAAATGTAAGTTCTATCTCCTTTTACATTTATGCTCTTAATTCTTGTTTCTTTTCTCGTTTTCTAACCCTAACATTTCTAGGGTTCATCTCTAGCCCATTCTTCCACTGTATACCTGGCCAGGGCATACGTGAGAGAATAGACAGAGTAGCTTGTACTGGTTGATCCAAGTACTCAGATATCGGGCCAGGATATCCAAATACTCAAATCCCCAAAGCTAACATCAAACATCTCCTATCTGCCACACATAGGACTCTAACTTACTAACTTAATGGTCCTTGACAACTCACCCTAAGCTCTGATACCAAGCTGTTACACCCCGATCTCACAATTTCCTCAAATCATGAGATTAGGGCGTAAGATAGGATTTATATGTAACACAAAGAACACCCTTAATTTTTCTTTTCTTTTAAACTCTTGTTTCTTCGCATTAAACCGCATAAAACATTTTAACAAGGGAATCTGAACATTTCTTCTACTAATCAGACTTTAATAGAAAAGATACATGTATAAACATTCATAATGTCTTTCACACATTATGCACATGAAACTTGCTAATTAGCATACATATCAAAGAGGAACAAAATTACACATCGTAAATATAACACTCTTTCTCTTATCCCTTACTGAGGACCTAGAGTGACAAGGACCGACTGACTCAACTAATCTCGTACTTGACTCCTGTGGCAGGTCTACACTGATGCTCTGACCATCTTCAAGTCCACGCGGTTAACCCTAAAAATGTTTGATTAGAGGGGTGAGCCTACTCGCTCAGTGAATGAGTACTTCATGGAAACAGACTAATGCACTAATGTGATTACAGATATAATTTGAATAAACGATATGAAATTTAACAACAATAAATACTACACTGAGCAGTTCTAAAACAATATAATTGAAATAACAAAGAATGTAAATATTACATCCAAAGAATAACTACTAGAAGACTATGCTTCTAGTCTTCCTTAACTCTTTCCTTTATAAAGAACTCTGTGAACCTATGTGATCATATTTTAGGTTATGCCCTGATCTATGCAGTGTACTCTGCATAGAGACTCGCAGTGCACTACGACCACACCGTACAAGACTTAGCGACACACCCGGGAAATGCTAAGTCTGACGCCAGCCCTGCTCTGCCACAGGACCACAGGCTCTCCGGCCTACAGGCTCTCCGGCCTCAATGCACTAATCCGAGTGCTCTAGACTCCTCCTCTAACCTGAGTACACAGGCGGAGAGTCTCACTTGGTTACCACCGTGACTCCGCACGGATTAATGTTGAATAACCCCTATTTTCTCCAGTGCCACCGTGACTCCGCACGCGTTGTTGTTGGACACTGCCTCTCTGTCCTCGTGTCTCCATGACTCCGCACGGATAATGTTGCAACACGAGTTTCACCCCTAAGAAGCAGATCTGTCAAAGGGGTTCTACGGTGTTCAGGGCACCTAAGTCTAACATTAACATTATATGTATATTTTAAACAGAAATCATAACTCATTTAACATTTCTCACAAGGCTCACACGGCCTGCCATATCATATCATAAGAAACATCATAGCTCATGTATTCAACATATACCATGTCTTAGTAACATCCCTTTCTAGGGCATGTCATATCTCATCACCTGCAATTTACGAGACATGTATTGAAATATAAGAAGCCCTGCAGTATGTAAATATCAACTCAGAGAGAACAAGCATATAAAGTTAAATGCACTAGAAACATACAATTCAACAGTTAAGTATCACCACATCTCATATCGAGATCTTTCATGTCACCATAACATGAATCATTGAACACCCTATCCTTAGGGTTTCATTTGCCTTATTCATTCATCACATGCCAACACCCTACTCTTAGGGTTTCATTCGCCTCATTCACCTTTTCATTTACCTCATTCGCTTGTCACATGGCTCTCATAAGGATTTCATAGGATATAAGCATTCACTAAATAAAGATTGTTTCCAACAAATCATATACAATCAATATAGATATGAACCATGGAAATTTAGCTAAATTTAGGTTTTCCGTACCATTCACTGAGATATCAGGTATCAAGAATAAAATTCAATTAAGATAACCCATGAGGTACATCCTAACCACTTATAGGATTTACTAGTCCTTTTCAACAAGGTTGAAACTCTAGTGATGTCTCAATTAGGTTAAACCCTAATTACATCATTTGATATAAATCTAAAAAGCATTCTCACTAGGAAGTGTTGTATACGTTTCTGATATGAATCTACCATTTAGGAATCATTCAAACAGAGAAGTAATCCACATCATATCAATTTGCAACAATCTTAAATCAAACGGACATTTCAGGTTTTAGAATCACATACTAAGCAATTAGGGATTTGGATGCTATAATCAAATTCGTGCATTACACTGTTTGAAGGAAGAACCCACTCACCCTAAGGTGTGAAAACACCTCAAAACCGCAGCTCAACTCAGGGGATCTCGAATTCCTATCAAATCCCTAGAAAATCTCCCAATTCTTCTTCCATTCAACTCGGAAACCTTGAAAATAGGGGATTATAAAGAAAGGGTGAGAAAAGAAGGAATTTCGACATCATCTTGGATCAAATCAGAGCATGGACGGAATCTTGACATGAGAGAGAAGATCCACCATAAAAGTCTATGCAAAGGATCCAAACTTACTTGATTTCACCCTTCCTGGAATCGCAAAACCCTAATTCAGCAATTTCCCCCAATTTCTCCACTCAAGCCCTAATTCTCCCTCTCTCTCTTGGAGCTCGTTTCTTTGGAATGAATGACGAAGAATGAGATCTGTGTGTGTGTGTGGTTGCTCATATAAGTCAATTGAGCTGCTTGGGTCAATTGCATATTGACCCAACACTTAACTTTAATTATATTGGCTGAATATTCAGTTATACAAAAGTTACTGTAATTAGTTTATTTCAGAGATAAAAAATTCTCCAACAATTATGGAAATTTATCAAGTTGTTTATAAAATATCTATAAAGCTTCAGTTAAAATTTGAGATCATTTGGAGTTACCAATAAATAATTAAAAATAGAACAGTGCACTGCTATATTGCAGTCTGCAAAATATTCGGCCGAGTTTGTCCTGCACAAACTCGACCGACACCCTTACTGTAGGTATTCAAAAGTCATCCAAAAATTATGCCAATTTAACAGAGTGTCTAAAACTGTGTTTTTAAGGCACAGTTAAAATTTGATATCAATTGAATGTACCAATAAAACGATAAAATTCAATTACCACACTGCTGTATAATTCTGGAAATATGATCGGTCGAGTTTGAAACTCGGCCGATAAACAGGTCAGAGCATTCTTCAACAATTCTGATATTTTCCAATGTTGTTCAAATTTTATATATCCAAATCATATCCAAATTTGAAGTAAATCAGAGTTACACATAAAATACTAAAAATCATTTAGTGAGACATTCTACTTATCAAATTCTGTATTCATGTATCATCAAAACCCTATTTTGGCCGATTAGGGTTTATGTTTCTCAAACCCTAATTCTCAAGACAAAAGAACATTTAGACTTCTTATCATAGTTAAAACATCCTAATTGTGTTATTGTCATTAATTAGATTTCAAGAATGATTATTCCAATTAATCTTTGTAATTGTCTAGGTAAACCCTAGTTTACCAATTAAGCTCAGATGGGGTCGTAACAACTCTCCCCCCCTTAGAATGTTTCGTCCTCGAAACATAAACCTACAAGAAAGATACATTCAAGGTTATTCTAAGCTTCTAAAGCCTTCCATGTCATTATACTCTTGTATTTCATGCCTGAATGTAGTTTTCAACATTAGATCTTTTAATTCTTTACTAAATCACAACATATTTCAAATAGTTCTCAATGATATCAAGCAAATTCTTTATGCCACAGTCAAACATAGAATGCAAAGATAAACCACCACACTTTCGCTGCACAACTCTGATACTCTGATACAACTATCTCAACTTATGTTGCTCAGAGAGTTCTATTGTTCTGTATCACCCTTAAGTGACAAAAGCAAGTTCACCATACTGTTTTAAACTTTAATCAAGTGCTATTCAAATAGCAAACAGTCTTAAATTAAAAGACTAGATTCAACAGTAAATTGTACAATACTACTCTTGGCATCCCCATTGGGTCATGGATGCATGAGGTGAAGCATTACCACCTCATTCCATGCTATCCTGTTTCGATCCTGGGATCTGTGGGTTATGGGCCCACACACAATACAAAGTGTAACCATCGCATTATATCATTTTAGGGTTTCAACAACAGTAATAAGGTAATCCACGATTGTATCAGTCATTCAAGCATTAATCATACTCAATTACCATCACTCAGTTATATTAGAGCTAGGTATAACAATCTACACCTCATTAGGGTTACTTGTCCAAACAATCTAATTATCATCCCTTTCTATTAATATGAGTGAATAAGTATAACTACCTTATTCAGGATATCCCTTCATGTGTTCTGACATCATCCAAACCGTATCACCATATTACAAATACACAATGATAAGATGCATATCAGGTATGAATTACTACAACTATCATACGCCTTTAATTTAACATATAGCTTGCACAAATACACTGAAATCATATGTAGAACCAACTTTCATACCTTAATATGCCTTCAACAAATCATACATGTAAAAACAAATTCTCATATTACACAAAGCTATTGTTTTCCCATATCTCTCTGCTCATTCATTACTTCTTTACTTTTTGCTACCTATCCTTTTCATATGATTATATACAATAAACATCATTAACATTGAAGCATTTAAGATAGAAATAGATTATTCATCATTCTTGCTATCACACAAGAATTTATTTCTTATCGCACTTCATCATATTGTATGTCACTATTACATTCACTAGATGACCCTACCAAGGTAGTTATGCATCATATATGATTCATTTTCTTATCATTTCATTCCCATCTTGCTATTGTTAAGGAATATATGAAAGAGAAGATGATTTTAAGACTTGGAATTCTTGTATTCAAGCATTCCCTTAATACATTCTCGTATGTAGTTTTACTTAGTTATCAACAGAGATATTTGATTAATTAGCACTTGCTTGAATCTCACAACCTCTTTATTTTATAACTTCTCCATCATATTTCAAACCCTTTCTTACATTTCATAGTCCTCTTTCCCTATACTATTCTTTAACTCGTCATCTTTAATTCTAAATTTTTCTCTTATGACCATGTTGCTTATTCATATGTATGGTCATGTATACCATGTTGCACATATTTCCTCCTTTATCTTTATACTATTGTGAAGTTAATGTTCTAAATTAATAGTCCTTCTATTAGTTTTTCCTCATGTTGAATACATTACATATTCTTCATTTTTAAATCAAGTGGATCATGCATGGGTCAAACATAGTTTCTCTTTCAATCAAGTTTTTCTTTCCTGAATACAGTCTACCTTTGTATGACTTATTCATTCGTTAAACTACACCTATGTTCTTTGCTTAAAAATTAGTTTGTTGTTCTAGTCTTATGAATTATATGATCATATGATTCTCTTCACTTTTACTCTTTTGAAGACTCTTCACTTCTATGGACCTATTGAAAACTCAACCCTATTCTCTGCTTAGCCTTTGCTTTAGAGTTCATAAAAGCATTATACGCTATTATATGATTCATTCTTCATGATTGATTCTTGTTATCTTGAACCATGCATACATTTCACATATCTTTTCTATATTTCATATGTATAGTTCATGCAAAATTAATCAATAAACTGATTATAAGCTTCATATCATGTTCTATTATTCCCAATTAAGGGTTTCACATTTGAGACCCCAAAGTTAAACCTCAGATATCAGTTTCAACTAATTCTTAGTTGTTCTGATCTTGCCCATATGTTTAAACATCTTACTGTATGTACATTCTTACTCTGATGTGGGTCTAATTATTCCAATTCTATTCTTATTATGCTATTGATAGGATTCATTAGATCCTAATAACGCATCCTGCCAACCGAACCAGGCCAAACCTGAAATCCTGAAGCCAAGAACTGCAAAGGATTACATTCTTCCTGAACTGCCACTCACAGCTCAGAAACTCAGCCGATTGGTCAGAAACTCGGCCGATTGCTTCACAACTCAGCCGATCCGCTTGAAACTCGGCCGATCAACTAGCTGTTAGATTTCCTGAAAAAGGAAACTCGGCCGAATTACATACAACTCGGCCGATCAGTTTGCTGTTCGATTGCCTATTAAGGAAACTCGGCCGAATCACATACAACTCGGCCGAATCGAGTACAGACTGAAAACCTAAACAGACCTGCTGATGTCAATTTCACTCGAATCAGCGGGCAAAACTATAGAAACAAAAGCCCATTCAAAGGTCAATTCTAGTCTACTTGTTACAAAGAATAAAATCAATAAATGCTACAATTGCATAGTGTACAACAGATATTAAAGACCCATATTTCAAAGTATTGAATATTTCAATTCAAACATATAAGAGCATTTCTATACATTTCCAACAAAAACAACATTATGAAATGTAAGTTCTATCTCCTTTTACATTTATGCTCTTAATTCTTGTTTCTTTTCTCGTTTTCTAACCCTAACATTTCTAGGGTTCATCTCTAGCCCATTCTTCCACTGTATACCTGGCCAGGGCATACGTGAGAGAATAGACAGAGTAGCTTGTACTGGTTGATCCAAGTACTCAGATATCGGGCCAGGATATCCAAATACTCAAATCCCCAAAGCTAACATCAAACATCTCCTATCTGCCACACATAGGACTCTAACTTACTAACTTAATGGTCCTTGACAACTCACCCTAAGCTCTGATACCAAGCTGTTACACCCCGATCTCACAATTTCCTCAAATCATGAGATTAGGGCGTAAGATAGGATTTATATGTAACACAAAGAACACCCTTAATTTTTCTTTTCTTTTAAACTCTTGTTTCTTCGCATTAAACCACATAAAACATTTTAACAAGGGAATCTAAACATTTCTTCTACTAATCAGACTTTAATAGAAAAGATACATGTATAAACATTCACAATGTCTTTCACACATTATGCACATGAAACTTGCTAATTAGCATACATATCAAAGAGGAACAAAATTACACATCGTAAATACAACTCTCTTTCTCTTATCCCTTACTGAGGACCTAGAGTGACAAGGACCGACTGACTCAACTAATCTCGTACTTGACTCCTGTGGCAGGTCTACACTGATGCTCTGACCATCTTCAAGTCCACGCGGTTAACCCTAAAAATGTTTGATTAGAGGGGTGAGCCTACTCGCTCAGTGAATGAGTACTTCATGGAAACAGACTAATGCACTAATGTGATTACAGATATAATTTGAATAAACGATATGAAATTTAACAACAATAAATACTACACTGAGCAGTTCTAAAACAATATAATTGAAATAACAAAGAATGTAAATATTGCATCCAAATAATAACTACTAGAAGACTATGCTTCTAGTCTTCCTTAACTCTTTCCTTTATAAAGAACTCTGTGAACCTATGTGATCATATTTTAGGTTATGCCCTGATCTATGCAGTGTACTCTGCATAGAGACTCGCAGTGCACTACGACCACACCGTACAAGACTTAGCGACACACCCGGGAAATGCTAAGTCTGACGCCAGCCCTGCTCTGCCACAGGACTACAGGCTCTCCGGCCTACAGGCTCTCCGGCCTCAATGCACTAATCTGAGTGCTCTAGACTCCTCCTCTAACCTGAGTACACTGGCGGAGAGTCTCACTTGGTTACCACCGTGACTCCGCACGGATTAATGTTGAATAACCCCTATTTTCTCCAGTGCCACCGTGACTCCGCACGCGTTGTTGTTGGACACTGCCTCTCTGTCCTCGTGTCTCCATGACTCCGCACGGATAATGTTGCAACACGAGTTTCACCCCTAAGAAGTAGATCTGTCAAAGGGGTTCTACGGTGTTCAGGGCACCTAAGTCTAACATTAACATTATATGTACATTTTAAACAGAAATCATAACTCATTTAACATTTCTCACAAGGCTCACACGGCCTGCCATATCATATCATAAGAAACATCATAGCTCATGTATTCAACATATACCATGTCTTAGTAACATCCCTTTCTAGGGCATGTCATATCTCATCACCTGCAATTTACGAGACATGTATTGAAATATAAGAAGCCCTGCAGTATGTAGATATCAACTCAGAGAGAACAAGCATATAAAGTTAAATGCACTAGAAACATACAATTCAACAGTTAAGTATCACCACATCTCATATCGAGATCTTTCATGTCACCATAACATGAATCATTGAACACCCTATCCTTAGGGTTTCATTTGCCTTATTCATTCATCACATGCCAACACCCTACTCTTAGGGTTTCATTCGCCTCATTCACCTTTTCATTTACCTCATTCGCTTGTCACATGGCTCTCATAAGGATTTCATAGGATATAAGCATTCACTAAATAAAGATTGTTTCCAACAAATCATATACAATCAATATAGATATGAACCATGGAAATTTAGCTAAATTTAGGTTTTCCATACCATTCACTGAGATATCAGGTATCAAGAATAAAATTCAATTAAGATAACCCATGAGGTACATTCTAACCACTTATAGGATTTACTAGTCCTTTTCAACAAGGTTGAAACTCTAGTGATGTCTCAATTAGGTTAAACCCTAATTACATCATTTGATATAAATCTAAAAAGCATTCTCACTAGGAAGTGTTGTATACGTTTCTGATATGAATCTACCATTTAGGAATCATTCAAACAGAGAAGTAATCCACATCATATCAATTTGCAACAATCTTAAATCAAACGGACATTTCAGGTTTTAGAATCACATACTAAGCAATTAGGGATTTGGATGCTATAATCAAATTCGTGCATTACACTGTTTGAAGGAAGAACCCACTCACCCTAAGGTGTGAAAACACCTCAAAACCGCAGCTCAACTCAGGGGATCTCGAATTCCTATCAAATCCCTAGCAAATCTCCCAATTCTTCTTCCATTCAACTCGGAAACCTTGAAAATAGGGGATTATAAAGAAAGGGTGAGAAAAGAAGGAATTTCGACATCATCTTGGATCAAATCAGAGCATGGATGGAATCTTGACATGAGAGAGAAGATCCACCATAAAAGTCTATGCAAAGGATCCAAACTTACTTGATTTCACCCTTCCTGGAATCGCAAAACCCTAATTCAGCAATTTCCCCCAATTTCTCCACTCAAGCCCTAATTCTCCCTCTCTCTCTTGGAGCTCGTTTCTTTGGAATGAATGATGAAGAATGAGATCTGTGTGTGTGTGGTTGCTCATATAAGTCAATTGAGCTGCTTGGGTCAATTGCATATTGACCCAACACTTAACTTTAATTATATTGGCTGAATATTCAGTTATACAAAAGTTACTGTAATTAGTTTATTTCAGAGATAAAAAATTCTTCAACAATTATGGAAATTTATCAAGTTGTTTATAATTGATCTATAAAGCTTCAGTTAAAATTTGAGATCATTTGGAGTTACCAATAAATAATTACAATTTGAACAGTGCACTGCTATATTGCAGTCTGCAAAATATTCGGCCGAGTTTGTCCTGCACAAACTCGACCGACACCTTTACTGTACGGATTCAAAAGTCATCCAAAAATTATGCCAATTTAACAGAGTATCTAAAACTGTGTTTTTAAGGCACAGTTAAAATTTAATATCAATTGAATATACCAATAAAAAGATAAAATTCAATTACCACACTGCTGTATAATTCTGGAAATATGATCGGTCGAGTTTGAAACTCGGCCGATAAACAGGTCAGAGCATTATTCAACAATTCTGATATTTTCCAATGTTGTTCACATTTTATATATCCAAATCATATCCAAATTTGAAGTAAATCAGAGTTACACATAAAATACTAAAAATCATTTAGTGAGACATTCTACTTATCAAATTCTGTATTCATGTATCATCAAAACCCTATTTTGGCCGATTAGGGTTTATGTTTCTCAAACCCTAATTCTCAAGACAAAAGAACATTTAGACTTCTTATCATAGTTAAAACATCCTAATTGTGTTATCGTCATTAATTAGATTTCAAGAATGATTATTCCAATTAATCTTTGTAATTGTCTAGGTAAACCCTAGTTTACCAATTAAGCTCAGATGGGGTCGTAACAACTCTCCCCCCCTTAGAATGTTTCGTCCTCGAAACATAAACCTACAAGAAAGATACATTCAAGGTTATTCTAAGCTTCTAAAGCCTTCCATGTCATTATACTCATGTATTTCATGCCTGAATGTAGTTTTCAACATTAGATCTTTTAATTCTTTACTAAATCACAACATATTTCAAATAGTTCTCAATGATATCAAGCAAATTCTTTATGCCACAGTCAAACATAGAATGCAAAGATAAACCACCACGCTTTCGCTGCCCAACTCTGATACTCTGATACAACTATCTCAACTTATGTTTCTCAGAGAGTTCTATTGTTCCGTATCACCCTTAAGTGACAAAAGCAAGTTCACCATACTGTTTTAAACTTTAATCAAGTGCTATTCAAATAGCAAAACAGTCTTAAATTAAAAGACTAGATTCAACAGTAAATTGTACAATACTACTCTTGGAATCCCCATTGGGTCATGGATGCATGAGGTGAAGCATTACCACCTCATTCCATGCTATCCTGTTTCGATCCTGGGATCTGTGGGTTATGGGCCCACACACAATACAAAGTGTAACCATCGCATTATATCATTTTAGGGTTTCAACAACAGTAATAAGGTAATCCACGATTGTATCAGTCATTCAAGCATTAATCATACTCAATTACCATCACTCAGTTATATTAGAGCTAGGTATAACAAGCTACACCTCATTAGGGTTACTTGTCCAAACAATCTAATTATCATCCCTTTCTATTAATATGAGTGAATAAGTATAACTACCTTATTCAGGATATCCCTTCATGTGTTCTGACATCATCCAAACCGTATCACCATATTACAAATACACAATGATAAGATGAATATCAGGTATGAATTACTACAACTATCATACGCTTTTAATTTAACATATAGCTTGCACAAATACACTGAAATCATATGTAGAACCAACTTTCATATCTTAATATGCCTTCAACAAATCATACATGTAAAAACAAATTCTCATATTACACAAAGCTATTGTTTTCCCATATCTCTCTGCTCATTCATTACTTCTTTACTTTTTGCTACCTATCCTTTTCATATGATTATATACAATAAACATCATTAACATTGAAGCATTTAAGATAGAAATAGATTATTCATCATTCTTGCTATCACACAAGAATTTATTTCTTATCGCACTTCATCATATTGTATGTCACTATTACATTCACTAGATGACCCTACCAAGGTAGTTATGCATCATATATGATTCATTTTCTTATCATTGCATTCCCATCTTGCTATTGTTAAGGAATATATGAAAGAGAAGATGATTTTAAGACTTGGAATTCTTGTATTCAAGCATTCCCTTAATACATTCTCGTATGTAGTTTTACTTAGTTATCAACAGAGATATTTGATTAATTAGCACTTGCTTGAATCTCACAACCTCTTTATTTTATAACTTCTCCATCATATTTCAAACCCTTTCTTACATTTCATAGTCCTCTTTCCCTATACTATTCTTTAACTCGTCATCTTTAATTCTAAATTTTTCTCTTATGACCATGTTGCTTATTCATATGTATGGTCATGTATACCATGTTGCACATATTTCCTCCTTTATCTTTATACTATTGTGAAGTTAATGTTCTAAATTAATAGTCCTTCTATTAGTTTTTCCTCATGTTGAATACATTACATATTCTTCATTTTTAAATCAAGTGGATCATGCATGGGTCAAACATAGTTTCTCTTTCAATCAAGTTTTTCTTTCCTGAATACAGTCTACCTTTGTATGACTTATTCATTCGTTAAACTACACCTATGTTCTTTGCTTAAAAATTAGTTTGTTGTTCTAGTCTTATGAATTATATGATCATATGATTCTCTTCACTTTTACTCTTTTGAAGACTCTTCACTTCTATGGACCTATTGAAAACTCAACCCTATTCTCTGCTTATCCTTTGCTTTAGAGTTCATAAAAGCATTATACGCTATTATATGATTCATTCTTCATGATTGATTCTTGTTATCTTGAACCATGCATACATTTCACATATCTTTTCTATATTTCATATGTATAGTTCATGCAAAATTAATCAATAAACTGATTATGAGCTTCATATCATGTTCTATTATTCCCAATTAAGGGTTTCACATTTGAGACCCCAAAGTTAAACCTCAGATATCAGTTTCAACTAATTCTTAGTTGTTCTGATCTTGCCCATATGTTTCAACATCTTACTGTACGTACATTCTTACTCTGATGTGGGTCTAATTATTCCAATTCTATTCTTATTATGCTATTGATAGGATTCATTAGATCCTAATAACGCATCCTGCCAACCGAACCAGGCCAAACCTGAAATCCTGAAGCCAAGAACTGCAAAGGATTACATTCTTCCTGAACTGCCACTCACAGCTCAGAAACTCGGCCGATTGGTCAGAAACTCAGCCGATTTCTTCACAACTCGGCCGATCCGCTTGAAACTCGGCCGATCAACTAGCTGTTAGATTTCCTGAAAAAGGAAACTCGGCCGAATTACATACAACTCGACCGATCAGTTTGCTGTTCGATTGCCTATTAAGGAAACTCGGCCGAATCACATACAACTCGGCCGAATCGAGTACAGACTGAAAACCTAAACAGACCTGCTGATGTCAATTTCACTCGAATCAGCGGGCAAAACTATAGAAACAAAAGCCCATTCAAAGGTCAATTCTAGTCTACTTGTTACAAAGAATAAAATCAATAAATGCTACAATTGCATAGTGTACAACAGATATTAAAGACCCATATTTCAAAGTATTGAATATTTCAATTCAAACATATAAGAGCATTTCTATACATTTCCAACAAAAACAACATTATGAAATGTAAGTTCTATCTCCTTTTACATTTATGCTCTTAATTCTTGTTTCTTTTCTTGTTTTCTAACCCTAACATTTCTAGGGTTCACCTCTAGCCCATTCTTCCACTGTATACCTGGCCAGGGCATACGTGAGAGAATAGACAGAGTAGCTTGTACTGGTTGATCCAAGTACTCAGATATCGGGCCAGGATATCCAAATACTCAAATCCCCAACGCTAACATCAAACATCTCCTATCTGCCACACATAGGACTCTAACTTACTAACTTAATGGTCCTTGACAACTCACCCTAAGCTCTGATACCAAGCTGTTACACCCCGATCTCACAATTTCCTCAAATCATGAGATTAGGGCGTAAGATAGGATTTATATGTAACACAAAGAACACCCTTAATTTTTCTTTTCTTTTAAACTCTTGTTTCTTCGCATTAAACCACATAAAACATTTTAACAAGGGAATCTGAACATTTCTTCTACTAATCAGACTTTAATAGAAAAGATACATGTATAAACATTCATAATGTCTTTCACACATTATGCACATGAAACTTGCTAATTAGCATACATATCAAAGAGGAACAAAATTACACATCGTAAATACAACTCTCTTTCTCTTATCCCTTACTGAGGACCTAGAGTGACAAGGACCGACTGACTCAACTAATCTCGTACTTGACTCCTGTGGCAGGTCTACACTGATGCTCTGACCATCTTCAAGTCCACGCGGTTAACCCTAAAAATGTTTGATTAGAGGGGTGAGCCTACTCGCTCAGTGAATGAGTACTTCATGGAAACAGACTAATGCACTAATGTGATTACAGATATAATTTGAATAAACGATATGAAATTTAACAACAATAAATACTACACTGAGCAGTTCTAAAACAATATAATTGAAATAACAAAGAATGTAAATATTGCATCCAAAGAATAACTACTAGAAGACTATGCTTCTAGTCTTCCTTAACTCTTTCCTTTATAAAGAACTCTGTGAACCTATGTGATCATATTTTAGGTTATGCCCTGATCTATGCAGTGTACTCTGCATAGAGACTCGCAGTGCACTACTACCACACCGTACAAGACTTAGCGACACACCCGGGAAATGCTAAGTCTGACGCCAGCCCTGCTCTGCCACAGGACCACAGGCTCTCCGGCCTACAGGCTCTCTGGCCTCAATGCACTACTCCGAGTGCTCTAGACTCCTCCTCTAACCTGAGTACACAGGCGGAGAGTCTCACTGGGTTACCACCGTGACTCCGCACGGATTAATGTTGAATAACCCCTATTTTCTCCAGTGCCACCGTGACTCCGCACGCGTTGTTGTTGGACACTGCCTCTCTGTCCTCGTGTCTCCATGACTCCGCACAGATAATGTTGCAACACGAGTTTCACCCCTAAGAAGCAGATCTGTCAAAGGGGTTCTACGGTGTTCAGGGCACCTAAGTCTAACATTAACATTATATGTACATTTTAAACAGAAATCATAACTCATTTAACATTTCTCACAAGGCTCACACGGCCTGCCATATCATATCATAAGAAACATCATAGCTCATGTATTCAACATATACCATGTCTTAGTAACATCCCTTTCTAGGGCATGTCATATCTCATCACCTGCAATTTACGAGACATGTATTGAAATATAAGAAGCCCTGCAGTATGTAAATATCAACTCAGAGAGAACAAGCATATAAAGTTAAATGCACTAGAAACATACAATTCAACAGTTAAGTATCACCACATCTCATATCGAGATCTTTCATGTCACCATAACATGAATCATTGAACACCCTATCCTTAGGGTTTCATTTGCCTTATTCATTCATCACATGCCAACACCCTACTCTTAGGGTTTCATTCGCCTCATTCACCTTTTCATTTACCTCATTCGCTTGTCACATGGCTCTCATAAGGATTTCATAGGATATAAGCATTCACTAAATAAAGATTGTTTCCAACAAATCATATACAATCAATATAGATATGAACCATGGAAATTTAGCTAAATTTAGGTTTTCCGTACCATTCACTGAGATATCAGGTATCAAGAATAAAATTCAATTAAGATAACCCATGAGGTACATCCTAACCACTTATAGGATTTACTAGTCCTTTTCAACAAGGTTGAAACTCTAGTGATGTCTCAATTAGGTTAAACCCTAATTACATCATTTGATATAAATCTAAAAAGCATTCTCACTAGGAAGTGTTGTATACGTTTCTGATATGAATCTACCATTTAGGAATCATTCAAACAGAGAAGTAATCCACATCATATCAATTTGCAACAATCTTAAATCAAACGGACATTTCAAGTTTTAGAATCACATACTAAGCAATTAGGGATTTGGATGCTATAATCAAATTCGTGCATTACACTGTTTGAAGGAAGAACCCACTCACCCTAAGGTGTGAAAACACCTCAAAACCGCAGCTCAACTCAGGGGATCTCGAATTCCTATCAAATCCCTAGCAAATCTCCCAATTCTTCTTCCATTCAACTCGGAAACCTTGAAAATAGGGGATTATAAAGAAAGGGTGAGAAAAGAAGGAATTTCGACATCATCTTGGATCAAATCAGAGCATGGATGGAATCTTGACATGAGAGAGAAGATCCACCATAAAAGTCTATGCAAAGGATCCAAACTTACTTGATTTCACCCTTCCTGGAATCGCAAAACCCTAATTCAGCAATTTCCCCCAATTTCTCCACTCAAGCCCTAATTCTCCCTCTCTCTCTTGGAGCTCGTTTCTTTGGAATGAATGACGAAGAATGAGATCTGTGTGTGTGTGTGGTAGCTCATATAAGTCAATTGAGCTGCTTGGGTCAATTGCATATTGACCCAACACTTAACTTTAATTATATTAGCTGAATATTCAGTTATACAAAAGTTACTGTAATTAGTTTATTTAAGAGATCAAACATTCTACAACAATTATGGAAATTTAATACTTTGTTTATAATTCATCTATAAAGCTTCAGTTAAAATTTGAGATCATTTGGAGTTACCAATAAATAATTAAAAATAGAACAGTGCACTGCTATATTGCAGTCTGCAAAATATTCGGCCGAGTTTGTCCTGCACAAACTCGACCGACACCCTTACTGTAGGTATTCAAAAGTCATCCAAAAATTATTCCAATTTAACAGAGTGTCTAAAACTGTGTTTTTCAGGCACAGTTAAAATTTGAGATCAATTGAATATACCAATAAAAAGATAAAATTCAATTACCACACTGCTGTATAATTCTGGAAATATGATCGGTCGAGTTTGAAACTCGGCCGATAAACAGGTCAGAGCATTCTTCAACAATTCTGATATTTTCCAATGTTGTTCAAATTTTATATATCCAAATCATATCCAAATTTGAAGTAAATCATAGTTACACATAAAATACTAAAAATCATTTAGTGAGACATTCTACTTATCAAATTCTGTATTCATGTATCATCAAAACCCTATTTTGGCCGATTAGGGTTTATGTTTCTCAAACCCTAATTCTCAAGACAAAAGAACATTTAGACTTCTTATCATAGTTAAAACATCCTAATTGTGTTATCGTCATTAATTAGATTTCAAGAATGATTATTCCAATTAATTTTTGTAATTGTCTAGGTAAACCCTAGTTTACCAATTAAGCTCAGATGGGGTCGTAACAACTCTCCCCCCTTAGAATGTTTCGTCCTCGAAACATAAACCTACAAGAAAGATACATTCAAGGTTATTCTAAGCTTCTAAAGCCTTCCATGTCATTATACTCTTGTATTTCATGCCTGAATGTAGTTTTCAACATTAGATCTTTTAATTCTTTACTAAATCACAACATATTTCAAATAGTTCTCAATGATATCAAGCAAATTCTTTATGCCACAGTCAAACATAGAATGCAAAGATAAACCACCACGCTTTCGCTGCACAACTCTGATACTCTGATACAACTATCTCAACTTATGTTGCTCAGAGAGTTCTATTGTTCCGTATCACCCTTAAGTGACAAAAGCAAGTTCACCATACTGTTTTAAACTTTAATCAAGTGCTATTCAAATAGCAAAACAATCTTAAATTAAAAGACTAGATTCAACAGTAAATTGTACAATACTACTCTTGGAATCCCCATTGGGTCATGGATGCATGAGGTGAAGCATTACCACCTCATTCCATGCTATCCTGTTTCGATCCTGGGATCTGTGGGTTATGGGCCCACACAATACAAAGTGTAACCATCGCATTATATCATTTTAGGGTTTCAACAACAGTAATAAGGTAATCCACGATTGTATCAGTCATTCAAGCATTAATCATACTCAATTACCATCACTCAGTTATATTAGAGCTAGGTATAACAAGCTACACCTCATTAGGGTTACTTGTCCAAACAATCTAATTATCATCCCTTTCTATTAATATGAGTGAATAAGTATAACTACCTTATTCAGGATATCCCTTCATGTGTTCTGACATCATCCAAACCGTATCACCATATTACAAATACACAATGATAAGATGCATATCAGGTATGAATTATTACAACTATCATACGCCTTTAATTTAACATATAGCTTGCACAAATACACTGAAATCATATGTAGAACCAACTTTCATACCTTAATATGCCTTCAACAAATCATACATGTAAAAACAAATTCTCATATTACACAAAGCTATTGTTTTCCCATATCTCTCTGCTCATTCATTACTTCTTTACTTTTTGCTACCTATCCTTTTCATATGATTATATACAATAAACATCATTAACATTGAAGCATTTAAGATAGAAATAGATTATTCATCATTCTTGCTATCACACAAGAATTTATTTCTTATCGCACTTCATCATATTGTATGTCACTATTACATTCACTAGATGACCCTACCAAGGTAGTTATGCATCATATATGATTCATTTTCTTATCATTTCATTCCCATCTTGCTATTGTTAAGGAATATATGAAAGAGAAGATGATTTTAAGACTTGGAATTCTTGTATTCAAGCATTCCCTTAATACATTCTCGTATGTAGTTTTACTTAGTTATCAACAGAGATATTTGATTAATTAGCACTTGCTTGAATCTCACAACCTCTTTATTTTATAACTTCTCCATCATATTTCAAACCCTTTCTTACATTTCATAGTCCTCTTTCCCTATACTATTCTTTAACTCGTCATCTTTAATTCTAAATTTTTCTCTTATGACCATGTTGCTTATTCATATGTATGGTCATGTATACCATGTTGCACATATTTCCTCCTTTATCTTTATACTATTGTGAAGTTAATGTTCTAAATTAATAGTCCTTCTATTAGTTTTTCCTCATGTTGAATACATTACATATTCTTCATTTTTAAATCAAGTGGATCATGCATGGGTCAAACATAGTTTCTCTTTCAATCAAGTTTTTCTTTCCTGAATACAGTCTACCTTTGTATGACTTATTCATTCGTTAAACTACACCTATGTTCTTTGCTTAAAAATTAGTTTGTTGTTCTAGTCTTATGAATTATATGATCATATGATTCTCTTCACTTTTACTCTTTTGAAGACTCTTCACTTCTATGGACCTATTGAAAACTCAACCCTATTCTCTGCTTAGCCTTTGCTTTAGAGTTCATAAAAGCATTATACGCTATTATATGATTCATTCTTCATGATTGATTCTTGTTATCTTGAACCATGCATACATTTCACATATCTTTTCTATATTTCATATGTATAGTTCATGCAAAATTAATCAATAAACTGATTATGAGCTTCATATCATGTTCTATTATTCCCAATTAAGGGTTTCACATTTGAGACCCCAAAGTTAAACCTCAGATATCAGTTTCAACTAATTCTTAGTTGTTCTGATCTTGCCCATATGTTTCAACATCTTACTGTATGTACATTCTTACTCTGATGTGGGTCTAATTATTCCAATTCTATTCTTATTATGCTATTGATAGGATTCATTAGATCCTAATAACACATCCTGCCAACCGAACCAGGCCAAACCTGAAATCCTGAAGCCAAGAACTGCAAAGGATTACATTCTTCCTGAACTACCACTCACAGCTCAGAAACTCGGCCGATTGGTCAGAAACTCGTCCGATTGCTTCACAACGCGGCCGATCCGCTTGAAACTCGGTCGATCAACTAGCTGCTAGATTTCCTGAAAAAGGAAACTCGGCCGAATTACATACAACTCGGCCGATCAGTTTGCTATTCGATTGCCTATTAAGGAAACTCGGCCGAATCACATACAACTCGACCGAATCGAGTACAGACTGAAAACCTAAACAGACCTACTGATGTCAATTTCACTCGAATCAGCGGGCAAAACTATAGAAACAAAAGCCCATTCAAAGGTCAATTCTAGTCTACTTGTTACAAAGAATAAAATCAATAAATGCTACAATTGCATAGTGTACAACAGATATTAAAGACCCATATTTCAAAGTATTGAATATTTCAATTCAAACATATAAGAGCATTTCTATACATTTCCAACAAAAACAACATTATGAAATGTAAGTTCTATCTCCTTTTACATTTATGCTCTTAATTCTTGTTTCTTTTCTCATTTTCTAACCCTAACATTTCTAGGGTTCATCTCTAGCCCATTCTTCCACTGTATACCTGGCCAGGGCATACATGAGAGAATAGACAGAGTAGCTTGTACTGGTTGATCCAAGTACTCAGATATCGGGCCAGGATATCCAAATACTCAAATCCCCAAAGCTAACATTAAACATCTCCTATCTGCCACACATAGGACTCTAACTTACTAACTTAATGGTCCTTGACAACTCACCCTAAGCTCTGATACCAAGCTGTTACACCCCGATCTCACAATTTCCTCAAATCATGAGATTAGGGCGTAAGATAGGATTTATATGTAACACAAAGAACACCCTTAATTTTTCTTTTCTTTTAAACTCTTGTTTCTTCGCATTAAACCACATAAAACATTTTAACAAGGGAATCTGAACATTTCTTCTACTAATCAGACTTTAATAGAAAAGATACATGTATAAACATTCATAATGTCTTTCACACATTATGCACATGAAACTTGCTAATTAGCATACATATCAAAGAGGAACAAAATTACACATCGTAAATACAACTCTCTTTCTCTTATCCCTTACTGAGGACCTAGAGTGACAAGGACCGACTGACTCAACTAATCTCGTACTTGACTCCTGTGGCAGGTCTACACTGATGCTCTGACCATCTTCAAGTCCACGCGGTTAACCCTAAAAATGTTTGATTAGAGGGGTGAGCCTACTCGCTCAGTGAATGAGTACTTCATGGAAACAGACTAATGCACTAATGTGATTACAAATATAATTTGAATAAACGATATGAAATTTAACAACAATAAATACTACACTGAGCAGTTCTAAAACAATATAATTGAAATAACAAAGAATGTAAATATTGCATCCAAAGAATAACTACTAGAAGACTATGCTTCTAGTCTTCCTTAACTCTTTCCTTTATAAAGAACTCTGTGAACCTATGTGATCATATTTTAGGTTATGCCCTGATCTATGCAGTGTACTCTGCATAGAGACTCGCAGTGCACTACTACCACACCGTACAAGACTTAGCGACACACCCGGGAAATGCTAAGTCTGACGCCAGCCCTGCTCTGCCACAGGACCACAGGCTCTCTGGCCTCAATGCACTACTCCGAGTGCTCTAGACTCCCCCTCTAACCTGAGTACACAGGCGGAGAGTCTCACTGGGTTACCACCGTGACTCCGCACGGATTAATGTTGAATAACCCCTATTTTCTCCAGTGCCACCATGACTCCGCACGCGTTGTTGTTGGACACTGCCTCTCTGTCCTCGTGTCTCCATGACTCCGCACGGATAATGTTGCAACACGAGTTTCACCCCTAAGAAGCAGATCTGTCAAAGGGGTTCTATGGTGTTCAGGGCACCTAAGTCTAACATTAACATTATATGTACATTTTAAACAGAAATCATAACTCATTTAACATTTCTCACAAGGCTCACACGGCCTGCCATATCATATCATAAGAAACATCATAGCTCATGTATTCAACATATACCATGTCTTAGTAACATCCCTTTCTAGGGCATGTCATATCTCATCACCTGCAATTTACGAGACATGTATTGAAATATAAGAAGCCCTGCAGTATGTAGATATCAACTCAGAGAGAACAAGCATATAAAGTTAAATGCACTAGAAACATACAATTCAACAGTTAAGTATCACCACATCTCATATCGAGATCTTTCATGTCACCATAACATGAATCATTGAACACCCTATCCTTAGGGTTTCATTTGCCTTATTCATTCATCACATGCCAACACCCTACTCTTAGGGTTTCATTCGCCTCATTCACCTTTTCATTTACCTCATTCGCTTGTCACATGGCTCTCATAAGGATTTCATAGGATATAAGCATTCACTAAATAAAGATTGTTTCCAACAAATCATATACAATCAATATAGATATGAACCATGGAAATTTAGCTAAATTTAGGTTTTCCGTACCATTCATTGAGATATCAGGTATCAAGAATAAAATTCAATTAAGATAACCCATGAGGTACATCCTAACCACTTATAGGATTTACTAGTCCTTTTCAACAAGGTTGAAACTCTAGTGATGTCTCAATTAGGTTAAACCCTAATTACATCATTTGATATAAATCTAAAAAGCATTCTCACTAGGAAGTGTTGTATACGTTTCTGATATGAATCTACCATTTAGGAATCATTCAAACAGAGAAGTAATCCACATCATATCAATTTGCAACAATCTTAAATCAAACGGACATTTCAGGTTTTAGAATCACATACTAAGCAATTAGGGATTTGGATGCTATAATCAAATTCGTGCATTACACTGTTTGAAGGAAGAACCCACTCACCCTAAGGTGTGAAAACACCTCAAAACCGCAGCTCAACTCAGGGGATCTCGAATTCCTATCAAATCCCTAGCAAATCTCCCAATTCTTCTTCCATTCAACTCGGAAACCTTGAAAATAGGGGATTATGAAGAAAGGGTGAGAAAAGAAGGAATTTCGACATCATCTTGGATCAAATCAGAGCATGGACGGAATCTTGACATGAGAGAGAAGATCCACCATAAAAGTCTATGCAAAGGATCCAAACTTACTTGATTTCACCCTTCCTGGAATCGCAAAACCCTAATTCAGCAATTTCCCCCAATTTCTCCACTCAAGCCCTAATTCTCCCTCTCTCTCTTGGAGCTCGTTTCTCTGGAATGAATGACGAAGAATGAGATCTGTGTGTGTGTGTGGTTTCTCATATAAGTCAATTGAGCTGCTTGGGTCAATTGCATATTGACCCAACACTTAACTTTAATTATATTGGCTGAATATTCAGTTATACAAAAGTTACTGTAATTTGTTTATTTAAGAGATCAAACATTCTCCAACAATTATGGAAATTTATCACGTTGTTTATAATTGATCTATAAAGCTTCAGTTAAAATTTGAGATCATTTGGAGTTACCAATAAATAATTAAAAATAGAACAGTGCACTGCTATATTGCAGTCTGCAAAATATTCGGCCGAGTTTGTCCTGCACAAACTCGACCGACACCCTTACTGTAGGGATTTAAAAGTCATCCAAAAATTATGCTAATTTAACAGAGTGTCTAAAACTGTGTTTTTAAGGCACAGTTAAAATTTGATATCAATTTAATATACCAATAAAAAGATAAAATTCAATTACCACACTGCTGTATAATTCTGGAAATATGATCGGTCGAGTTTGAAACTCGGCCGATAAACAGGTCAGAGCATTCTTCAACAATTCTGATATTTTCCAATGTTGTTCAAATTTTATATATCCAAATCATATCCAAATTTGAAGTAAATCAGAGTTACACATAAAATACTAAAAATCATTTAGTGAGACATTCTACTTATCAAATTCTGTATTCATGTATCATCAAAACCCTATTTTGGCCGATTAGGGTTTATGTTTCTCAAACCCTAATTCTCAAGACAAAAGAACATTTAGACTTCTTATCATATTTAAAACATCCTAATTGTGTTATCATCATTAATTAGATTTCAAGAATGATTATTCCAATTAATCTTTGTAATTGTCTAGGTAAACCCTAGTTTACCAATTAAGCTCAGATGGGGTCGTAACAACTCTCCCCCCCTTAGAATGTTTCGTCCTCGAAACATAAACCTACAAGAAAGATACATTCAAGGTTATTCTAAGCTTCTAAAGCCTTCCATGTCATTATACTCTTGTATTTCATGCCTGAATGTAGTTTTCAACATTAGATCTTTTAATTCTTTACTAAATCACAACATATTTCAAATAGTTCTCAATGATATCAAGCAAATTCTTTATGCCACAGTCAAACATAGAATGCAAAGATAAACCACCACGCTTTCGCTGCACAACTCTGATACTCTGATACAACTATCTCAACTTATGTTGCTCAGAGAGTTCTATTGTTCCGTATCACCCTTAAGTGACAAAAGCAAGTTCACCATACTGTTTTAAACTTTAATCAAGTGCTATTCAAATAGCAAAACAGTCTTAAATTAAAAGACTAGATTCAACAGTAAATTGTACAATACTACTCTTGGCATCCCCATTGGGTCATGGATGCATGAGGTGAAGCATTACCACCTCATTCCATGCTATCCTGTTTCGATCCTGGGATCTGTGGGTTATGGGCCCACACACAATACAAAGTGTAACCATCGCATTATATCATTTTAGGGTTTCAACAACAGTAATAAGGTAATCCACGATTGTATCAGTCATTCAAGCATTAATCATACTCAATTACCATCACTCAGTTATATTAGAGCTAGGTATAACAAGCTACACCTCATTAGGGTTACTTTTCCAAACAATCTAATTATCATCCCTTTCTATTAATATGAGTGAATAAGTATAACTACCTTATTCAGGATATCCCTTCATGTGTTCTGACATCATCCAAACCGTATCACCATATTACAAATACACAATGATAAGATGCATATCAGGTATGAATTACTACAACTATCATACGCCTTTAATTTAACATATAGCTTGCACAAATACACTGAAATCATATGTAGAACCAACTTTCATACCTTAATATGCCTTCAACAAATCATACATGTAAAAACAAATTCTCATATTACACAAAGCTATTGTTTTCCCATATCTCTCTGCTCATTCATTACTTCTTTACTTTTTGCTACCTATCCTTTTCATATGATTATATACAATAAAAATCATCAACATTGAAGCATTTAAGATAGAAATAGATTATTCATCATTCTTGCTATCACACAAGAATTTATTTCTTATCGCACTTCATCATATTGTATGTCACTATTACATTCACTAGATGACCCTACCAAGGTAGTTATGCATCATATATGATTCATTTTCTTATCATTTCATTCCCATCTTGCTATTGTTAAGGAATATATGAAAGAGAAGATGATTTTAAGACTTGGAATTCTTGTATTCAAGCATTCCCTTAATACATTCTCGTATGTAGTTTTACTTAGTTATCAACAGAGATATTTGATTAATTAGCACTTGCTTGAATCTCACAACCTCTTTATTTTATAACTTCTCCATCATATTTCAAACCCTTTCTTACATTTCATAGTCCTCTTTCCCTATACTATTCTTTAACTCGTCATCTTTAATTCTAAATTTTTCTCTTATGACCATGTTGCTTATTCATATGTATGGTCATGTATACCATGTTGAACATATTTCCTCCTTTATCTTTATACTATTGTGAAGTTAATGTTCTAAATTAATAGTCCTTCTATTAGTTTTTCCTCATGTTGAATACATTACATATTCTTCATTTTTAAATCAAGTGGATCATGCATGGGTCAAACATAGTTTCTCTTTCAATCAAGTTTTTCTTTCCTGAATACAGTCTACCTTTGTATGACTTATTCATTCGTTAAACTACACCTATGTTCTTTGCTTAAAAATTAGTTTGTTGTTCTAGTCTTATGAATTATATGATCATATGATTCTCTTCACTTTTACTCTTTTGAAGACTCTTCACTTCTATGGACCTATTGAAAACTCAACCCTATTCTCTGCTTAGCCTTTGCTTTAGAGTTCATAAAAGCATTATACGCTATTATATGATTCATTCTTCATGATTGATTCTTGTTATCTTGAACCATACATACATTTCACATATCTTTTCTATATTTCATATGTATAGTTCATGCAAAATTAATCAATAAACTGATTATGAGCTTCATATCATGTTCTATTATTCCCAATTAAGGGTTTCACATTTGAGACCCCAAAGTTAAACCTCAGATATCAGTTTCAACTAATTCTTAGTTGTTCTGATCTTGCCCATATGTTTCAACATCTTACTGTATGTACATTCTTACTCTGATGTGGGTCTAATTATTCTAATTCTATTCTTATTATGCTATTGATAGGATTCATTAGATCCTAATAATGCATCCTGCCAACCGAACCAGGCCAAACCTGAAATCCTGAAGCCAAGAACTGCAAAGGATTACATTCTTCCTGAACTGCCACTCACGGCTCAGAAACTCAGCCGATTGGTCAGAAACTCGGCCGATTGCTTCACAACTCGGCCGATCCGCTTGAAACTCGGCCGATCAACTAGCTGTTAGATTTCCTGAAAAAGGAAACTCGGCCGAATTACATACAACTCGGCCGATCAGTTTGCTGTTCGATTGCCTATTAAGGAAACTCGGCCGAATCACATACAACTCGGCCGAATCGAGTACAGACTGAAAACCTAAACAGACCTGCTGATGTCAATTTCACTCGAATCAGCGGGCAAAACTATAGAAACAAAAGCCCATTCAAAGGTCAATTCTAGTCTACTTGTTACAAAGAATAAAATCAATAAATGCTACAATTGCATAGTGTACAACAGATATTAAAGACCCATATTTCAAAGTATTGAATATTTCAATTCAAACATATAAGAGCATTTCTATACATTTCCAACAAAAACAACATTATGAAATGTAAGTTCTATCTCCTTTTACATTTATGCTCTTAATTCTTGTTTCTTTTCTCGTTTTCTAACCCTAACATTTCTAGGGTTCATCTCTAGCCCATTCTTCCACTGTATACCTGGCCAGGGCATACGTGAGAGAATAGACAGAGTAGCTTGTACTGGTTGATCCAAGTACTCAGATATCGGGCCAGGATATCCAAATACTCAAATCCCCAAAGCTAACATCAAACATCTCCTATCTGCCACACATAGGACTCTAACTTACTAACTTAATGGTCCTTGACAACTCACCCTAAGCTCTGATACCAAGCTGTTACACCCCGATCTCACAATTTCCTCAAATCATGAGATTAGGGCGTAAGATAGGATTTATATGTAACACAAAGAACACCCTTAATTTTTCTTTTCTTTTAAACTCTTGTTTCTTCGCATTAAACCACATAAAACATTTTAACAAGGGAATCTGAACATTTCTTCTACTAATCAGACTTTAATAGAAAAGATACATGTATAAACATTCATAATGTCTTTCACACATTATGCACATGAAACTTGCTAATTAGCATACATATCAAAGAGGAACAAAATTACACATCGTAAATACAACTCTCTTTCTCTTATCCCTTACTGAGGACCTAGAGTGACAAGGACCGACTGACTCAACTAATCTCGTACTTGACTCCTGTGGCAGGTCTACACTGATGCTCTGACCATCTTCAAGTCCACGCGGTTAACCCTAAAAATGTTTGATTAGAGGGGTGAGCCTACTCGCTCAGTGAATGAGTACTTCATGGAAACAGACTAATGCACTAATGTGATTACAGATATAATTTGAATAAACGATATGAAATTTAACAACAATAAATACTACACTGAGCAGTTCTAAAACAATATAATTGAAATAACAAAGAATGTAAATATTGCATCCAAAGAATAACTACTAGAAGACTATGCTTCTAGTCTTCCTTAACTCTTTCCTTTATAAAGAACTCTGTGAACCTATGTGATCATATTTTAGGTTATGCCCTGATCTATGCAGTGTACTCTGCATAGAGACTCGCAGTGCACTACGACCACACCGTACAAGACTTAGCGACACACCCGGGAAATGCTAAGTCTGACGCCAACCCTGCTCTGCCACAGGACCACAGGCTCTCCGGCCTACAGGCTCTCCGGCCTCAATGCACTACTCCGAGTGCTCTAGACTCCTCCTCTAACCTGAGTACACAGGCGGAGAGTCTCACTGGGTTACCACCGTGACTCCGCATGGATTAATGTTGAATAACCCCTATTTTCTCCAGTGCCACCGTGACTCCGCACGCGTTGTTGTTGGACACTGCCTCTCTGTCCTCGTGTCTCCATGGCTCCGCACGGATAATGTTGCAACACGAGTTTCACCCCTAAGAAGCAGATCTGTCAAAGGGGTTCTACGGTGTTCAGGGCACCTAAGTCTAACATTAACATTATATGTACATTTTAAACAGAAATCATAACTCATTTAACATTTCTCACAAGGCTCACACGGCCTGCCATATCATATCATAAGAAACATCATAGCTCATGTATTCAACATATACCATGTCTTAGTAACATCCCTTTCTAGGGCATGTCATATCTCATCACCTGCAATTTACGAGACATGTATTGAAATATAAGAAGCCCTGCAGTATGTAAATATCAACTCAGAGAGAACAAGCATATAAAGTTAAATGCACTAGAAACATACAATTCAACAGTTAAGTATCACCACATCTCATATCGAGATCTTTCATGTCACCATAACATGAATCATTGAACACCCTATCCTTAGGGTTTCATTTGCCTTATTCATTCATCACATGCCAACACCCTACTCTTAGGGTTTCATTCGCCTCATTCACCTTTTCATTTACCTCATTCGCTTGTCACATGGCTCTCATAAGGATTTCATAGGATATAAGCATTCACTAAATAAAGATTGTTTCCAACAAATCATATACAATCAATATAGATATGAACCATGGAAATTTAGCTAAATTTAGGTTTTCCATACCATTCACTGAGATATCAGGTATCGTGAATAAAATTCAATTAAGATAACCCATGAGGTACATCCTAACCACTTATAGGATTTACTAGTCCTTTTCAACAAGGTTGAAACTCTAGTGATGTCTCAATTAGGTTAAACCCTAATTACATCATTTGATATAAATCTAAAAAGCATTCTCACTAGGAAGTGTTGTATACGTTTCTGATATGAATCTACCATTTAGGAATCATTCAAACAGAGAAGTAATCCACATCATATCAATTTGCAACAATCTTAAATCAAACGGACATTTCAGGTTTTAGAATCACATACTAAGCAATTAGGGATTTGGATGCTATAATCAAATTCGTGCATTACACTGTTTGAAGGAAGAACCCACTCACCCTAAGGTGTGAAAACACCTCAAAACCGCAGCTCAACTCAGGGGATCTCGAATTCCTATCAAATCCCTAGCAAATCTCCCAATTCTTCTTCCATTCAACTCGGAAACCTTGAAAATAAGGGATTATGAAGAAAGGGTGAGAAAAGAAGGAATTTCGACATCATCTTGGATCAAATCAGAGCATGGACGGAATCTTGACATGAGAGAGAAGATCCACCATAAATCTATGTAAAGGATCCAAACTTACTTGATTTCACCCTTCCTGGAATCGCAAAACCCTAATTCAGCAATTTCCCCCAATTTCTCCACTCAAGCCCTAATTCTCCCTCTCTCTCTAGGAGCTCGTTTCTCTGGAATGAATGACGAAGAATGAGAGCTGTGTGTGTGTGTGGTTGCTCATATAAGTCAATTGAGCTGCTTGGGTCAATTGCATATTGACCCAACACTTAACTTTAATTATATTGGCTGAATATTCAGTTATACAAAAGTTACTGTAATTCGTTTATTTCAGAGATCAAACATTCTCCAACAATTATGGAAATTTATCACGTTGTTTATAATTGATCTATAAAGCTTCAGTTAAAATTTGAGATCATTTGGAGTTACCAATAAATCATTAAAAATAGAACAGTGCACTGCTATATTGCAGTCTGCAAAATATTCGGCCGAGTTTGTCCTGCACAAACTCGACCGACACCCTTACTGTAGGCATTCAAAAGTCATCCAAAAATTATGCCAATTTAACAGAGTGTCTAAAACTGTGTTTTTCAGGCACAGTTAAAATTTGAGATCAATTGAATATACCAATAAAAAGATAAAATTCAATTACCACACTGCTGTATAATTCTGGAAATATGATCGGTCGAGTTTGAAACTCGGCCGATAAACAGGTCAGAGCATTCTTCAACAATTCTGATATTTTCCAATGTTGTTCACATTTTATATATCCAAATCATATCCAAATTTGAAGTAAATCAGAGTTACACATAAAATACTAAAAATCATTTAGTGAGACATTCTACTTATCAAATTCTGTATTCATGTATCATCAAAACCCTATTTTGGCCGATTAGGGTTTATGTTTCTCAAACCCTAATTCTCAAGACAAAAGAACATTTAGACTTCTTATCATAGTTAAAACATCCTAATTGTGTTATCGTCATTAATTAGATTTCAAGAATGATTATTCCAATTAATCTTTGCAATTGTCTAGGTAAACCCTAGTTTACCAATTAAGCTCAGATGGGGTCATAACAGCCCCCAGTAGTCGTCCTGGGGTGGAGGGTAAGTCTGTGGATACCCAGCTAAACCACCCCAAAAATCTGCACCCATTCGGGGTTTCTTTCTGCTTGGGCGTGGTGATATTGATACGAGTGGTTGATCTGATAGTGCATCTGCTGCTGATCATACCACATTTGCTGCTGGGCAAGCTGCATGTCACTTTGGATCTTCTGAATGTTCTCAAGGTGTGCCTGGATTGCGGCCATGTCATAGGCATTCCCTGAGGGTGGCTGCAGCTAGGATGTCTCCTCATCCCTCCTTCTTGTTCTTCGGGGTTTCCTTTGTTGTTCATGTTCTTACTCCTGCCCTTGTACGTTAGATTCAGCGATGTCTTCATGTACGACAGTGGCTCCCCTTGTATACGTCTCTCTTGGGTGTTCTTGCTGCCATTTGAAAAGTTTTTCTTTCAAATTGAAATGAATTCCCAACGGGGAAATAAGAGGCACCGCGTGGTATGGCAGCTCGAGCTCGAAGTCCGACACACTAGTAGTAAGATAGAGCATCTTCTTTTCCTTTATCTTTATAGTGTGCGAGCGCACCAAGTAGTTGAGGTCATCAAACTCTGCCTCAAGTGCATCCTGTAACCCCGAGAGATCGTATCCCAGCGCTAGTGCAATCGAAATCACAAACCCACCCATGACAAAGGGTTTTATGCTCTTGTAGGGTATGGACTTCATATGATCAATCAATAGAACACCCAGGTCGAGGTGCTTCTTGAGGTACATCAATATCAAGACAAACATATCTTTTTGTGAAATGGAGCCTTGATTATCATACCTCCCTACAATTGTGTTTGCCACGACCTTCTGCACATAGTGCATCATTGGATTGCTTATGGCAGCTGTTTTTGATCTTCCTGCGTCGTACACGCCGCTGCCTGTGATTGTCTCCCAGAAATATGCATAATCCAGTTCTTTCACCTTCTCTAACAAGCCATCATCCATCTTGACGACCTCTTTAGGACTTGCAGCAAATATCCCATTCAGCTCAGTGGAAGTGAGGGTGTGCACATTGCCCATTATGGCAAATTTGATTGTGTCACAACCCCTCACTTTAGTCCTTTCGAGAGTAGCGAAGAATTCTCGGGTCAAGGCGACGTAGGTTGGTTGCGGTGTGAAAAGGATATCCCACAACCCTATTCTCTTTAAGCTCACTTCCACTGCCTCCTTGATCCCTAGATCATCGATCACTTTCTGAGACCCGTACTTGGTGGTGACGACTCGCCTCGTCATGCACTCGGGGTAGATAAGATCAAACTTCTTTTTCCTGTGTCCTCTACCATAGGACACCCCCACCGGTGCTTTGCCCATGGTCTTTTCTCTGTCCGCCTCCAAATATGTCAGAACATCTTCTCCTTCCGGCTCCAGCTCCACCTCTTCCTCCTCGCTATCTTGTTCTTCCTCCATTGCATAGGATTGCGACCCCGAGCTGGTGTCAAAATTGTACCAGTGGGCCGACTACTCCTCGTCTTGCTGCAATTTCCGCGAGGGTTGTGGCTGCACACCACGCCTCACCGTCACCTGAGACGTCGAGTGGCGGGGTGGTGTGGGTTTTGGAGGCAACCTGGATGATGACGGCGTTGCTTTAGATTTTGGATTTCTTCTTGCAGCCACCGACTCGATTTCATCTATGAGGTTGTCCAAGTCGACCCCCATGGACTCCTCCTCTTCGTCCTCCCCCTCGTAGGTAGCGTCTGAGATGTGGTGTCTATCGGATGAGTGGGAGTGTGATCCGCTCACCGATTGCGACCGACGGAGGGAATGGTGGGCAAAAGCGGTAGGTGATGGGGTGTGGGATGGAACAGACACATCGGAGGAGGCATTTTTAGAACGCCATTTCCCTCCAGTGAGGATGTTCGTCCCCTTTGTTATAGCCTTCCCAATCTTCTTCATTGCGGAAATGGAGGTGAAAGCGGTGTAGGATGGAGATTTTCGGATTTGGTGGAGAAGGTGGTGTGGATGTGGTTTTGTGGGTGGAATGGAAGGATAGTGATGTACGGATGGTGGTTATATGATTAATGGTGGATTTGGGTGAGAATGGAAGGGTTTTTGTGGAGGTTTTGTGTAGGGGAGTTGCTGGGCGGAATGGAGATGGAAATGGAGATGGAGATGCGATTGGGAGACATTGGACGGTGGGAATGGGAGAGGGATGGCTGGGGATCGATTTGGGATGGATTAGGGATCAAAAGGAGGTGGTTTTGGGGGTTGGAGGTGAGAAACAGGGGAGCACACGGCCGTTTTCCACCGCCACGGTGCGTTGCTGGAGGTGGAAGATGAAAGAATGAGGGGGGGTCGTGTTTGGACACTTAAAATTATATTTTTTTTCCTGAACTGGGTTCGGCCACGGTCGTGGCCAGGGTTGAGTAGCACGGCCGTGGAGGGTGCCACGGTCATGGCCAGGGTTGAGTAGCACGGCCGTGGAGGGTGCCACGGTCATGTTGTCGATGAAGAACCCCCCCGGTTTGACCTTGCCACGGTCGTGGTCGACTTGCCACGGTCATGGCTGATCTTCAAAACAATCTGTAACTTCGACCAAATTGCAGCATAAATTGCCACGGTCGTGGCCTATTGACACGGTCGTGGTCCGCCGTCTTCAAAACGACCGTGGTGAGGACCACGGTCGTGGGCCGTTTCCTTCACCACGGTCGTGGGCAACAAGCCACGGTCGTGGCCATTTTTCAAGACAACCTGTAACTTTGGCCAATCTGGTGCTTTAATTCCCACGGCCATGGATTGGAGTCACGGTCGTGTTTTTCCGCATGCACCACGGTCGTGGTCGAGCTCCACGGCCGTGGTGGGTTTGTCTCCTCAATTGTCAAACTTTACAATTTGATCTTTCGGTTTTATTTGTTCTTTTGCCACAACTATGACTGAATGACCATGGTTAACTTCTAAATCCTCTCTCTCTAATGTCTATCACCTGCCATCATCAAAACTCAAACAAAAATTGTAAAGCACAAGTGTGCGTGTGTGTATTTGTGTAAAACAAAACTAAAGTATCAAAAGAAGGGTTTGAGAATCTCAAACCACGTGGGTTGCCTCCCACTAGCGCTAAATTTAACGCCTTCAGCCAGGCTTATTGATTGTTGGACTTTTTCACTTTTTCAGAATCTTCAAAATATCCTTGTAGTAAATCCCTTTCTCATCCTCGTCCAAGTATTCTTCTTCCTCAGATTCTTCTTCTATAAGCATGACAATATCGAAATCTTGGTTGGCCTTGTCCGGGCCGACCTCAACAACAGATTTCAGCCTTTGCCCATTAACGGTGAATTCCTTAGCTCCTTCTTTTGCACAAATGATCATTGCCCCGGATGGGTACACCTTCTTGACAAGGTAAGGACCTTCCCATCTAGAACAAAGCTTTCCGGGGAAGAACTTCATCTTTGAATTGTATAGCCATACCCATTTGTCAGGCTCAAACTCTTTCTTCTTTATGATCTTGTCATGTAGAAACTTGGTTCTTTCCTTGTAGCTCTTTGACATTTCATATGCTTCATGCCGCATTTCTTCTATCTCATGCAATTGAAACTTTCTTTTCATTCCGGCTTTCTCTTCATCGAAGTCCATCTTCTTCAAGGCCCAAAGTGCCTTGTGTTGCATCTCAACTGGCAAATGGCAACTCTTACCATAGACAAGCTTGAACGGTGTAGTGCCAATCAGGGCTTTATATGCAGTCCTATATGCCCATAAAGCTTCATTGAGTCGAAGTGACCAATCCTTACGGTCTGGTCGCACCGTCTTCTCCAAAATGAGCTTTATCTCCCGATTTGCCAACTCAACTTGACCACTCGTTTGAGGGTGGTAAGGAGTAGCTACACGATGGTTAACTCCATGTCTCTTTAGCAGCCCTTCAAAGGTGCGGTGGATGAAATGACTCCCACCATCACTAATCATAGCCCTAGGAACACCAAAATGGCTAAAGATGTTGGATTTCACAAAATCACACACCACCTTATGATCATTTGTTCTTGTTGCCACAGCCTCAATCCATTTTGACACATAGTCTACGGCGACCAAGATGTAGACATACCCGAAAGAAGGAGGGAAAGGACCCATAAAGTCAATCCCCCAAACATCAAACACTTCTACCACCAGAATAGGTGACAAAGGCATCATGTCCCTCTTTGAGATAGTGCCCACTTTTTGGCACTTGAAACAACTCTTGCAAAAGTCATGAGCATCCTTGAATAGTGTTGGCCAATATAAACCACATTGAAGAACTTTGTCGGCCGTGTGTTTCCCTCCAAAATGACCTCCGCACACTCCAGAATGGCACATAGATAAGACCTCTTGCTGCTCCATCTCAGGAATACACCTCCTAATGAGTTGGTCCGGACAGTACTTGAAGAGGTGAGGGTCATCCCAAATGTAGTTCTTGACTATAGCAAACAATCTCTTGCTTTCCTCTCTTGTCCACATGCTAGGTATCCTTCCACTGGCTAGGAAATTCGCTATGTGATTGTACCATGGCTTTTGGATAGATGAGATTAAGAGGAGTTGTTCATGTGGCATTGTCTCTTTGATTGGACTTGTCATATCAAAAGGTCCATCAAGGCGGGAGAGATGATATGCTGCACCGTTTTCTACTCCTTTCTTATCCACAATTTCTATGTCAAATTCTTGGAGCAACAAAATCCATCAGATCAACCTTGGTTTTGAGTCTTTCTTGGACATGAGATACTTCAACGCAGCATGGTCCGTGTAGATTGTCACTTTGTTTTGCAAGAGATACGGCCGGAACTTGTCAAGAGCGAAGATCACTACAAGAAACTCCTTCTCGGTAGTCGTATAGTTTCTTTGAGCATCGTCTAATGTTTTGCTTGCATAATAGATAGCATGAGGAATTCGGCCAATGCGTTGACCCAGCACAGCCCCCACCGCCATATCGGATGCATCCGTCATGATCTCAAATGGCAGAGAGAAATTCGGGGGCTGCATGATAGGAGCAGAGATAAGCCTCTCTTTTAAATGATTGAAGGCTTCAACACATTTGTCATCAAACTGAAATTCGACATCTTTCTCAAGTAATCGTCAGAGTGGTCTTGAGATTTTACTAAAGTCCTTGATAAAGCGGCGGTAGAAACCTGCATGTCCCAAGAAAGATCGAACATGTCTTACAGTGGAAGGAAGGTTGAGTGTAGAAATAAGGCCCACCTTGGCCTTGTCAACTTCAACCCCATCTTTGGAAACTCGGTGTCCCAGAACTATACCCTAAGGTACCATGAAATGGCTCTTTTCCCAAGATAAAACTAAGCGAACTTTCACACATCTTTCCAGAACAGCAGCTAGATGTAGCAAGCACTCATCAAAGGTTTTCCCAAAAACTGAAAAATCATCCATGAAAACTTCAAGTGACGAATCAAGCATGTCCGCGAAGATTGAGGTTACACATCTCTGGAAAGTGGAAGGGGCGTTGCACAATCCAAATGGCATTCTCCGGTAGGCAAATGTACCACTTGGACAAGTGAATGTCGTCTTTTCCTGATCCGCCGGATGCACCGCAATCTGAAAATATCCTGAGTATCTGTCAAGAAAACAGTAGAAGCTCTGCCCAGCCAATCTCTCTAAAATCTGATCAAGAAACGGAAGTGGGTAGTGATCCTTCTTTGTCTTTTTGTTGAGCTTCCGGTAATCCACACACATTCTCCACTTGGATTTCTCTCTCACCGGCATAAGCTCACCATCGGCATTTTCGGCAACCGTAATCCCACCCTTCTTGGGCACAACTTGGATGGGACTCACCCACGTACTGTCAGAAATGGGATAGATGATCCCTGCATCAAGCAACTTCACAACCTCTTGAGTTACAACGTCCTTCAACTTTGTATTGAGCCTTCTTTGCATTTGATGGGTCGGTCTCACATCTTCTTCTAAGTATATCCGATGCACACAAATAGAGGGGTCAATCCCTCTCAAGTCAGCAATAGACCATCCAATGGCTTGGATGTTCTTCCTCAAGATTTCCATCAAGGCATCTTCTTGCTCAGGAGAGAGAATGGAGGAAATGATCACCGGGAGGGTGTCATTTGAGCCAAGGAAAGCGTACTTCAATCCTTCAGGAAGTTTCTTCAACTCAAGAATGAGGGGTGCTTCAAGGGAGTTCTTCAAAGGTGCAGAAATAGAAGGGAGGTCCTGACTTGTAGCCACTAAGGCTAGCTCGCACTATTCATCATCTTTATCATCGTCGTCAGGGAACTCAACAATTGGTTCAATACCTCTACCTTGAGTGGCAGTTTCAATCCACGCAGGTAGGAACTTTTCAACAATCTCATCTAGGCATTCCATCAAATAACAATCTTCTTCGGTGGCCCCTATCACTTCAGCTGTAGTAGAAGACTTGAAGATGTTCAACCGGATCTTCATGTGCATGAATGTAACATACATGGTCCCTGTCCTCACATGGATCACGACATCAGCTGTGTCTAAGAAAGGTCTCCCCAAGATGATTGACACCTTTCTAGCTTCCTTTTCCATATCAAGAATGATAAAATCGGCCAGGAAGAAGGCAGAAGTATCCTCATCAAGATGAACCAGCACATCATCCACACACCCTCTATGCGTCTTCACAGATCGGTCGACCAACTGTAGAGTGCAATGGGCTGGGCTCAACTCTCCCATTTGAAGCTCAGCAAACAGATCATATGGCATCAAGTTTATGCTAGACCCCAAGTCAAGAAGAGCCTGGTCTATGCGAGGTGCCCCGATGTAGCATGAGATGATGGGAGCACCGAGGTCTTTTCTTTTCTGGGGAATGGTATGTTGGATAATGGAGCTCACTTGCTCAGTGAGCTTGATCTTCTTAGGTGTCCTCCCTATTGTCTTTCTTTTGAAGGTGCACAATTCTTTAAGGAACTTTGCATAGGATGGAATTTGCTTGACTGCATCTATAAGAGGTACATTAATTTTCACTTGCTTGAAGATCTCCAAAATATCATCCGTATGCTTGTTCTTTTTCTTTGCAACAGAAGGCTCCTCAAGTGCATCAGGATATGGCGGGAGTTGGGAACCCAATCGGTCCAAATTAACAGTATTATCCACTGGTATCATTGGAATCACGGTGTCACGACTCGGTATTACAGTATCACTGCTCGGCGTCACGGTATCAACACTGCCTCTTATTACAGTATCATCCATCTGCATCTCAGTATCAACATGCTCAGCCTCAGTGTCATCTCTGCCAACAACTGTACCATGGGGGCTCTCCAAAGTCCTACCACTCCTCAATGTAGTCACAACCTTCACATGCTCATGGGTGGTAGAAGAGGGAGCTTGTGGAGGTGGTTGTGGCTGTTGGGGTGGTGGAGGCCTTTGGTGAGGGGAGTTGGGATTTTGAAGGATGAATTGGGGTTGCGGTTGTTGTTGTGGTGGGGGGTGATATTGTGGAGGTGGTTGTTGGTAAGTGTGAGGTGGAGGTGGAGCATATTTATAATTGAGCGACGCTTGAGGAGGCGGAGGAGCATAGGGGTTCGGTGGGGCTTGGCAAGATGGTGGAACATAAGCACTCAAAGTGTTCCCTAGAAAAGTCCCATCATTGTTTGGATTTGGCATTGGTTGAGAGGGAAGTGTTCCTTCTTCTCTTCTATCCAAAGAGAGAGAAATATGATCCAACCTCTACTCAAGACGGCTTATAGACTGCCCATGTGCATTGACATCCTTTTTGACTTCATCTAGGCTTCTTAGCCTTCCAAGAACCTCATCCTCAAACTTGGACCTATAGCGTGGCTTCTGCTGCCCCTGTCCTTGTCCATCCTCATTCTGTTGTTTCCAAGAGAAATTTGGGTGGTTCCTCCACTCGGGAGTGTAGGATTGGGACATTGGGCCCTGGTTGTTGTGGCCACCAAAGGAATGTAAAGTGTTAACTTCCTCGTCTACAGTGTCCACAGCCATTGCGAGTTGGCTAGAAGAGCCACCCACTTGATTCTTCATCATCTGCATCATATCTGCCATCATTTTCATCATATCGGGGTTGGTGGCATTGCGTGCGGGAGCCACGGACGACGGTGGAGGAGTGTAGTTCTAGCCGCAATGCCCCCCTTTAGTGGAATCTCGGTGGCAAGAATTCTCGGTGAGATGCTCAAACAGCGGCCATGAGTCCTCGGGCGGCTTTGCCATGAACGTGCCCCCGCAAGAAGAATCTACATTGTTTTGGCTCTGCTCCTCAAGCCCGGTGTAGAAGGCCTGAACTAGCTACCAAAGAGGAACCTCATGATGAGGGCAGTCACGAAGCAACTTCTGGAACCTCTCCCACGCCTCGTGGAAGGGCTCGTTCTCTTTCTGGGCGAAAGACGTGATGCACCTTCTCATGTAGGATAACTTGGCGATGGGGAAGAACTTCTTGAGAAACTCGTTCTTCACCTCATTCCAAGTGACCAACTCTAGCCTCGAGACGTACCACTCCTTGGCCTTCTCTTTGAGAGAGAAGGGAAAGAGCGTCCTCTTGATTGAGTCGTCGGTGGCGGCAGGCGTGCGGAAGGTGGAGCACGTTTCTAAGAATGCATCTATATGGTGGTAAGGATTTTTGTTCTCCATTCCGTAGTATGTGGGAAGAAGTCCCAAGAGTGCCGGCGGGATGGAGAAACCAGCGTGGCGATGGGGGAGTTGTAGTTCCCCGGTGTGAAGTACTCGTGAAGAGGGTGATGTGGCGGTGGAGGTGGAACATCCGGTAGTGGGTTGTTCTCAGCCAGCTCGACCTCTCGATGTAGGTTGCGGCGAGCTTGACGCCTTCTTCTCCCAATCTCGGGGTCGTAAACCACTAAGTCGGTGCAAGTCGAGCGCGTGCTACACATGCACAACTGTCACCTGCGCAAGTCACAAACAAACAACAAGGAGACAAGTTAGCGAACTAATATGCAAGAGTAACACAAAGAATAAATAATAGCAATGGTGAGGGAAAAAGGAAAGGCTAAGCTACACTATCTAACTAGGCCGAGCGCCTCTATCCCCGGCAACGGTGCCAGAAAGCTTGGTGCGCTCCCGCTAGAGGCTTGCAACAAGTGCAATCCACGAGGTCGGGAGGCACAGGAGAGATGGGATCTTTGCTTTCGATATTTTTATGGTCCCAAATCGAGTCTATCACTAAAACTAAAACAATGCGCCAGCAAGCGTACGTGGTACTGTTGTAGTATAGATCAAGGGCAAGATGCGGGGTTGAACCACGGAGATAGAGGGGGCGCTAGAGTTAGAATGTGTGAGCTACGTTCCTATTGCGGAGAGTAAAGTTTTTAGGGTTTTAAGGTTGATTGGTTGTTTATTAAGCTAGGAGAGCAAGTATGAAAAGCAATATGAAACTAAGTTATCAAAAGCCTAAGTAAGCAATCTAAGTTAACAAGCTATCTAAACAAGAGTAAGAACAAACTATACTAGACTAAGCAAGCAACTAGCAATTGAGAGCCTAAGTTAACCACTAATCAAGATCAAAGATATAAATTAACACTTAGCTAGCAAAACTAGGCAATCAGCTAAGTTAACTAAAGCAAAAGAACTACACTAGCATTAACAAGCAAACTAGGCAACTAAGGTTTTAAGCAATTAGATGAATGAGGTGGGCCATTTGGCAATGTGACCTTGACATTAGTTGGGGGATGTCACCATAATAAGCAATTAACATAGTTCATTCTAGATTACCAAACCAAACAACAAGGTGGGTGCTATGAGAATGTACCCTAAGTTACTAATTGGAGAACTAGGGCTAGGTGTAATTCTCATAGGACGTACCAAGTCTAGGTCTCTAGGATAAGTGGTATTAGTCAATTGAGGACCAAGGGTAAGGATGGGAGTAGAGATGAGGATAGTTGACCTCATGCCACTAGCCACCTCAGCCTTTAGGAAATCCTAGGCAATTGCACTAATCGCACTTATACTAGTCACTTAGAACTCACATTTGCATGTAGGAAGAAGGTGATTATGTAGGAAGATAGGGGGCTATCTAGGGATCCGAATTAAGGACCTAGGAGCCAATCCTATGATAGCTACATAGAAACCAACACCCTAGAGGCAAATGTCTTCAACCACCACAAGGCAAGCAATTAATGTAATTAAGCAACAACCACATGCACAAGTAATGGGAAATGAGATACAAGCAAAGGCAATCATCATAGAAATGAAATATGTTCATTACAAATTATATTCCCCCAACATGGTATCACAGTTACATTTTTGCCCCAAACAGCCCACCCAAGGGGGCTTAGCTATACATGATCAAACTAGGAACAAAGAAGAAGGGAAAGAGAGTGGGAAACGCCATGGATTCTTGATGTAGCTTGACCACCTTCACCTCCTTGCTGCTAGCCACGAACCTCCTCCTCTAAAGGTGCCCAAGAGCATGGAAATGGTGGAATGGATGGATAGAAACCTAGAGAAACTAGGTTTCTATGGTGGAAATGAGTGGAAAGTGGGTGGAAATGGGATTAAATGCAAGGAAGTAGGTAGGTGGGAGTAATGGAGGCAAGGGAGTAGCTAGGTTGCAGCTAGGGGGTGCTCTCCCTCGAGCCCTAGAAGCAACTAGTGCTTATATAGGAGCTAGGGCTAAGTGGGGGCAAAATAGGAAAAACAGTGGAAAGTTGTATAGGGTAGGTGATCACCACGGTCGTGGTGGGTGTGCCACAGCCGTGGTGAGGGTAGTGGGGGACGACCGTGGGGTGGTGAACATGGTCGTGGGGTGAAGGAAGTGGTGAGATGGTGGTGGCCACAGCCGTGGCGGAGTGCCACGGTCGTGGTGGGTAGCATGCACCACGGCCGTGTTGGGTAACACGGCCGTTTTGGAGGAGTTGGAGCTGACCGTGGGGAGGGGCCACAGGCGTCTTGATCAGCATCGGCCACGGTCGTGGAAACTTGGCCACGGTCATGGTTGGGAGGCAAATTCCCTGTTGGCGACTGACTTCTTGCAATTTAATTCCCACGACCGTGACAGGGTGTCACGGCCGTGTTCTCTTCTCCTGACCATGACCGTGCTGATGGCCACGGTCGTGTTGTCTTCACTGGCCACAGTCGTGGCCGGGAGGCCACGGTCGTGGGCGATCTATGGAATTCCCTGTTGCAACATGTTGAAACTTGGCAAGAAAGCCACGACCGTGGCATTGTGGCCACGGCCATGGTGAGGCTTGACTTCTTGATTTCTCTTCTAACTTTGTCATTTTCGAATGTCTTTGCTCGGGGATGATTCTTGGCCACTAGAGGTAGGTTGAGGGAGACTTTAGGGCTTTCTTTGGGTCCCTCCTTCTCTCTCTTCCATCTAAGCATGGTCCAAGTACCTGAAAAACAGTGCAAAGAACATCCATAAGCATATTTGCAATGATAATCATATTGAGGAGAATAACATGTAGTTCTAATGCATTTGAATGTGATAAAGGTACAAAATGACACAAGATACAACCCTAGAATAGGGTTGGATCACCTACCCATCCTGAAGGACAAGGAATCGGCAAGACGTTTGAATGACTTCGCTGAGTTGGAGCCACAGAGTATGCTGGAACAACTGACCCAACAGATGCTGACTTGTGGTTAACTGAACTAGAGAAGGCCTTTAGAATCCTGAATATCCCAGAAGCTGAGAAGGTTAGACATGTTGTTTATCTTCTCAAGGGGAGTGCTGGTCATTGGTGGACCATGGAAGAACAGAAAAGGCCAGGTATGGAGATTGCATGGGAAGTTTTCCGACGGGAATTTATCAACAGATATTTCCCTAAGACGTTTCTAGATGAGAAAATCTCTCAGTTTGAGAGGTTAAGACAAGGACCTATGAACATTAGCGAGTATAAGTTCATGGAGCTGTTGTGATTCTGTCTGCACATGGCAGCTACAGACGAAGAAAGGATTAGACGTTTTGAGAAGGGGTGAAACGCTGAGTTGACCACTCCTGTGTCTGCTCTGGAGAACAGGGAAAGGTTTGCTACCTTTGTGGAGTCAGTCAGGAGGATAGATAGGTCTATGTTAGAGAAGAGACAGACCAAGAACAAGAGGATGTATTCCCAGTTCCAAGGATCCTCATCTAAAGATTTAAAAAAAACCTAAGTTTTCTGTATCTACACCACCACCTAGATCCAATACCCAGACGCAGTGGACGTCGAATAGGGGTAGAGGACAAAGCCTACCTCTAGAAGGAGCTCGTAGTTCAACATCTATGTCAGTTATAGGACCACCCAGACCACAACAACTGAACAGAAGCTGTTACATATGTGGAAAGATGGGACATCTAATGAAGGATTGCAGAGCCAGAGAAGTGAGTGTGACTCAACCTCAAAGGTAGAGTCAGCAAGGATCCCAAAGGCGACAGTTTCTAGGAAGTGCTAGAGGACGTGGACAAGCATCCCAAGCTGGATCATCGACATCTAGTCATCGAGCACCGAATCAACCACAGGCAACTGTGAGTTTCTACGCGATGAATCCACCTGATGCAGTGATCAGCCCTCGGGTTGTGGCAGGTCAGATGAAATTGTTATATTCTGATATGTTTACATCTTGCATTGTATCCGTTTTAATTGATCCGGGTGCTACACACTCCTTTATCACTTGAAGAGTGATTCTTGACTGCAACCTGATTACAAGTCATAGAGCAGATAGTTTGTTGTTAGAAACTCCATTGATGGGATCTGCTGTGTTACAGGAGGTATGTTCTTCCTGCATCCTCTTCTTTTTTGAACATCACATTCAAGTGGATCTTATACCACTTGAGATGCATGGATTCGATGTAATCCTTGGGATGGATACCTTAGAAAGGTGTAAGGTTGTCTTGGATTGTGAGTCCAAGCAATCTGTGTTCGCTGATGATAGTGACACATGGATCTTTCAAGGAGAGAGAAAGATTCTACCCACCTGTCTTGTGTCAGCTATGGTTGCTGAGAAGCTGATGAGGCAAGGATGTTATGCATTCTTGGTCCATGTGGTAGATACTACCATAGATAGTCCTAACCCTGCCGAAGTTCATGTAGTCAGGGAATTTGAAGATATATTTCCTAAAGAACTTCCAGGTGTACCACCGCCTCGGGAGATTGATTTTGAAATTAATCTAGTCCCGGGCACACAACCAATAGCTCAAACACCATATAGGATGGCGCCTACTGAGATGGCAGAACTCAAGAAACAACTGCAAGAGTTGCTTGAGAAGGGTTTCATCTGACCGAGTACTTCACCTTGGGGTGCTCCGGTCCTCTTTGTTAAAAAGAAAGATGGTTCAATGCGGTTATGCATTGATTATAGACAATTAAATAAAGTAATAATAAAGAATAAGTATCCTCTGCCGAGGATTGATGATCTCTTTGATCAGTTGCGTGGTGCTACCGTCTTCTCAAAAATATATTTGAGGTCGGGATATCACCAGTTACGTATTAAGGATAGTGACATACCAAAGTCTGCCTTTAGGATGAGGTATGGTCACTATGAGTTCACAGTTATGTCATTCAGACTAACTAATGCACCAGCTGCATTCAAGGAACTCATGAATAGAATCTTCTGACCTTTTCTTGATCAGTGTGTTGTTGTCTTCATAGATGACATCCCGATCTATAGTAGGGATGCTCAGCAACACGAACAACATCTTCGTCAGGCTCTAACTTTGCTAAGAAAGCATAAGTTATACGCTAAGTTTAGCAAGTGTGAGTTCTGGTTACCAGAAGTTTCTTTTCTTGGACACGTAATATCTGCTTCAGGTATACGTGTTGACCCTAAAAAGGTAGAATCTGTTCTACTATGGGAGCAGCTGAAGACACCGACAGAGATCCGTAGTTTCTTAGGATTGGCAGGCTATTACCGGAGGTTCATTAAGAACTTCAGTTCTATAGCTTTACCCTTGACTAAGTTGACCAGGAAGGATGTTCCTTTTACCAGGAGTGATAAGTGTCAACAATATTTTCAGTTGTTGAAGGAGAGGTTGACAAGTGCACCTGTGCTCGTGTTACCTGAACAAGGGAAAGGATATATAGTTTTCTGTGACGCCTCTAAGAATGGACTAGGATGTGTGTTGATGCAGGATAAACAAGTGATTTCTTTTGCTTCCCGACAGCTTAAGAAACACGAGGAGAATTATCCGACACATGATCTAGAGCTAGCTGCTGTGGTTCATGCCTTGAAGATCTGGAGGCATTATCTTTATGGAGAGACATTCCATATTTTCACAGATCATAAGAACCTTAAGTATATATTTTCTCAGCATGAGCTTAACATGAGGCAATGCCGCTGGATGGAATTAATCAAGGACTATGATTGTACGATTGATTATCATCCAGGGAAGGCCAATGTGGTTGCTGATGCTTTGAGTAGGAAATCAGCAACACCAGCTTTAGATAGAACACAACTGAATTCCTTAGTGTGCTCAAGGAGAGATATGCTTATATCCTTAAGACAAGATAATGTACAGTTGAAAGTATCATTGTTAGCCGGGTCGTTAGCTGAGATGCACATAAAACCTACTCTGAGACAGTAGATCAAGGAGGCACAACAAGTGGATGCTGCAGTTCAACTGATTAGATCAGAGTATGGTAGTAAGAAATGAGATGGTTTCCATGACTCAGATGATCAAGTAGCCTGTTATCATGATAGGATGATAGTGCCTGATGTGGATAACTTGAGAAAGTTAGTCCTGGAAGAAGCTCATTCTTCGATGTATGCTATGCATCCAGGGAGCACCAAGATGTATCGAAACTTAAAAGATATGTATTGGTGGCCAGTTATGAAGAGAGACGTTGCTGAGTTTGTTATGCGGTGTTCTGTGTGTCAGCAAGTTAAAGCTGAACACCAGAAGCCTACAGGAACAATGCAACCTTTACCCATACCACAGTGGAAGTGGGACCATGTAACCATGGACTTTGTGGTTGGTCTACCCAGGACAACCAAAGGACATGATTCCATCTGGGTAATAATTGATAGGTTGACAAAGACAACACATTTCTTGCCTGTCAAAACAACTTATTCTGCTGAGAAGCTAGCACAGTTATATGTTGATGAGATAGTGCGACTGCATGGGGTCCCAGTCACCATTGTCTCTGACAGAGGTCCCCAGTTTATGAGTCATTTCTAGGAGAGACTCCATAAAGCTTTAGGCACACAGTTAAGGTTTAGTACAACCTTTCATCCTCAGACAGATGGACAGTCAAAAAGGACTATATAGACTTTGGAGGACTTGCTTAGAGCATGTGTTCTCCAATTTACAGGGAGTTGGGATCTGCACCTAAGCTTGATAGAGTTTGCCTATAATAACATCTATCAACATAGCATTGACATGGCACCTTATGAAGCTTTGTATGGTAGATGTTGTAGATCACCCCTGTGTTGGTATGAAAGTGGTGAATATCAACTATTAGGTCCTAATCTTGTGCAGCAGACCATTGACCGGCCTAAATCGCGCGTCCTAAAATTGGAGGCGTATTTGAGGTAGTCGAGCCTTCGCATTTATAACCCGAATCCTTCTAGGCCCCCGAAACTTTGTTTACAGGGTCGAAGTAGTCATACGGGGTCGAACACAGGGACAAGGTGGGTTGTGTTGACGACTCTGAATCGACACTCTACACTCCGGTGGATATAAAGAGATATTAAAGTTCCCCGAAGGGAACAACAAGATGTCACGATTAAATCAAAGAAAACTATCTCCAACTGGAGTTACAAGAAAGATTAAGATTTTGTCATTTAGTAGTTTTTAGGAATTTTCATGCAACAGAAAATAGAAAGATAATCTACAGTTTAAGGCGTAATGCAAGGGATAAGACTTTAGAAAGACAAGCGGTAGCAGTAACACCCTGCACCCCTCCTCTCAGAGCGGGTGCCTCTAACCAAGCTTCAACACCCCTCTCGAGGTTGCTGGACTCAAGTTAGAGTGGAATGATACTAAAACAACTCCATTCCGGGCACTCTCGTACTCCAGATCCGGACCGAACACTAGAGCCACAACCCAACTCTCGAAGTAATTGCGACGGGAAAGCTGATTCGGTAGCTAAGCGAAACGCGATCCAAAACATGCAAGCTAGAGTTCAGATATCCAACACAGCAGTTACCCAATCATAAGGCACTAAGCATTAAATAAATAGCAATAAGGCATTTCTATTTCCATAAGCAATAAGGGTCTTAATACAATGCATAAGCTAAGAATTTAATTGACAGAAAGATAAGTGTCGCCTTCTTGATGTAGAAGAACGACAGAATACTACTACTCCCAGCCCGATACCATCCAGTGACCTATCCCGGTACAGCCGTGTCGGGCGGCACAAACTCTCGAACGGCACGCCTGACAGACGACTGTATCGTTCGAAGACCCTGGCCGATACGCTCATGTCGGGCAGCACACCCTCTCAGGCGGCACGACTGACGGGCGGAGCGTATCGGGTTCGGTATCGTGTCGGGCACATATTTACTTATACTACTGTCGGGCATTGTTGTCAGGCACTCGTGTCGCGTATCTACGTCGGCCGATATCGGCCCTCAGTGTCGTCCGGTACAGTCCTAGGTGAACCGATCCCCTCCCTCTCGGGATGAGGAAGAGCTCACCTAGTGTCGCCCGGTACGAGCACTGGGGCACGATACGGTTGCTCTCGCACTTCTCTCGCAGATAGCTCAAGTCCCCCACTGTCTGAACTGTGAACTGGCCAGCCGTCCCGACCTATCCAACCTGTCTTTTCGGCTTCCTGTAGCTGTTATTTATAGTCAGCCGGTTGATGAGAAAACATGGTGCTCGAAGCGCCACGTAGCTCCCTTATACGCCGGTCGATGGATGTGGATGGCCGATACAGGCATATCTCAGTGCGAGGTGCTGGCTATTGGTCACGTGGTGGACGGCACGCCTGCCGGTGGGTGGTCGTGTTGCTCGACGAGCTGGTTCGTCGATGCGGCTTTGGCTCCCTGTCGGGTAGAAGGTGTGTCGGCCGGCACGTCCCTTTCGCAAGGTGCCCTTCTCCATCGATCATTCTTGTGTCGCCCAGCCCCTGTCGGGCTGGGTTGTATCGGGCGTCAGGAAGGTCGAGGCGGGCTTAGACTTATTGTGGGCCGGAACCGGCCTTTTTGCACAAAAATGAGGAAAACTCTGTAGAAGATAGGAAAAATTGGAATAAGAGCGTTGCTTGGCCAATTATTGCGAAAATGCTAATAAAATAGAGGAAAATAGCAGAAAAGGGTAGTTTTGATAACAGAATAAAGGGCAAAAACGTCACAAAATTTGGTGTTATCAACTCCCCCAAACTTAGCTTTTTGATTGTCCTCAATCAATATTTAAACTAGACTTTGTGTTGCTTCTTCTTGCACAGCAAAACTTTAAGGCTAAAGGGTAGCACAAGATTTGCGATGTCTTGGAGGTAATGCTGTCTTAATGCGAACAAAAGACCTTGCCCTACTTGCCTTATTATTTAAGTAAAATTTTTCTTCTCCACAGCTTCAGCGAGACTTTGGTGTATGATTCCGAAGTTAGCTTCCACACCAAACAACTTTATTTTAAGGGCAGAAAGTTGTGTATAGGGTAGGCTAAGGCTTTTTGGGTTTTTCTTCTTGTTTCCCATCAGTCCATCCAGGTAAGGGTCCGTTAACGGGCAAGTGGTCCCTGCAGTCCAAGCCAGTTGACTTTAGAGCAGTGATTTCACATCCTACGTACCACTGCCCCGGATCTACCATGCCTAAAGATGGGTACTTTTGGAAAACAAGGGTGTATATATATATATTTTCTTTTTTTTTTCTTTTCTTTTATTGGGCACAACTCTCATGCTTTTATTCACGCTCATAAGGCTTCTTTCTCTTTTTGGGATTTTTGCTGGGTAAGGGAAAACAAAAGAGATATCTGCTGTTTGGGCAGCTTTTTCCTTCTCCATACTCATCTCTTAGCTGTTTGCGAGATTATTATTTTTCAAAAATATTTGGATGGCAGGGCATAATCTTTTGTTTGTTTGAGACAACATTATCAGAAAGATATGACAGAACTTGTAACTCGTTAAATATACATAAAGTAAACTTTGCAAGAAGTCACAACAGGTTTTTATTATTATAGTGATTTTGTACATATGCATAGGGGCAGAAATTTGCAAAGGAAAGATTTTTGTAAATTTTTACATGGCATGCATGCGTACATCAGATATACAGGAAGCTGTAAGAGCACATCAGGTAAAAGAGAATGAATATCGTAGAAAGCTTGAAGTGATAAAATTTTTATACCTCCCTCACTGGCATACCCCCAAACTTACTTTCTACTCTGTCCCAGAGTAGAGAAGAAAGCAAAAGTGAGGTAAAGCTTAGCCAGTGAGGGTTAGCTTTCTGATGTGCTGCAAAATTTTCCTGCGAAGTTGCAGCATGCCATTGGGAGGTTGTCTAGTGGGTCGCTTTGGCGATGTAGCGGTTGAGCTGGAGCAAAACCCTCAAAATTCACTTCTGCCCCCCCCTTTTTCTTCACATCTCTGTTGTTAACATAAACAAAGGGACTGAATATCCGTCCCTAGTTTAGTTCCCAGGAGTGTGTAGTCAGGGTGGGCCCTCTCCCTTAAGAGGGTGGAACCAGGGTGCCTCGAACTTGTTCGGAGGCCTTGGTTGCCGCACTCATAGCTAGGCGACTCGCTATTGGAGCTACCAAATCAAGAGGAATCTTCCCTTCCATTGTTGTTGCCGTTTTTGCCCGACGGTTGTTGCTGACCCCTGCGCCGTGATTGCTGGCGCGGTAGGTGGTTTGCTCCATACGATCCATACCTGTTATTTAAAATTTATTTATTCATCCGTTAGGCAAGAAAGATGAAAAGAAAGAAAACTTATTAAAACTGGGCGATAAGTGATCGGACGACACGATGTTGTCGCGCGATAAGGCTCGACGCCCGACACAGATGTGTCGGACGATTCGAGGTCACATGAAGCGAAAATATGACATCGCCGTGAGAAGCAAGACGCCCGATACGAAACATCGGGAAAACGCTATCGACCGACGTTACGCGCGAAAGCATGTCGGGCGACAGGGTTATCGGCCGATAAACGTGTCGGTCTATGAGCCTATCGGGCGACAAGCCATGTCGTTTGGTAAGAAAACAACAAGCCGGCCGATACGCCCCACACGATACAAAACCTGTGCCGGGCGTAAGATAACGTGCCGGGCAAAAGACGTGTCAGGCTATACCTTTGCTCTCAGGAGGCATCGCCCGATACTAGGGCGAAGGCAAGATGGCCGACACACGAGAAAAAGGGAGGATCACTGCATGCGTTTCCGGTGGCAAAAAAGGAGAAGAAGATAGTTAGCCCGTCACGAAGAAACCTCCACGCTATTTATAGAGAACCCAGCTGGGGGTGAAACGTGTAAAACATGGCACGCGTCGGGCGTTTTAGTCACGCTATTCCCGAGACGCGAAGTCCCATTGGTCAGTCCAAGGGTCATCCGCTGCCCTTGCATCGCCCGGGGCGAGGCTGCCCGATACAAGTGGTTCTGCGCCCAGCTAGTCGACACGGTAGAAAAGCGGGCGGTCAAAAGGCCAAAACTAAACCTGTGTGAAGTAAAAGGCCATTGCAGGGTAAAACATCATTGGTATAGAGAAGGATCTCTTACCTCAGATGGTATTACTCCTCAATGCTCCGCAAAACACAGCGATGGCCCATAAAACAAAAAGAGTCAGCACACGTGCGCATGTACTGACTCGGGCCTTATTACAGTCCATAATGGTTGTTTTTACAAAGAAAACAAATGTATCCTAATCTATGACTCGGGCTGCCTCCCGAGGAGCGCTGAAGTTTCCGTCGCCAGCTCGACTGGTGTAGGCTCTTCGGTTGTACCCACATCCAGTAAGTCAATTTCTGCTTTCCTGACAAAAGCTTCGTCCTCATAAAACCTTTTCACTCTGTGCCCGTTCACTTTGAAGATCTTGGTCGGGTCATCCTTGTCGTGGAGCTCCATCATTCCTGATGGGTATATCTTTGCCACAGAAAACGGCCCCGACCATCTTGTCTGTAATTTCCCAGGAAAAAGACGGATGGAGGACTTGAATAACAAGACCTTATCCCCTTCGCTCACATCCTTTCTCCTAAGGTGGGCATCATGCCACATTTTTGTTCTTTCCTTGTAGATCTTTGCATTCTCGTAGGCGTGAATCCTCAGCTCTTCGAGCTCTTGAAGCTGTAAAAACCTCTTTTCTCCTGCTTTGTCTAGATCCATATTTAGGAACTTGATCGCCCAAAGGGCCTTGTGTTCTAGTTCCAAAGGCAGATGGCAGGATTTTCCGTATATAAGATGGTAGGGGGTGGTTCCAATGGGCATCTTGTAAGCAGTACGGTAGGCCCATAATGCGTCGTCAAGTTTCATAGACCAGTCCTTCCGCGTGCGGCTGACAATCTTTTCTAAGATCCGCTTGATCTGTCTGTTTGAGACCTCTACCTGCCCCGACGTCTATGGGTGGTAGGGCGTAGCGATCTTATGTTTTACTCCATACTTGCGTAGGAGCGCTTCGAACTGCCTTTCTCCGAAGTGTGACCCGCCGTCGCTTATTACGGTGCGCGGTATACCGAAACGGGGAAAGATGGTCTTCTCAAAAAGCTTGATAACCAACTTGGCGTCGCATGTTTGGGTGGCTACCACCTCTACCCATTTCGACACATAGTCTACTGCCACTAGTATGTATTGATACCCCTGGGATGGGGGAAACGGCCCCACGTAATCAATCCCCCATACGTCAAATATTTCCACTTCGATCCAGCTTGCCATCGGCATTTCATTCCTCCGCCCTATATTTCCCGTTGAGTGGCACTCTTTGCAAACCTTTACAAATCATGCAACATCTTTAAATAAGGAGGGCCAGTAGAAACCTGATTGTAGTACTTTTGCCGCTGTTCTTTCGCTACCCAGGTGTCCACCATAGGGGGAGGCGTGGCATCCCTTCAGGATATCAACAGTTTCTTCTTCCGGGATGCACCTCCTGTACAAGTTGTCTGCGCATCTTCTGAACAAGAGAGGATCATCCCAGTAATAATTCTTGGCATCCGCGAATAGCTTCTTCTTTTGATTGTAGGTGATGTCAGGAGGCAACTCTCCACAAGCGAGGAAATTGCAGATGTCTACAAACCAGGGCAAACCTTCTTCTTGAGCTTCAGCCATCATGAGAGCTTCGTCGGCAAAGTTGTCGTCGATCTGTGGCCCTCTCTGTCTCTCAGCCACTATCCTCGATAGGTGGTCTGCGACCACATTTTCTGCGCCTTTCTTGTCGATAATTTCATGATCGAACTCTTGGAGCAACAAGGCCCATCTCAACAATCTGGGCTTTGCGTCTTTCTTTTGCATTAAGTATTTTATTGCCCCATGATCCGTGTATACTTTGACCTTTGATCCGATGAGATACGACCTGAACTTGTCAAACACGAAGACAACCGCGAGCATTTCCTTCTCGGTGGTTGTGTAGTTTACCTGTGCTTCGTCCAACGTGCGACTAGCGTAGCAAATCACATGGTGCTTTTTATCTTTCTTTTGCCCCAGGACTGCTCCCACTGCGTAGTCGCTAGCGTCGCACATTATCTCAAAGGGTAAACCCCAATCTGGCGCTTGAAGGATAGGTGGTGATACTAAAGCATTTTTCAGGGCCTGAAAAGCACTAAGACAATCGTTAGAGAAAACAAATTCAGCATCCTTTACCAGAAGATTGGACAATGGTTTGGAAATCTTTGAGAAGTCCTTGATGAATCTTCAGTAATATCCGGCATTCCCGAGGAAGCTTCTTATCCCCGTGACGGAATTTGGTGGAAGAAGCTTAGATATAGATTCGATTTTGCTGGTATCCACCTCGATCCCGCGCCTTGAGATCTTATGCCCTAGAACGATGCCCTCCCGCACCATGAAATGACATTTTTCCCAGTTCAGGACCAGACTGTTTTCCTCGCACCTTTGAAGTACTAACGACAGGTTCTTCAGACAGCTATCGAAGTCCTTTCCATAGACGGAGAAGTCATCCATGAAAACTTCCACGATGTCTTCTAGAAAATCTGAGAACATTGATATCATGCATCTTTGAAAGGTGGCGGGGGCGTTGCAGAGTCCGAAGGGCATCCTTCTAAAGGCATAAGTGCCGTAAAGGCAGGTGAATGTCGTTTTCTCCTGGTCGTCGGGTAAGATGGGTACCTGGTAGAATCCTGAAAAGCCATCAAGAAAACAGAAATAATCGTGATGCGCTAATCTTTCAAGAACTTGGTCAATAAAAGGTAGTGGAAAATGATCCTTTTTTGTAGCCTGATTTAGCTTTCGGTAATCAATGCACATTCGCCAACCGGTGACGGTCCTTACCGCCACTTCATCACCCTTCTCACCCTTAACCACAATCATTCCGCCTTTCTTGGGTACTACGTGGATCGGGCTTACCCAGTTGCTGTCGCTAATTGGGTAAATGATCCCCGCGTCCCTAAGCTTTATTACCTCTTTCTTGACGACCTCCTTGAGCATCTGATTCAGCTTCCTCTGGGTTTGGGCCAGAGGCTTGGCAGACTCATCCAAGTTGATGCGATGCATGCAAAGGGCGGGGCTAAGGCCTTTGATATCATCTACGGAATATCCTATATCCCCCCTGTGGAGTCTTAACTCCTCAAGGAGCCGGTCCAGCTGATTGCTTGAAAGATAGGCATTTACGATGAATGGGTTCTTCTATTCTTCGTCTAAAAAAACATACTTCAGTCCTTCCGGTAACGCTTTTAGGTCCGGCTTTGCTCTGGGCGTCTCCCCCTGAGGTTCTCCCTCAAGGGAGGCATACTTCACAGAGTTTACCTCCTCCTCTTCTTCTTGCAAGTCTTTGTCAGAAAGGTTGAAAATGTCGAGATGCTTCACAACCTCATGATTTTTGAAGTCAAGATCCTGACAGCTTATTTCTCTCGCGAGGGGATCCACTGTCCGGATATCCTCCTCTATTTCCTCGTAGAATTTATTGTAGCTATCCACAAAACAGGCTGATTCAGACAGGGATGGACCTCTCATGATTTCCTTCATCTTGAAGTCCATGTGGCTGTTTCCAACCCTCAAGGTGATTATCCCTTCAGAGACATCAATCAGCGCCCTCCCTGTTGCCAAGAAAGGGCATCCAAAGATGATCGGACATCTGGGATCTTCAGCTATGTCGATGACGACGATGTCGCAGGGAATAAAGAAATCACAGACCCTAATCGGCACATCTTCGACAATGCCTACAGGTCTTTTGAAAGAGTGATCCGCCAGTTCAATCCGCATATTGGTTCGAACCATGTCGGTCAAACCCATCCTTTGCGTGAAACTTAAGGGCGTGAGGCTGATGCTTGCTCCCAAATCCGCCAGACCCTTCCACTCGACATTGTCCCCGATGGCGAATGGGATTGTGAAAGCTCCGGGATCCCTTCTCTTAGTCGGCAAGCTGGGCTTTACGAAGGCAGAGGAAGTAGAGGCCAGGTACACTGTCTCTATCCTTCCTCCCCTTCTTTTCTTCATTATTAGATCTTTGAGAAACTTGGCGTATGTGGGCATCTCCTCCAAAGCGTCAAGGAAGGGGACTTCAAGATGCAGCTTCCTGATCGAGTCCATGAACCTTTTGTGCCGCTTTTTCAGATTTTCCTTGATCAGCTTGTACGGGAACGGTACCCTGGGAGCGTAAGGATTCCTCCCACCAGATGGCTCATCGGACGGTCTCGGCGCAGGCTCTTCGGCTTCTGCAGGCCTACCTCCATCTCCTGCTGGAACGGCATCCTTGGGCCCTTGCTCAGGTTCCGGTGGGGCTTCATCAGCACGCTCTACCATCTTTCCTGATCTAAGCACTGACATTACTGCAGTTTCAGGGTGAGGGAGCATTTTTCCTGCAGGGTTCTTCATCAGAGCAGCCATCTGAGACAGCCGTTGATCGACCTCCCATTGGCGCATCTGCAGACTCGCCGTCTGGTGTTGCATGGAATTCAGAGATCCAGGGCTGGTAAGCGTCCCCTGTACCAGCTGGTTGATGATGGTGTCCTGTCTTTTTATGTAGGCGGAAAGCTGACCAACCCAATTAGGCCGGGTCGCTTTCTTGCTTTGGCTCTGACATTCGTCCTCAGAAAGGGGTTGCTCACAACGAGGCATGGTTGACAGTCTCGGTGTTCAGTAGATCAGAGTACCTAAAAACCGCATAGAAATCATGTTTAGAAAATTATAATTGGGGTAAAGAATAATGCTTAGAGAGAAAAAAAGAGAAAAAGAAAAAGAAGTGCTGTCAAGCCTATTTCTAAGCTTGAGGCACGGGAGTGTAGTTAGTGGATTCGGATTCGTCAACAGTGCCATTTGCCTTTTCCCCGGCAACGGCGCCAGAAAGTTGACCGGCCTAAATCGCGCGTCCTAAAATTGGAGGCGTATTTGAGGTAGTCGAGCCTTCGCATTTATAACCCGAATCCTTCTAGGCCCCCGCAACTTTGTTTACGGGGTCGAAGTAGTCATACGGGGTCGAACACATGGACAAGGTGGGTTGTGTTGACGACTCTGAATCGACACTCTACACTCCGGTGGATATAAAGAGATATTAAAGTTCCCCGAAGGGAACAACAAGATGTCACGATTAAATCAAAGAAAACTATCTCCAACTGGAGTTACAAGAAAGATTAAGATTTTGTCATTTAGCAGTTTTTAGGAATTTTCATGCAACAGAAAATAGAAAGATAAACTGCAGTTTAAGGCGTAATGCAAGGGATAAGACTTTAGAAAGACAAGCGGTAGCAGTAACACCCTGCACCCCTCCTCTCAGAGCGGGTGCCTCTAACCAAGCTTCAACACCCCTCTCGAGGTTGCTGGACTGAAGTTAGAGTGGAATGATACTAAAACAACTCCGTTCTGGGCACTCTCGTACTCCAGAACCGGACCGAACACTAGAGCCACAACCCAACTCTCTAAGTAATTGCGACGGGAAAGCCGATTCAGTAGCTAAGCGAAACGCGATCCAAAACATGCAAGCTAGAGTTCAGATATCCAACACAGCAGTTACCCAATCATAAGGCACTAAGCATTAAACAAATAGCAATAAGGCATTTCTATTTCCATAAGCAATAAGGGTCTTAATACAATGCATAAGCTAAGAATTTAATTGACAGAAAGATAAGTGTCGCCTTCTTGATGTAGAAGAACGACATAATACTACTACTCCCAGCCCGATACCGTCCAGGGACCTATCCCGGTACAGCCGTGTCGGGCGGCACGAACTCTCGAACGGCACGCCTGACAGACGACTGTATCGTTCGAAGACCCTGGTCGATACGCTCATGTCGGGCGGCACACCCTCTCAGGCGGCACGACTGACGGGCGGAGCGTATCGGGTTCAGTATCGTGTCGGGCACAGATTTACTTATACTACTGTCGGGCATTGTTGTCAGGCACTTGTGTCGCGTATCTACGTCGGCCGATATCGGCCCTCAGTGTCGTCCGGTACAGTCCTAGGTGAACCGATTCCCTCCCTCTCGGGATGAGGAAGAGCTCACCTAGTGTCGCCCGATACGAGCACTGGGGCACGATACGGTTGCTCTCGCACTTCTCTCGCAGATAGCTCAAGTCCCCCACTGTCTGAACTGTGAACTGGCCAGCCGTCCCGACCTATCCAACCTGTCTTTTCGGCTTCCTGTAGCTGTTATTTATAGTTAGCCGGTTGATGAGAAAACATGGTGCTCGAAGCGCCACGTAGCTCCCTTATACGCCGGTCGATGGATGTGGATGGCCGATACAGGCATATCTCGGCGCGAGGTGCTGGCTATTGGTCACGTGGTGGACGGCACGCCTGCCGGTGGGTGGTCGTGTCGCTCGACGAGCTGGTTCGTCGATGCGGCTTTGGCTCCCTGTCGGGTAGAAGGTGTGTCGGCCGGCACGTCCCTTTCGCAAGGTGCCCTTCTCCATCGATCATTCTTGTGTCACCCAGCCCCTGTCGGGCTGGGTTGTATCGGGCGTCAGGAAGGTCGAGGCGGGCTTAGACTTATTGTGGGCCGGAACCGGCCTTTTTGCACAAAAATGAGGAAAACTCTGTAGAAGATAGGAAAAATTGGAATAAGAGCGTTGCTTGGCCAATTATTGCGAAAATGCTAATAAAATAGAGGAAAATAGCAGAAAAGGGTAGTTTTGATAACATAATAAAGGGCAAAAATGTCACAAAATTTGGTGTTATCAACCATCGAGAAGATTAAAGTAATACAACAACAGATAAAGACTGTACAGGATAGGCAGAAATCTTATGCTGATAAGCGTCGTAGACCCTTAGAATTCTAGGTTGGAGACAGAGTGTACCTCAAGGTCTCACCTTGGAAAGGAGTTCTTAGATTTGGAAGGAAAGGAAAGTTAGCTCCTAGGTTTATGGGGCCTTATCCAATCATTGAACGAATTGGAAAGGTAGCTTATAAGTTAGAGTTACCACTAGAACTACAAAAGTTACACCCTGTGTTCCACATTTCCATGCTTAGGAAATGTCACCCTGATACAGAATCAATTCTGCAACCTATGGAAGTAGAATTGAATGATGATGTATCTTATGAGGAAGGACCTGTGTCGATCCTTGATAAAAGAATTAAAAAGCTGAGAAAGAAGGATATAAGTCTTGTGAAAGTCCTCTGGAATCATCGTGGTGTTGAAGAAGCCACATGGGAACTAGAGAGAGAGATGAGAAGGAAATACCCTACTCTTTTCTCTTAATATGTTTTGTTGATTTCGGGGACAAAATCCTTGTAAGGGGTGGATAATTTGTAACATCCCTGACCTGGGTTATGAACTAACCCTAGGTGTTTTTCTTAAATATGTGATTATATGCTTATGGTTATCTTGTGTAATGTAATTAAATCTTTTGAGGAACTTATATTTCTATTTCAGTCCTTTTTGAACAATGTTGCAACTTTGTTTTGTTAATTTTGGACTAATGTGCAAATTACCCAAGTAGAGGGGTTAAATTGCAAATTGCACATGTTAAGATGTCTCTCTGATTATGAGACATCATAAGAATGAATATGATGTAGTGGTATGGATTCCACAAGCTTGGGCACCAAGATATAGCTTGTAGAGCAATCCTTGTGCTTTAAAACCTAGTTTTGGTGTAAAGTGCAATTTACCCAAAACCAAGGGTGCAACATGTAAAATATACCCTCTAGAGTATCTCTCATGTTCTTGACATCAAGTAGAGCAAAGTAAATGAGAGGGGCGCCTCATTTGAATGATGAAATAAGAAAGATAACCTTAATATTTAAATAACCAAGTTTTAAGCAAAATGACCCTTTTATATATGCAACTTAGTAAGGTGTTTGGTTTCTTTACCTTTTAACCCTGGGAAAAGGAGGAGCTTTGTATAAGGAAAGAAGGAGGAAATGTGGCCAAGAAGTGGAGAAGGACTTGGGGGATATATTTGAGAAATAAAAGAGATAAACTTCTTTTCCTTGAAAATATCCAAAAATATATAGCAACTTTAACAACAAAGCAAGGGAACGTTTCCCTTAGTTTCTTTTCTCATCTTCTTGCTTTGGCCAATAAGGAGGAGCTCTGGAGCAGAGGAAGAATGACCGAGCCAGTTTGGTAAGTTTGGACCACCATCTATCCCGAATTCATGGTGAAAACTCTAATACAAGGTTGGTTTAGTAGTTTTCCTTACACAATTCTTCTTTCTAACTATCTTCTCCATCCAAAACTTGAAGAACGGACCTTGGACAACCTTTGGAGCTTCATCCACCATTAAATCTACGGAGCTTGAAGCTCTAAATCAGATCTAAAGGCGGGTTTTATAACCCTAACCCTTAAGCTTTCCTTTTGCATCTTCCTTCCTTAGAATAGTTTCTTATACTTCTTCTTTAGACACCTTGGTGTGTTCTTGTTCTTATTTCCATGAAAAACGGCCCCTGTTCTTGAGGTAGAAGATGATGACATTAATATCTATGTTTATCCCAAATCTTTCTTTAGCAAACGGTCTTCCACCTCTTGCACAAACGGTTTTCTAAACCGTTTGGGAGCAAACAGTTTCAAACCGTTTGAATGCAAACAGTTTCACAAATCACTTAGAAGCAAACTGTTTAAGACCATTTGGATGCGTTGACCAGGCGTTGACCATTTGGAGGTCTTTTGGAAATAATATGGACTAATCACCTACCAAAAATCATCATCTAATTCCAAGTAAATCACCATTTGAAGGCACATCAATTACCTAAACCCTAATCGGGTTATTTGCTGATTTCAATAATTGAATCAAGTCTAAGTTTGGGTTGAGTGGCCCAAACGGTTTCAAAACCATTTGGGGATCACCCAAACGGTCTCAAGACTGTTTGGTGATAACCCAAGACCGTTTGGAGGTCTAGGATTAAGTAGGGTTGACCAATTGAGGGTCCAATAATAACAAGTTGATAAATAATTAAGTGCTGATTTGGTGACCAAACCTAGGGTTCAAACCTTAAGTGAATGACTTGGTTTTGATGACATAATGGGAAAACGGTCTCAGGACCATTTGGAGGATGTCCAAAAGATCCCAAGACCGTTTGGGGGTCACCTAAGACCGTTTGGAGGTCTAGGGTTGACTATGGTCAAGTGATTATAAATCTAAAGGTAACAAGTTGAAGTGTAATTGATTAATGACCTAATGATCAAATCAATGAGCCAAACCTTAGTAAGTTGAGTTAGTTTTTGATGTTGACTTGATCAAATGGTATCAAGACCATTTGGAGGTCATCTAAACGATCCCAAGACCATTTGGGGTCAGGTCATGACCAAATTGATGATGATTCAATGGTTTCAAATCAATTAGACTCATGTTGAAACATGTTGAAGGGTGATCGATTCCAAACCCTAATCCAATTGATCCAAGCCCTAATTCATGATCAATTGAGAGTCAATTAAGTGTCAAATCAGTTGAGGGTTGACCTAATTGACTCAATTGATAAGTGGCTACCAAGTGCATGACCAATTGAGGGGTTCAACATTGGAAACCCTATTGCAATTGAAGTGGTTAAGACACTTTTTGGTCCATGCGGTTTTGAGGTGGTTTGGACCAAACGGTCTCAAGACCATTTGGGACCAAACGGTCTCAAGACCGTTTGGGACCAAACGATCCCAAACCGTTTGGTGCTCATGCGGTTTCAAGATTGGTTTTGCCCATGCGGTTTCAAAGTCAAAGTTGGCCAAACGATCTTCACCTCATCTTGGGCAAACGGTCTTGAGTGTGCACTTTACTAAACAGTTTCAAAAGTCAAACTATACCAAATGGTCAACACCACCAAACGGTTTCAAGGTCTATCCAAGACCGTTTGGGGAGTTTGTGTGCAAGACCGTTTGAGGTCTAAAAAGGTTGAGAACGTTTGATGCCTTAGTGGTCAAATGGTTTAGTAGTTGTTTAACATAAACCTCATAGATACCTAAAGTGATTAAGGGATCAAGTAATTAGTTGATTAATGCATGTCATGATCAAGTGGTGAACATTACCAAGGTACCCTTGATGGGATAGAGTGACTAATACCCTTTGATCAAGTGAACCTTAATGACCACAATAGTAATGACACAACCCATGATGTTAGTGTTGATTTGACCTAACCTAATCAAGGATGATGTAAATATCATCTTATAGAAAGAGGAGAGAGAGAGTACTCCTTATATGAATGAGAATTAAGTAATACACTTCCAACATGTATGTTTATATATCTAATTAGGGTATGATCCATCATAGTGAGATCATGAAAACCCTAATTATGATGGTTAATGAATATTAATCTAATAAGAGTGCATTAATGAGAGTAATCCTCACACATGAGGATGGTATGATCTTAATTCATTGTAATGTGAATAGTAAACCCTAATCTAGGGTACTGTGATGTAATGTGAATAGTAAACCCTAATCTAGGGAAATGTCATGGTGCGAATAGTAAACCCTAATTTGGGTTATGCTTTTAAGCATGACACTCTATACTTGATTATGGAATGAGTAATAATTATGCCTTTATAAGTTAAACGGGTTGAATAACCCTAATTGAATTAAAAAGGAAACCTAATCCTAGAAACCAGCCGTGGTGATATGACACGGTCGTGGTGAATCCTCTGTGGCACGACCGTGTAATGAAGCACGACTGCAGTGTCTTACTTTTGCACGACCGTGCAAGATAGCACGACCGTGGTATTCTATATTTAATTTGGAAAGAACTTGTATTGTGTTGATATAGTTACAATGTGCATGTTATCAGTAATGTTAACCATGCAGGTCTTTATAAAGAAGTGAGCATAGCCAGGTAAGGGTTATGATGCCATACTCATTGAGAGTACTTTATAAGTTTTGAAAGTAATGAAATGTTATGTTGCCTAGTAAGAGGTAACATATGAGATTGATAGGCTGTATGAGCCATGAGAAATATCTGCATTGCTCCAATCAAGGTCATGCTGTTAAATGACTTGATGGCAATATGTTACTTGATAACAAAGTGCTTTGATGATCTAAGGGTTTGAACACCCATATTCCTGAATCACAATGATAAGATGGTTAGGGATTGATATCCCAATGTTAACTAAATGTGATATGAACTTGATACAATTAGTACTCTTTCTTTATAGCAATTGTATTATTGATTTATGTTTGAAAACATGCATGATGCTAAAAGAATGCCATAATGTACTTAAATAATCAAGTATAATGATATCGTGTAGAGCCCTGACCATAAATCCATAATTGTCAGAAGTTAAATGATGGTTAAACATGTTTTCCTAAGGGAACTCCTGGAGAGCATACTTTTGAGTATGTGGGGGTTATGGACGTGAATATCCTTACGTCCTAATGTAGGAATTGATGTGAGATGTACATTAATCTCTCAATCATTCATTATATGTTTATGCCGGGATGATGTATCACTAATCTCCTGATGATGTTGTTAATGTCGCATCGATGAGAGATAAACAAGAAATCCCTCGATGGCAAAGAGAGTACAGCATGCCAGTGTAGCTCTAATAGCGAAGTTGCCAGAATACCCTGGAAAGCTATTAAGTAGAGACACAAGATGTCCTGCATGTTGTACTTCACACTGAATGAGGAAGATGAGGTCATAGAAATCCGACTCTTCTGATGACCTATGCATGGTACCGATTGCGATTTCATAATGGTCGGTTGGAGTATGAGAGGTATAACTCATATCCTCAGGGCATAAATATGTTTGAAAAATGTAACCAGCCGTACAACATAATTGCTTAGGTTGAACTACGAGAAACAATGATTGATGATACATTGTTTATAGTGCTCTAGTTGAATAACCAGTATACATGTTCTTCATATTCCTCAGTGATATATGTCTTATCATTCAATTAAGTTATAATTGAAATGATTGCTTATGAAATACTGTTCTACTTAACTTATTCAACGTTTTACCTGCTGTTGAATATTTATAATTATATTGCTCATTGTTATCCCATTATTGTAATAACAATGCTTCTGGCGGTGAGTTATAACTCTCACTGGGACAATTATTCAATTGTCTCACCCCCATGGGATTCGACTTTTAGGTAGATGCTGAGGACGAATGAATCCATCAGTGGGTGAACAACCACAACAACAGCAGCAACATCCGGGACAACAATGATCCTCAGGTGGAGACACTGTCTGTCAAGCCTTGTAGATAGAATGTCCTATGTGTCATCTCTATACTCTCAGGTCCTAGGAGTCTTTAGATGTTTTACATAGATCTAATATTTTGGCGTAATGCCTCAAGATTTTTGTATCTGCTCATGTACAGTTCAACAGGGCAGTCAGTGTTATGACTCTCGAGATGTGATATTACAGAGATGTAATGATGAATCAAGTTGTAAATAACTTATCTTGTTTCTTTATGAAAGAGTTTTACCATTTGAGGTTCTCTTTACAAAAACTTTTAATTTTTAGTGATTTTCAGTAATTCCGCTGCTAACAAAATGCTTCTGCATTAGTTTAAATTAGTTAATCTTGTTTTTGCGAGACAGTCATCACAGGTTTGCTGCTTGGATCAGGAAGCTTTATGCCTTTCATGGAGATTCTCTTAAGGCGGGTTACATAACTCTTAACCATCTCTATTATGTTCACTCTCCATATGTGCATGTGATGATTCTTGTCTTTAAATTGATACCCTTCTCTATGATAGCCATGCATGTGGAACTTGAGATGTGTTTTAATGGAAATGGTCACGTTTTACTACTGTCCTTATCTTGTTATTCTTGTGCTAGATGGTAATGGGTGGCTAGAGGTTGAAGATGACTTGCCCGATAGGGTGCTTTACCTGATATGGGGGCTTGCCTGATACTATGCTTTGCCCGACATAGTACCTTGTTCAATAGGTTATACTTCGGTTGATGGTTTGTGGCAATACCCCTTTCTCTCCTTTGGACTTGAAAGGTGAGCCTATGGCCTAGATGTTTGGGGCGATATGATGTGGTGATAGATATCTCTTTCCTATCCTAGGGTTAGGGTTTGGACGTTATGGATGGTGGCTCCTTGAGGTTGTTGCCCGATACCCTCTTCTAGAGTTGAGCCTTGGGGGATATGCTAAGTGAACCCTTTGTTGACCTTGTAACCGATATGCACCTCTACCCAAGATGATGATGGTGGGCGATATGGTTGTTGACTAACATGAAACCCTAACCTTAGTGTCTTGGCCGACATAGAGCTCCAACCCTAGCTTGGGCGATGGGATTACCCTGGGCGACATGGATGCTCTACCCTAGTTTCATGACAAGCTCTTGGGGTTGAACCCTTGGATAGTATCATGGGTGATATGGTGGTAATGCCTATGGTGATAGGTATCATTGATAGTGCAGGGAAACTGATAGGTTGTTCCTTGGTGTGGGTGATAGCCCTAGAAGTAGTGTCTTGGGCGATATGGATGCCCTAACCCTAACTTAAGGTGATATGATTGCTTTGACCAATAGGATGGTCCTAAACCTAGAGTGCCCGACATGTTGTCATGGGCAATGAGATGCCTTGGCCGATAGGCTAGCTCTAACCCTAGCTGACCGATAGGGGTGCCTTTGTGGCAATGATCCCTTGGGCGATATGCTGGGTGCCCAAGATGGTGCTCCATGAATGACAAAGGATGTGAGGATGGGCGTTATGAACGGTCCCTTGATATGTTGCCCGATATCATCAACCCTAGAACGTTATGAGTGTGTATGTGTGCATAGCTTGGGCGACACCAAGGTTACGTGCATGGCCGATACCTCCACAAGGAGAGATGTTACCCTGGCCTATATGCCTTGCCCGATACATGACTTCTCTTGGTTGGTTACCCAACATGAGTATGTGCTTGATAGTTTGGATGGTTCTAGGGTTGAAAGCTTGGCCGATACATGTGCTGAGCCTAGGCGGTATAAGATCTTGGACGATACAAGTTGAGGGTTGGACGATATGGTGTCATGAGTGACACAAGAACTAGTGAGGCTTAGGTGAACAAAGTATGACAAAGGTTGTTACACCTATATCTTGTTAAAAGAGATGAACCTAGATGGGGCAAGGAGGAAGTTAATTCCTGGTAGGGATGACCTAGAAAGCACCTTGGTGGTTTTGGTTCTATGAGGCCCTTGGCCGACACAATTGTGAGGCTGCCTAATCCAAGAGGAAGTTAGATGTGTTGGTTGAGCATGGAACCTGACATGATTAAGATCTATGAGTTGTCTAATATATGAGAAGGTGGTCTCTTAACAACAATGACTTGAGATATGTCTGGGAAATATGGCTCTTTGGAGGTGTTCTTGTACAATATGCCTAGAGGCATGGTGCTTAGGGTTGTTGATGCCCGATATCCTTGGGTGAGGATTGGTACCCTACCCGACACCCCTTTTAGTGAGGGTTCAATGGTAGTTGCCCGGTTTTGGTGAGTGACCGGCCTAAATCGCGTGTCCTAAAAGTGGAGGTGGATTGAAGTAGTCGGACTTTTACATTTATAACCCGAAACCTTCTAGGCCCCCACAACTTTGTTTATGGGGTCAAAGTAGATGTATGGGGTCGAACACAAGGACAAGGGTGGTAGTGTTGAGAACGTGGAATCGACACGCTACACTCTGGCAAGGGTAGAGATATGGTAAAGATTCCCCAAAGGGAACAACAAGATAAGATCGATAAAACAAAAGAAATCTATCTCCAACTGGAGCTACGAGGAAGATTTAAGGTTTTAAGCATTTATCAGTTTTTAGGGGTTTTCATGCAACAGAAATAGGGAGATAATACTAAAGCTAAAGCAAGGTATGAAGGAGAAAAACTTTGGTAAAACAAGCGGCAGAAGGAACATCCCGTACCCCTCCTCTCAGAGTGGGCACCTCTAACCAAGCATCGACACCCCTCTCGAGGTTGTTGGACTTAAGTTAGAGTGGAGAGGTTGCTAAAGAAACTATGATTCTGGGCACTCTCGTACTCCAGAATCGGACCAAACACTAGAGCCACAACACCTCTCTCAAGGCTGTTGCGACGAGAAAACACGATTCGGTAGCTAATCGAAACGCGATCCAAACATACAAGCTAGAGTTCAGATGTTAAACATAGCAATCATCCAACAATTAAAGGTACCAAACATAAGCAGCAGATAATTAAACTCTTCTATTTCCATAAACAAATAAGGTTCTGATTACATTACAGAAGTAAAAGAAATAAATGACTGAAATAACAAAGATAGATGTCGCCTTCTTGATATAGAAGGACGACAGACTACAACGGACCCTCCAGCCCGATACCGGCAGGAGCCTAGCCCGATACAACTGTGTCGGACGACACACCCTCTCAGGTGACTCGCCGTGACGGGCAGATTGCATTGTGCGCGGACCCTTGTCTGATACGATCATGTCGGGCGGCACCCTCTCAGGCGACACGCCGTGACGGACAATGCGTATCGGGGTTCAGTATCGTGCCGGGCTAGAGCGATGCTCCTAGTATCAGTCACTTATGTCGGGGATCCTTGTCGGCCGATATCGGCCTGTAGTGTCGCCCGGGACGACCCTAAGTGAACCATTCCCTCCCTCTCGGGGATGGGGAAGTGCTCACCTAGAATCGCCCGACACAAGCACCGAGGCACGATACAATATCTCTTCATAGCTTTCCTGAGGTGACTTGCACAAGGTTTCGACCTGTCTTTTCAGCTTCCTGTAGCTGCTATTTATAGGCAGTGGTTGGGGAAGTTATGGAGCTCAGGGCGCCACGTGTCCTTGCTTAGCTCTTATTATCGCGGAGTCGGTGGACGGCCGATATCAGTATCGCCCGACACAAGGATGTCAGCTGTCGGTGGACGTGACGAGCAGCGCCTGCCGGTGGGTGGCCTGTATCGCGCGACAAGCTTCGGTTGTCGTGGCGAGCCTGGCTCCCTGTCGGGTAGATAGGCATATCGTCCGTTAGTCCCTTCTTGCGCGACATCCTCATGTCACGCGCTGATGTGTTGTGCTACCCTGTCGGGCAGTGAGCATATCGGCCGGCTAGAAGGCCGATGCAGGTGGAGCATGTTTGTGGGCCGGGATGGCCTTATTGATGATAAATGAGTAAAAAATGGAGGAAAACTCTGGAAAAGATGGAAATATTGAATTAAGAGCGTAGTTTGGCCTATTATTGCAAAAGTACATATAAAAAGAGAGGAAATTAGTTTAAAAGGGTAGTTTTGATAACAGAATAAGGGTCAAAAACATCACAAAATTTGGTGTTATCAACTCCCCCAAACTTAGCATTTTGATTGTCCTCAATCAATATTTAGACTTTATTTTGTGATGCTCCTTCTTGTGCGGTGTAGCTTTCAGGCCTATAGGTAAGACAAGTATCGCGATGTCTTTAGAGATAATACTGCCCTACTACGAACAAAAGACCTTGCATTTCCTGCCTTATTATTTCAGTAACATTTTTCTCTACAGCTTCAACGAGACTTTGGTGCATGATTCCGAAGTTAGCTTTCACACCAAACAGCTTTAGGGGCAGAAAGTTGTGTGTTGGGTAGGCTAAGGCTTTTTGGATTTTTCTTATTTCCCATCAGTCCATCCAGGTACGGGTCCGTTAGTGGGCAAGTGGTCCCTGCAGTCCAAGCCAACTGGCTTTAGAGCAGTGATTTCACATCCTACGTACCACTGCCCCAGATCTACCATGCCTAAAGATGGATACTTTTGGAAAACAAGTGTGTATATATATATATATATATATATATATATATTATTGGGCACAACTCTCATGCTTTTATTCACTCTCATAAGGTTGCTTTCTTTTTTTGGGATTTTTGTTGGGTAGGGGAGAACAAGAGGAATTTTGTTGCTGTTTGGGCAGCTTTTTCCTTCTCCGTACTCATCTCTTAGCTGTTGTGAGATTATTATTTTTCGAAATTTTTGGCGTGGAAATTCGTAGTCTTTTGTTGTTTGAGGCTGCATTATCAGAAAGACATAACAAAACTAAGCATTTTGTTGGGCACATAGAAAACAAACTGGGAAGAAGTCGTATCAGGTTTTTACTAATATAGCGACTTTGTACATGTTATGGAGATAAGATAAACAAATATTTTTGTATGAACGTATATATATGTACACATGATATAGAGAAGAACAAAAGAATAAAGAATTCAAGTCTGAAATTTTTTCAAAATTTTATACCTCCCTCACTGGTACATGGTACCCCCCAAACTTACTCCATACTCTGCCCTAGAGTTGTGAGGTAGATAAGGTGAAGTAATGTCAATCCAGTGAGGGTTAGCCGGTGATCGCGCCTGCGCCAGATAGAAGCTCCCACACATATTCTCCTCATTTGCTGTGATAGTCGATGTGGTGGAGCTGGTTGGGCGTCTCTTCATTTGCTATCCATTCCAGCACGAAGATGCCGCAGTCGTTGGATAGAGGAATTTGCTACGGACTGTGGTGGCAGAACTGAAGCTCATGCCACTTGCTTGGTGCCGTGTCCAGGAATGGTTGTATCAGTGATGACACCTCGTCGTAGTATTTTCGTACCAGGCGCTCAAGGGAGGTCAACACTGCCGATGTACACTGTACTGGATGGTCCTTGTTGCTGTCCGAGCTGTTGTAGAAGATTCCTGCTCGTTGGCGAGTGTACACCGTTAGGAGCGTCCAGTGATTGTAATGCAGGATGGGCAGGAAGATTGTGCGTGGGACCTCACTCTCCAACTCTGCCAGAAATGCTTGCTTTGCTCCTGTTTCATCGGTGAGGCAGATGTCGTTGAATAACATAGGATGAGCTATGTATGCGTGTTCGAGCCTTGGCTATATTGTTTGGATGTAAGCGGCCACCACAGATATAGCCAAGCATCCTCCTTCTTTTACTACATCCCTTAAATCATCGACCGGGACTACGACATCGCCTGCCTCATAGATGACATATGCCGAGGTAGAATCAGCCAACTTCAGAAGGATTTCGTTGACCGGATCCTGCGTGAGTGTAGCGCACGTGAAGTGGTCAAAATTTTTGATCAGCCCTTCTGCAGTTTCAGGCGAAGCAGTGTCTTCAAATCCATGCACTTTCCATAAGATCTCCAACTACTTGCCTGCCCCATAGGTGTCAGTTGCCATCTCAACTTCTTTCTCTAAGGAGCTGTTGGGTTGTGTAGAGTCATCTTCTTGATCGTTGTCCAACAGCCCCTCTGGTACCCCTGCGTCTCAGAAATAGTGCCCGTCTTTGATTAGCAGTAGGGCGTATACGCTCCTGAGGTGGTAGAAGTTTTGGCCCAAGAGATGCCTCATATATCCAAATATGTTGAGTAGTTCCATGGTGCACAAGACGACGAAGGCACTATTTCTGCTTCCCTCTTCTGCTTGGACGGGGAAGTCTCGGATAGAATAGAAGTTCCAGATGCCTTTGTGATGTTGGGTTCCTTGTTTGATGGCTCGTAGAAGATGCAGCGGTAGAAGCCTCAGATTTTTGTCCTCCGGGCGACTGAAAACAAGCCCGGAGTGTGGCACCTCACTATTGCTGCAGCTCAGCAGCTGGACGTCATGGCTCCTGAGGTCTGCCACGCAGAGGAATCATACGTTGTGGTGCTTTTATGGTGCCAACACGAGGTTTGGGTTATGCATATCTATGTGTTGCAGCATGTTGGCCACCGCAATGGAGTCTGATTCTCCCCACATCAGTCTTCTTGCCAAGGTCGGGGTGACATTGTATACTATCTTCCGACCTGTCCCGGTGCTGATATTCTCTATGATTGCACTTATAAGGACCCTGAACACCCTTTTTCCGATGACAGCTGGCGAGCGGAACATGCTTTGGAGTGCTCCCCGTCGTACGGAGAAGTAGCCGTCGCTCCAGATGATATCTTCTTCATCTTCCTGCGATATTAGGACCTTGTTTAGCAGTTTCTGGTCTCTAATCGTCAGGTAGCCAATGACCCTTCTATCGAAGTCGGCCATCTCAAAGGAAGGTATCTCCGATGGCTCAGTGAACTTGTCTGCCATCGAGCGTCTTCCTCGGGGAAGGTGTCTTTAATTGGCGGCATAAACGTACCCCTTTTCTCCCTCTGATTCATCAGAAGAGTCCACCCCGATGTTGATATCTCCGTTATCATCTTCAATTTCATCTAGGGGGACTGAGGGATTTCCCTCTTCCAGACCTAGGGAGCTCTCCTGTCCTGCTGGAGCTCCGTCGGTCGACTTTGGTGGCATCCCTTCCTCGGGCGTTGTGGATGACCCGCTGGACGAGGAGGAGGATGCCGATCTCGAGGAGGATGCTGACGAAGAAGGTGGAGAGCCAGGGCCAGGGGGCGATGGGGACCTTCTCAGCTGCCTTTGGTGTGGATGGTCGTCCCTCCTGTTCAACCTCTCCTCGATCTCATCGAGGCGTTGGAGGGCTTGCTGAAGCATCGCGGTTAGAGTTTCTAGTTGGCCGGGAAGGCTAACTAGAGTCAGCAGCTCTTGTTCTTGGCTATTCAACCTTTTCTAGAAAGATGAAAACTTGCGGGTTAAGGAAACACATGTAGCTGAGTTGTTCTCTGTTACCTCCCGCAAGTAGTCGAGCTCGTGCCCTAGCATCTTCCTGAGCGACGGAGGGGCTCCTGTGGGTCTCCCTTCCATCCTCGCGACACCTTGCTCACGTGATGGTCTACCAGATGAGGTAGAGTCTATCTCAATTGTTCGCGATGCAGATGCCGCCGGGCGAGGTGTCAGCGCTCTAGCGGCCGTCACTGCCTCGCCTTCTCGTCGTGGTGGAGATGGCCGTAGTGTGGGCGGATGCTGCTCTACCTCTATACTGTAGGTGATTTCTTCAGCAGCCGCTATGGGGGACACTGGCGGCGGTGTCGGCATCAGCTGTGCACCTTCGAGCTCCATCGCTAGGATCTCGGCGAATACCTCATTACTGGCATCCGGCCGAGGTTCTTCCTCTGCCTCTACAGGCATTACAGGGATGTCAGGGGCTGCGGCTGTCTCTTCCATGGTAGCTCCCGTTGTTATTGTCTCGGTGACCTCAACGATCACTGGTTCTTCTTCAGCCACCACAGTCGTTGTTATGGTTGTGGCTGGTATAGTAGGAGCGACGACAGCTCTATTAACAGCTGTCGTCGGTAGCTCTGGAATTGCGGCTGGCTCGATGCGGGTTGTTGAAGCTTTTTCCCGTCTTGGGTCGAGAGGAATTGATTCTCCTCTCACGTCCGCCCTCTCCTGAATCCTAGTGGTGGCAGTGTAACCTGCATCTACCGCAACAGCTTCTATCTCTGCTGCAGTGAAGACCAACTTTTCTGCGTCGTAGGTGGCGCAACGAGGTAGCAGCAGGAGGGTGTTTGTCCTTGCAAACTTGTAGAAGTAGCACCTTCCCTCCTTCTTTATGATGCTGGCCCTCATTAGGTATTTGAGGTCGATCAGATCATCACCCCTCGTCCTCGAAAGGTCGCGCGGCTCCTTTAGGTACCTGAGCCCAGCCGCGATCAGGTTGACGATGCCACCCATACAATATTCTTTGGTGGCATCCTTTATCGGGTGCAACCTGTTCAGTAAGAACCGCCTAAGGTTGATCACTCTTCCCTCCATCATGTGCCACATGACGTGGAGTTTTTCGGTGTAGATATTGTTGGACTCGTTCTTACTGAACAGTAAGCTCACCACCAGTTTATGCACTATTCTCCAAAAACATGAGTGCACGGCCGCCACCTTGCTTCCCGGCTTAAATGATGACTCGCCTGTCAGCCTATTCCAGAGCTCCACGGGGTTGAACCCGTCTCCTTCGGTGATTCTTTCACCGTTATTCATCAGATTCTTCTCCTCATCGCTGGAAGAGAAGATCTTGTTCAGCAGCTTCTCAGAGATGGCATGCTCTGAGTTGTACAACCGTGCTTGTAGTCTATCTGCTCCGTCGTATTCTTCTTTTTCCGCAGTAGTATTCTTCACTCGGCGGAGAGACGACATGAACTCCTTCGTGAGTTTGGTGTAGGAGGCAAATCGGCTGAGACAGATCTTCCTCAGTCCTACCGCGGCGAGGACGTTCTCCAGTCTTTCAAAGATGCCCAGCTAAATAAACGAAGACTGGTGGCCGAACCTGTGGGCTCTGATCTCCAAACCATGACATAAACACGATTAAAACGTAGCGGAAGACAAAAATCACGGGAAATTAAAACTTTTCGAGACAAGAGCTTGGATCCATAAAAGCTTCTTTCATAAAGAGAGATAAACTATTTACATCTCAGGATAATTACTTCTTGAGTAATTATATACATCAAGATACAAAATCTCAAGATCACTATACAAAAGACTCCAAGACCTGAGAGTACAGAGGACACATAGGACTGACTCTAACTACACCACATGGCAGGACAATCTCCACCTGAGATTACTGCTGCCCCTGGTGCTGCTGCTGCTGAGACTGGTCACCTGTAGGCTGGTTCCTTCGTCTCCGACGTCCACCTAAAAAGTTGAAGTCTACGGGGTGAGACAATTATACATAATTGTCCCAGCGAGAGTTATAACTCTTCGCCAGAAGCTTTATTATAACATCAAAGAATATCTTAAGCAGTAAAGCCTTCAAAGTATTCTATAACCGTTGTAGGTATAACAAGATCTCTACAATTTAGGAGATATGGAGAATATAAACACTATTGCAATGTAACATCAATCAACTAACTTGGAGTTATCTCTAACAAGTTATACTACATGGTTGATTATGTTTTACAAACAACATTATGCCCTGTGGAGATGAGGCTTACCACTCATACCCCAACTGATCGCTGAGAAGTCACATCAGTATCATACATAGGTCATTAAGAGAGCCGGATTCTCATGACCTTCACCTTCCTCGGTCAGTAAGAGGATCACTTGTAGGACATCTCGTGTCTCTACTACTATAGCTCACCAGGGTAAACTGGTCCTTCGCTATTCTAGAGTCACAGTGGCGTTCTGTACTCTCTTCGTCATCAGGAGGTTTCATATTTACCTACCACTGATACAGATATCTGTGCTTTCTTCGTCATCAGGAGGTTTCATGTTTACCTACCACTGATACGGTATGGAAATATAGTGAAGGATGGATGGATTACACATCTACATCACTTTCCTACACTAGGATGTAAGGTTCTACACATCCATGTACCCCACATACTCAAAAGTATGTGCTCCAAGAGTTCCCTGAGGAAAACCTGTTTCACCATCACTTAATCTCTGACAATGATGGATCTATGATCAGGGCTCTACATTATACTTGATTAGTTAGGTACATTCAGTATTCTTTAACAACATACATTGTTCTTCAAACAATAACAATAGCATAGCAACTATAAAAGAAGAATACTAAATGTAACAGGCCTAACTCATATCAATCATCATTTCTCATTATTCTCATCACAAGTCATCTCTAAGGCATGACCTTGATGGTATTCATGGCTCTCACAGCCCATTATCAGCATAGGATGCCACTGACAAGACATCAGATTACTTTACTTATTCATAAGGCTAACAACATGCCTTTAATGAATATAACATCAACATCCATACCTGGATATGATTACCTTCATATCAGAACCTGCATGGTTAATACAACTGATAAAGGTAATACAAAAATAAGGAATATACTTCCTACTCTTGTTATAAGAGTTAAATCTCTAATTCACATCAAATAGAGTTTAATATTCAAAATCATGCCATTACCCTTGAATTAGGGTTTACTATTCACATTACATGTCATCACCCTTGAATTAGGGTTTACTATTCACATTACATGTCATCACCCTTGCATTAGGGTTTACTATTCGCATTACATGTCATCACCCTTGAATTAGGGTTTACTATTCACATTAAGGTGAATTGAACTCATCACATCATCATGTATGAGTAACATCTTCATTGATGCTCTTAGATTAGTTAAAGGTTAATCATTTATCATAATTAGGGTTTCTATGATCTCACACAGGTGGATCATACCCTAATTATGCTCATTCCTGTGCATTGGAGATGCTTTAATTGAATTTTCACCTGAAAAGGGTACTTTCTCTCTAGAAGTACTTTCTCTCTCTAGAAGTACTTTCCCTCTCTAGAAGTACTTTCTCTCTCATCATAAGGTTATGTGATGTCAACATCACTCTAGATCAGGTCGGATTAAGTCATCATAGGCTAACATAGCCCAAAACATCACTATCATGTGATTAGGGTTTGATTTGATCAAGGTATTACTTAATTTACCCTTCAGGGGTATTTTGGTAATTCACCCCATTGATTATCATCATGGTCAGAACCTTAGTCCATTAACCCCTTAATATCCTAGGTTATCATTAGGGTTTGATTAGGGCAACATTGAACCATTTATTTCATCAATTGATTGAAAGAAGTCAACCTTTAATTATCTTGATTGATCTCAACCATCAACCCTCAATCGATTTGAGACCCATTGGTTGAGTTGACCTTTTGACAAATTGACATTAGGACCGCGAGGATGTGTAGACCGTTTGGTCACTTTTGACCTCAGGACCGCGAGGCCTCTTCCTCCTCCAAGACCGCGAGCCCTCCATTGATTCAAGACCGCGAAGACTCCAAATGAGGTTAAGACCGCGAAGATCATGAAGACCGTTTGCCCTTCTTTGACCCCAAGACCGTGAGGCCCCTCATGGTCTTGAGACCGTGAGTCCTCTCACGACCTTGAGACCGTGAGCCTCCTCCTGACCTTGAGACCGCGAGCCTCCTCTCGACCTTGAGACCGCGAGCTCACATGGTCTCAACCACTTGGACCATCAACAAGATTCAATGATACAACCGATAATGTCAACCAATGTTGAAGCCCTCAAAAGGTCAAAGATATGTTGACCACTTATGGATTGGGTCAATTAAGATTATGCTTGACCACTTGGTCATTCAATTGACCCTCAATGGTTGACCAATTAGGGTTGAAGTCGATTCAATTAGGGTCTATCAATGTTCACCCATCAACACTCAACAATGTGCACTAACACAAGGTTGAACCCTTCAATTGAGCTCCAAATGGGCCCAAACTTGGCCCAAACGGTCTTGGGATCATGTGGGTGGACCCCACATGGTCTTGAGACCGTTTGCCCAAGATTTCATCAAGGTCTAAGGTGATTTGATAGGGGTTGAACCATGATTGAACCACAAAACAGAATTTGATTATATTGACAACTTATTTGCAATTAGGTCCTCAATTGGTCAAATTAGTTAACCCTAGACCTTCAAACGGTCTTGGGTGATTGTCCTCTCGGTCTTGAGACCGTTTGGATGAGTTCCAAACGGTCTTGAGACCGTTTGCCCATCCAATTTTGGATTCTAGTGCAAATTCATCAAGGTCTGACCTATTGAGTTGATGAACATATCAATATTTAATTGCAATGTAATTTGGTGTAATTGTACCTTCAATTGGTCAACTAATCTTGACCCCAGACCTCCAAACGGTCATGGTTGATTGCCCTCGCAGTCTTGAGACCGTTTGGGTGACCCCTAAATGGTCTTGAGACCGTTTAGGTCAATCAACCCTAAAAACCCTAATGAGGTCACCATAAATTCAGTACTGATTTCACCTAGGGTTAGCCCTAGTATTCACCCTTCAACTCTTATCCTGTTTGTAATTAGACCATCAAACTTGGTGAGTTGTTAATTAACATTATTTTGAACAGTAATCCCATACGGTCAACGCCTGGTAAACGACCTTACACGGTCTTGAGACCGTTTTCCCAAAAAGGCAATTTCAGACCGTTTGAAAATCAGGAATAAATTCATTTAAAGTTGTTACTTAAAAAGGTCATATCTCCCGATTCCTTTGGAGTTAGCCTCCCAAATTTTGAGGGTAATTAGCTTATATAATTAGGAACAGATTTATTATACGGTCCACGCTCGGTCAATGGGGCCAAACGGTCTTGGAGACCGTTTGCCCTGTCGCGGTCTAGAGACCGTTTGCTCACCTCGCGGTTTTGAGACCGAGAGAGCAAACTGATGAGACCGTTTAAGGAAGTGAAAAGCGGTGGGTTTTTCTTGGAAATCACGACTTCATCTCCTAGATCAAGAACAGTACGGATACCCCATGGATTTGCTTGCAAAAATAGCAGGGAAAGTAGGGAAACATGAAGAACTATCATCTAACCGCATATAAGAGATGTATATAGTAAAGCATGGGTTTAGAGTTATAAAACCCGCCTAAAGCTTGCTTCTTGAGCTCCAAGCTTTCAAGCTCCAAGCTCTAATGGCGTCCTTGAGTTCCCACAGGTTGGAAAAGGTGAAAACTCCAAGGAAGGATGAAAAGAGACGGCTAGAAAGGTAGGGTTTCAAGAGTTAGCCATGAAGATGACCTTGAATTCGAGTTCTAGCCATGGAATTAGGCAAGAAGAGGGGTTCAAACCTACCTTGCACCCTTGGTCATTCCTCTTGAGCTCCAAGATAGTCCTTAGTCGTCCAAGCAAAGAGGAAACAGTGATATGCACGAAGGAAAGGTTTCTTTGCTTAGAGAAGTAAAGTGTATAAATACTTGGGTGATGTTTCATTAAAGGCCCATAAGTTTCCCCTAATTCCAACTAAGTCCTTCCTTCATTACTTGCTCGTCCCTTCCTCCTTATTCTAAGGACAAACCTTATCTTAAGGTCTAGAAAAGAAGGCAAAGAAGAACAATCTAATAATAAGGTACATACATAAAGAGCTTTTGCACATATACCCTGATTATTCAATCACAAGGCATATTTCATAACCTGATAACTCAAATGAGGTGACTTCCTCATCATTTCTTCTCTTAATGATGGCAAGAGTCTAAAAGGTACATTAGATGACATATTTCTCAATTTGCATCCCTTAATTTGGGTAAATTGCATTTTACCCCAAATTAAGGTTTCAAGCACCGGGATTGCTTCCACAGCCGCACCTTGGCGCCCTAGCTTGGGAAATCCCTCAAACTTTACCAAAAAGATTCTCATGATGTCTCAACATCAAAGGAACATCTCAACATGTGCAAATTGCAAGTTGACCCTTCCAACTAGGTAAATTGCACATAGGTCCCTGTATATCAAAACAATGCTACAACTTTAAATAAAAAGGAGCAAATACTGAAATATATGTTTCTGAGAAACTTAATTACATGCTCAGAGTTAATCACAAAGATTTAATCACATATTTAGGCAAAACACCTAGGGTTAACTCATAACCCAGGTCAGGGATGTTACAGAACCTGCTCGGCCTGTAGAGCTTGGTCACCAGTTCTGCATAACGGCATCCGTGCTCGTCATCTCTCGGCGCGAACCTTCTTGGTGTGTGATCCAGGGGTTCTGCCACTGCTGCTGGTGCTATGGTTGGAGCCGCCACCTCCCCTGTCCTTGTCCTCTTTTCTGCTGTTGGTGGCCCTGCCGCCTCGGGATTCGGGCATTTCTGCCTGACAGTGGTTGCTTCAACTGCGGCTTCAGTGTTGATTCTTCTGCCATGCTCATCAACTCGGACTACAGTCTGCTTGGTACGGGCCATTTGTGTTAACATAAAACAAATTCATTGGTCAATTATATGTGCCGATGTTTAAAAAGGGAAAATGAATGCACGATAAGATTCGACCCGATACAAAAATGATCCCACACAACTGTATCGGGTGATACGAGGCCTTCAGAGATGTAGGCTCGTGCCCGATACGTGATATGTGTATCATCCGTCACGACGAAAGCACTTCTTAGGTGATATAGAACAAGACGATACGGTGAGAACTGCGCGTCAGGTAGTCGCCCGACATGGGTGTGTTGGGCGATACGGTTGCGTAAGACAAAATGCCCGACATGGGTCTTCCTGAGAGAAAAGCAATGTGTCGCTCGACAACAAAACAAGCGAGGCGGCGCAAGGAACAGGGGACACGGCTATCGCCCGACATGGCGTATCGGGCAAACGTGAGTAAAAGGTGCATCGCGCGACATATGTATCGGGCGATACAAGGTTGCTTAGCTAGAAAGCCGTTAGCCCGATAAGTCATGCGTGATAGGAAGGTCGTGTCGGGAAAACTGATACGGCTATCGGGCTATACCTCTACTGTTTTCTTAAGCCTCCGCGCGACACGAGAGCAGGAGAACGTTGCACGACACGGGAGCAATCTCAGAAAATCACAGCACGATATGGGTAGGTGAAAATAGTAAAGGCAGTAGCCCGACACGGTAACCTCTCCACACTATTTATAGCGATCTCGACCAGAGGTAAAGCGGGTAATCCCGGGACATATGCCGGCCGTTGGGATAGGTCATTCCCGAGATGGGCAGTCCATCCGTCGGCACAAGGGTAATTACTCCTTATGCTCGATATAGGTGCACGCCGCCCAGGAATGTCATCTGTCACGGCCCTTGCAGTGCCCGAAATACCGTTGCCCGAAAAGAGCGCGTTCTGCGTGCCGGTTGAGCTGCTGCCTGATACGATCACTTCAGAACAAAATCAAGGTGAAAAGATTTAAACAAATCTGAAAAAAATGGTCGATGAGAAAAACATCATTGGCCTAATGTTAAGATCCCGGCCTCAGATGGTATTACCCATCTCAGTCTATAAAACTGAGCGGTGGCCCATAAGACAGAAGAGTCAGCACATGTGGCACATGCACCGACTCAGGCCTTATTACAGTACATAATGTTTGTAATGTTTGTTTTGCAGGAAAGTAAAATGCATCCTATTCTAGGAAATAAAAGAAAGCCCATGATGCCTCCCGAGAAACACTGTAATCTTCGTCTCTTGTTTGACAGCTTTGAGCTTCGTTACTTCTTAGTCTCTGCCATCATCCTCTCGTGCAACTCGATCCTCGTTCCTCTTGATCACTGTCCTGCCTTCTTTGCCGTTTCAGTATTCGACGGAATTGCTCCTGACGGATTCTTTATTAACTCGGACATTTGAGCTAGTTGCCGATAAATCTGGCGTTGATGCGTCTGCATGTCTGCCATTTGTACTTGCAACGAGTTCAAAACACCCAAATTCGATAGCGCGCTTTGCGCTAACTGGTTGTTAATAGTGTCTTGCCTTTTTACGAAATCAAACAGTTGGCCAACCACATCCGACTGGCTAGAAATCTTATCCTGTTCCTTGGTTGATCCTTGGTATTGGACTTGACCTTAGAAGTTACCTTTGTTTGTCTGGAAAGGGGTGTTTTTAGTGTACTGACTGGGTCCTCCCCTCTTCTCGAATGCTTGGGGCAGTTTAGACAAGCTATGCAGCTTATGTGAATTCTCAGCTGCATCCTTGTTACCGTAGCTGAAACCAGGGTGGTCCAGCCTCTTAAAATTGACAAAAGAGACATTTTCAGTCTCTTCAGCCTCGGAGTCAGAATCGCTTGACGCTTCCGGTCGGGTGTAGATGAATTTATCTACCCCATGGCCCCCTTCTCCACAAGTCACACACTTCATTACTTTTTCCACCTGCTTCTTCCCTTTACCACCAGATTCCTTTAGCTGTTTGAAATTTGTCTCTATCCTCTGTATCTGAGAAATTATAGACTCCAGAGCCTTGGATTCAAGAGAGGGTCCTTCACTGACCTTCTTAGCCTGCCCTCTGTCAGACCTATCATACTCAGCGCCGGCCTGCAACTCGGCCATGTTTTTGATGATCCTTTTAAACTTGCTTAGCTTTTTCCCTAGGAAGTCACTTCCTGCTGCAACATTTAGTGAAACCCTTTCGTCGGGAGTTAGACCGTTGTAAAAGGTGGTGACTAGGAAACCTTTCTTGTAGTTATGGTGAGGGTAGTCCCTCTGATATTCCTGGTATCTTTCCCAGGCGTCGTGGAGGTTCTCGTTGGGCTTTTGCATAAAGGAGGTTATCTTTTGTCTGTTCCTCACTATCTTCTCAGTCGGATAGAATTTATTTACGAAAGCGTCTGCTAGTGCTCCCCATCCGTTTAGAGATTGGTGGGGAAGTCCCAGATACCACGATAGAGCCTTGTCTTCTAGAGAGAAGATGAAGCCCTTGCAGTAAATGACTTCCTAGGGTACACCTCACATCTTAATTGTGTCGCAGATATTCTTGAAGGCGTCCAGGTGATGATAAGGGTTGTCGTTCTTGGAGCTCCCTCTGAAGCTCTTATTTTGGATCATGGAGATTACAGACGGCTTGAGCTCAAAGTTGGTGGCATTGAAACATGGAATGATGACGGGGCACCGTGAATTGTTAGCCTTTGTGGAAGCTAACTCCCTCATCGTTTTCTCTTCTTCTTCCGAATCATCGTTGTTACTGCCTTCCTGGCATCGTTCTTGATTATTGTGATTTCTTCTGTGCCTTTGATGGTGGCGACATCTATCATGACGAGGATCTTCCTCGAACTGCTCCATTTCTGGATCTTCGAGTTGATCATTTCCGTCGTAGCGGTCGTTGCCCTCTGGTGGAGGCGAATGAGGCCTAGCCCTTCCTTGGCGTTCCCCTTCTGAATGGGGTGGTTCGACGCAAGGTGGCATGTTGGATGGGGTCGGTGCTCAGTTGAACAGAATGGATTTATTCTGAGTACCTAAGCATCGTGTAATGATCAAGTCAGAAAATCTGTTATCAATAACATGAATTATTCATTTCAGGCAAAGAATAATAATAGTAAAGAAAGGAAAAAGAGAGTGCTGTCAAGCTCATTTTTAAGCTTGAGGCACTGGAGTGTAGTTAGTGGATTCGGGTTCATCTACAATACCGTTTTGCCTTGTCCCCAGCAACGGCGCCAAAAAGTTGACCGGCCTAAATCGCGCGTCCTAAAAGTGGAGGTGGATTGAAGTAGTCAGACTTTTACATTTATAACCCGAAACCTTCTAGGCCCCCGCAACTTTATTTACGGGGTCGAAGTAGATATACGGGGTTGAACACAGGGACAAGGGTGGTAGTGTTGAGAATGCGGAATCGACACGCTACACTCCGACAAGGGTAGAGATATGGTAAAGATTCCCCAAAGGGAACAACAAGATAAGATCGATAAAACAAAAGAAATCTATCTCCAACTGGAGCTACGAGGAAGATTTAAGGTTTTAAGCATTTATCAATTTTTAGGGGTTTTCATGCAATAGAAACAGGGAGATAATACTAAAGTTAAAGCAAGGTACGAAGGAGAAAAACTTCGGTAAAACAAGCGGCAGAAGGAACATCCCGTACCCCTCCTCTCAGAGCGGGTACCTCTAACCAAGCATCAACACCCCTCTCGAGGTTGCTGGACTTAAGTTAGAGTGGAGAGGTTGCTAAAGCAACTCTGATTCTGGGCACTCTCGTACTCCAGAATTGGACCAAACACTAGAGCCACAACACCTCTCTCAAGGCTGTTGCGACGGGAAAACACGATTTGGTAGCTAATCGAAACGCGATCCAAACATACAAGCTAGAGTTCAGATGTTAAACATAGCAATCATCCAACAAAGGTACCAAACATAAGAAGTAGATAATTAAACTCTTCTATTTCCATAAACAAATAAGTTTTTGATTACATTGCAGAAGTAAAAGAAATAAATGACTGAAATAACAAAGATAGATGTCACCTTCTTGATATAGAAGGACGACAGACTACAACGGACCCTCCAGCCCGATACCGATAGGATCCTATCCCGATACAACCGTGTCGGGTGGCACACCCTCTTAGGAGACTCGCCGTGACGGGCGGATTGCATCGTGCGCGGACCCTCGTCCGATACGATCATGTCGGGCGGCACCCTCTCAGGCGACACGCCGTGACAGACGATGCGTATCGGGGTTCGGTATCGTGCCGGGCTAGAGCGATGCTCCTAGTATCGGTCACTTATTTCAGGGATCCTTGTCGGCCGATATCGGCCTATAGTGTCGCCCGGGACGACCCTAAGTGAACCATTCCCTCCCTCTCGAGATGGGGAAGTGCTCACATAGAATCGCCCGACACAAGCACTGAGGCACGATACACTAGCTCTTCGCAGCTTTCCTGAGGTGACTTGCGCATGGTTCCAACCTGTCTTTTCGGCTTCCTGTAGCTACTATTTATAGGCAACGGTTGGGGAAGTTATGGTGCTCAGGGCGCCACGTGTCCTTGCTTAGCTCTTATTATCGCGGAGTCAGTGGACGGCCGATATCAGTATCGCCTGGCACAAGGATGTCGACTGTCGGTGGACGTGATGTGCGGCGCCTGCCGGTGGGTGGCCTGTGTCGCGCGACACGCTTCGGTTGTCATGGCGAGCCCGACTCCCTGTCGGGTAGATAGGCGTATCGTCCGTTATTCCCTTCTTGTGCGACATCCTCATGTCACGCGTCGATGTGTTGTGCTACCCTGTCGGGCAGTGAGCATATCGGCCGGCTGGAAGGCCGATGCAGGTGGAGCATGTTTGTGGGCCAGGATGGCCTTATTGATGATAAATGAGTCAAAAATGGAGGAAAACTGTGCAAAAGATGGAAATATTGAATTAAGAGCGTAGTTTGGCCTTTTATTGCAAAAGTACATATAAAAAGAGAGGAAATCAGTTTAAAAGGGTAGTTTTGATAACAGAATAAGGGTCAAAAACATCACAAAATTTGGTGTTATCAGTGAGGGTAGACGATACTTCTAGTGAGGGTTGTGCCCTAACCCAATAACCCTAAAAGTTATCTTGAGCACTATATGATAGTATGTTTCTACCTTGAGCCCATATCTTTGATCATGATGACAAGACATGACAAATAGGTTGTGAACATTAGTATGGTGGTTACCTATGGTTGATGATAGGTGAACCTTTGATAATGTTTGATGGTAGATCATGGTTGTATGATCCCTGAAGATGAATCTTGAGGGATGGTGTGCATGATGATACAAGAAATAGGGTATGGTGGATACCCATGGTATGGTAACAATAATTTGTATTTCTTAACACAACATCTATGACTTATGCTTCATGTGTTCATAATAATGGATGATTGTTACAATCCTATAAAACTTAATCTTAATGATATGATAATCATTATATGTTCTTTAAAGATTGTATTTGGTGATCAAGTTATCTCTTTGATATGCTCCCTAACCATGCATGCATTATCAACTGAATTCATAGCCAGGTAAGAGCTATGATGACTATATCATTATGTGCCTTGTGTGAAACTTGGTATATGAGAAATATCTGAGTAATGATGATGTGCCCTGTTAATAAGATAACATATATCACCAATATGATGAGGAAGTTCTGATGACCTGGTAAAGGCTGAGTGCCTAAATGAGGTATTATCCTCTAGTGGTAACCTGAGGGGTTGATATCCCATGATGATGTATGATGATGAGGCCTTGAGAGGTAGTGACTTTATGTGATGAAATGAGGGATGTATGATGATGAGGCCTTGAGAGGCAGTGACTTTATGTGATGAAATAAGGGATTGATATCCCATGGCAATATGATGATTGTTGAGGGCAATGAGAATAGTAGTAATAGTGTGACATCAAAATAATGGAATCTAATGTTGTTCATGTTTTACATATGGTTTCTTAATACAACTTGGTTGCCCCAACAATCTACTTAAAATGCATTAAATAAATACAGATGAACTTTCATGTAGTTGCCCTGGCCACAGATCCATCATCGTCAGGAACTGGTGATGGAGAAATGGGTTCTCCTACGGGTTAACCCAGAGCACATATTGTTGAATATGTGGGGTTTCTCCTAGCTGAAAATAGGAGGATTAGATTGCAACTGTGGTTGTAAACTCAAGATGTGTATAAGAGCCTAGTGAACAAGCCCATGGCTCAGTATGATAGAGCATGAATGCATTCATGGCTCAAGGAGCACAGTGAGTTGGCTCGTGGCTCAAGTATACTAGCGTCGTGACCTGTACCAAGGGCAGGGTAGATAAAAAGGGTAGATTGCATAAGCTAACCCTGTGGTTGAGGCCACTCAAGTAAGAGACTGCGATCTTGCTTTGGTTATTGTGCACTGACCACGAAGAGGTGAGCTCATGGAGTCTGGCTCTCCCAATGACCTTGTATGGCACCGGTTTTAGGCTTCGCAACCAAATGTTAGATTTGAGCAGGACGACTCGCTTCCTCAGGGCATAATATTTTGTAATCAAGCTGTATAACAATCCTGCTTAGGGAAAATACGAAGCATTGGTTGAGGTCTTGGATGATGTAAGCTTTCTCATACGCTTTCAAATGGTCTTTTGTATAAGTTTTTATATACATTTTCTTCATATTCCTTCTTGCATAACTGGTTAGCTATTATCAATTGGTTACATTGATCTATCTGCTCAATTTTCTGTGATAATAATAAAGCTGGTAGAGGGTTATGTTTCTCGCTGGGACTGTGTGTCTCACCCCGCTGGTTAATAACCCTCTTTAGGTGGATTTTCCTGGTGAGATAAAGATCATGTGGCTGAGATGATATGTAGAGGTATCGTACCTGGTGGAATAGATAGTGTCTAGTAGTAGAGTCCTATGTGTCGTCCCTGTACACTCAGGTCTTGGGGAAGCTTTTCGATGTTTCTTGTATTTCGATCGATGTACGGTTTTTGGTTTATGTATCTTGATGTAAATCAACATGTGGAACAGTTATTTCATGTAATGAGATGATGGAAATTATGTTGTAGCACCTTGGAAATATGTTATGAAAAGAAAAGTGTTGGCTCAAATATTATATGTCTCATCTTGTGGTGCTCATTGTAAATCGGTTTTAATTTCCCATGATTTTTCGGTAATCCGTTGGTTAGCATGTAATCGTGTTTTTGTTGAGGATGGGGTTTTTCACAGGGAGGTGATGGAAGTGTGAGCCTCACAAGATATACATGTAGGACTAGCTCTCTTACAAATCTCCTACCCACTCTAAAAGATGTAGCAAATGATTAAGCTTAGAGAGAGAGGAGGCTGTAGGAGGCACTCAACTATAGACTAGGAACCTCATATAGAGTTTTGCATTGAATGATCAACCTTGGAATGAAGCCCAAGGAGTCCTATTTATAGCTGAGGATGCCTCTTAGCCTTTGAGAACACTTAAGAATAAAAACTAGCTATTTTGTGGCTTGCAACAGATATATTTTTGATTGTTGTAACTCCACAACAGCTAGAAACACTTTTCTGTACTTTTCCATACAGTGCAATCGGTCGAGTTTCTATAAAGGTAACTCGACCGATCCCACTAAGAGACAAGATCAATTTAGGTCATCGATCGAGTTTGTCCTGGGGTAACTCAACCAATTCACTTAAATCATTTTTGGTCTACAGAGGGATTGGTCGAGTTCTGTGAAATAAAAACTCGACCGATCAAAAGTCATTTTCAAGATCCAATCATGATCGGTCAAGTTTGCAACTCGATCGATGAACATCCTTGTGTGAATTTTGGAAAATGTCTTTTGAGTACTTAAATATTCGATCTAAGTGCTCCTGGTTTTTTTTTTCTAAGATTAATTACAGATCATACAATCATTACAAGTGGTTTACAACATGATTCTAATGGATTTACATCATATTACAAAAATGTGCACTTGTATCGACTTTAACTTGTCTTTTCTCCAAGTTGAGATGCGCAAGTTAGGACATTTGGAGTGTGTCTATACCTAATCTGAAATCACTCAAGTAGATACATTAGACACAATTAATTAGAATGGTTTAGTCATCATCAAAACAAGGGTTTAGTCAATTTAGACCTTGAGTCAACATTCTCCCCCGTTTTGAAGATGACAAACCATTCCATAAATGTATTGAAAGCATTTAAGAAAAGTCATACCTTTGGAGAAACCTAGGGGTTTCAATAGAATGGAGTTCTTATGCTGCCCCTCAATTGATGTTAGTGGAGTTCTCATACTCCCCTCAATTGATGCAATTTCTCCTGCATGGTTAGCTTTCATAACATTTATAGAACACTATGTCTTATACTTACATATTCCATGCATATATGTCTTTTCCCCTTTACCTTCTCCCCTTTACATAGACATGCTTCTCCTCTTCATGTAAGACATGCCTTCTCCCTCTTTTGTCAAAAGAAGACATACCTTTCTCCCCCTTTATCATTTCAAAAAGTGGGGGTATGAAGAAATAAGAAACACCACTTGTTAAAAGAAAGGAGATAACAAAAAGTTATATATAGAGAGTAGAAGAGCACAACTAGGGGCTTGTCCAAGCATAGAATAAAAGCAAGTTTAAGCATTCACTTGAACAAACCAAAATACAAGATAAAGTGCTGTAGAAAAAAATAATAAATTGCAATTTTGACCCTCAAGATGACAAAATTTATCCAACAAGCATCAGGGCTCGTGGCAAAGCAATGAGCCTTGCTTAGAAGGCCCTTTCTGCATAAAAAACACTAGTCTTGCATCAAAATCTGATACTAGAGCAAAATCTATATAAAATTTCAAGTATGCTCCAAATTCTATACATACAATGTAGCTCTATATATCCTGCATCACAAATTTATGTAAGCAACTCAAGACAGTAGATATGCAATTTAAGAAACAAGTTTGAGCAAGTATGAAACAAGATACATGCATAGCATATAGTTAAATACCACTTGATAAATAAGGCTAGAACTACATGTATATGAATTACTAGTAGATGATGTCACAAGTTAGGACTACTAGTGGGATCTAGATCATATAAAAAGATGCACAAGTTAAAGAGAAAGCTATGAGTAGATGTAGAGATATATCCAAACAAAGAGATAAGCAATTTTAGAAGCAAGTAAGGATATAACTTACTAACAAATATGCATCATTACTAAAAGATGATTACCACTAAGAACCTCAAGGTTGTATCAAAATAAGATATACAACTATATAGATGTAGCAAGTTAGAGAACAACAGAAGCAATTGAAGATACAACTAAGAGATCCAAAGAGATCATCATCAAAACTTGCAAAACAACTCAAAGCAAGTAATTGCAAGATATAGATATACCAATTTAGAGATATTAGAGAGATATAGTTGTATGTAAGATAGGAAATTTGAAAACATGGCAACATGAATATATAAAGGTGCCAAGGGAGTGCCAAAGAATAAGGCTATTGGTTGAGAAAATCTAGTTGAGAGGGAAATTCTCGTTCAATAAGCCAAATGTATATTCTGTGCACAGTGTTGTCGATCGAGTTTTGTGTATTGACAACTCAACCGATGACAGTTGTTAGCAACACCCATTGGTGCCTATCAGTTGAGTTTCAAACAGGACAAACTCGATCGACAAAGCTACTGTCAAAAAGCACATTTATTTAATAAAAACATATTTAGAGACATGCTAAAGATATAAGCCATATCCAAACATGTGTAATCAAGTTATTAATGCATTATAAAATCAATAGAAATAGTTTTTGAGCAAGATTGTGAAGAGAATCACAAAATACCACTTTTGGCTCAAAAACCACATGCATAGTGCACACTAACTTGACAAAAACAAGTTAGGATTGGTTATAACCAAGAAAACCTTTAGCTTTGTTCTTACTATTCCTTTTTCCACTTGTTGTCACCCTCTACACATCTCACCTTTCTTCATTCATGTGGATTGAGAAGTCAATTTTCAATTCAATAGCTCAAGTCAATCTATTTGCAAGTACCTACAAGAAGAAAGATGAAATGGTCCCCAATCATGTTTTTGATTCTGGAGGGGTTAGCTTAGCAACCCAAGTCCTATTACTCTTGGGTGCTTTCCTAAAAGAACAACAAGTAGAATAGTGGCCAATATCATTACAATAGTTTCATGTTCCCATAGCCTCGAAACTAGATGATTCTCCATGGAAGATTGGAGGTCTTTTACCTTTGTTGTTCCTTTGACTACTATCATACCCCAAACCATGTCTATCAATTTGTTTAGTATTATGGTGTAGGATATCATTAAGATTCCTTTTACCAACTAATAATATTTATAAAGAAGATCTAAAACTATCATTATCATGCATAAGGGAAGCAATAGTAGAAGACAAATGATTTATATTTTCTCTAACATGTAAAAGATCATTTTCTAAGAAAAGAGCTTTAGTTAAATAAGAATATCTATCAATATGAAGATAAACAACATTATTCTCTCTACTTGTATAACTAGAACAAGATTCAAGCACATTGATTTTAGCAAGCAAGGAGGCATTTTCTGTTTCAAGTAAAGCAATCTTAGAAAGATAAACCCCATTTTCAGATTCTAATCCTTGCAAAATAAAAATTTTGACCTTGTTTTCATATTTAAGAACATCAATATCATGCATGAGAGAATCAACAATTAAGGTCTGCTCTACATTAGAACTACTCATAAGAGGTTGAGCTTCTAGAAATCTAATCTTGTCAAGCGAGCTAGCATTTTCAAGTTTAAGAGAATCTACTTGACTAAGACAAGCATTTTTATCATCAAGCAAGAAAGTATTAGCATGTTCAAGATCATCTAATTCTACATGCATATTATCAACAATTCTAGCTCGCTTTTTCCTTTTCTTTTAAGAAGACTTAAGAGAGGCACGAGTAGCATTAATGATAGCAATGAAGGGTTCTTTATCTAAAGAGTTTAGATTTACCTCATTTGAGTCTTTTCTTGTAGAATCCATAAGAGAAAAATGACATTCTCCTTCTTCACTATAGCTTGAGCTAGATCCCCCACTTGAATCTTCACTTGAGCTTGAGTTGAAGGAGTCACTTGAGCTCTTGTGCCATTTCTCCTTCTTCTTGTACTTCTCTTCTGTTTCCTTATGATGACGGGTCTTCTTGACTTATATACAATCTATCTTAAAGTGACCCTTCTTTCCACACTTGAGGCACCGAATGGAGGAGGAATTCTTGCATTTGTAGAATCTATCCTTGGAGTACATGGCATCTTGTTCTACATGAGAGTATGGAGAGGCTTGTCCCATAATAGCTTCAATTTGACCCTTGATTTCAGCCTTCTTCATTCTCTTTAGATCTTTATCCTCTTGTCTTTCAACTTCTTCTCTTTTGTCAAGTGTGACTTCATGGGCTTGTAGTTTTCTAATGAGCTCTTCAATGGGGATATCATCAAGAGACCTTACTTCTTTAATGGAAGTCACCTTTGGTTCCCATCTCTTGGGGAGAGTTCTAAATATCTTAGAGTTGATCTCTCCTCTACTCATAGGATGACCTAGGATGGCAAGGCCATTTACAATTGTGTTGAGTCTTGAGTACATGTTGGCTATCTTCTCCTCTTTTCCCATCTTGAAGTTCTCAAGCAACCCTTTGAGCATGTATACTTTACTTTCCTTTACTTGAGTTGTCCCCTCATAAGTGATGCATAGATTTCTCCATACCGTATAGGCCGTCTCACAAGAGGAAATCAAGTTGAATTAAGTAGAGATCATGGTGGCATAGAGGATGTTGATTGCTCTTGCATTCAAGGTGGCTTTCTTCATGGCAGCCTCATCCCATTCTTCTATCTTTGTCACTGGTATCTTGTATGGATGTTCCACCATTTTCCATAGCTCAAGACTTGATCCTTGGATGTAGAATTGTACCCTTCTTTTCCAACAGAGGAAGTTACTCCCATCAAATATTGGAAGGTTGATGAAGTATATCCCTCCTTGGTAGTCACCCAACTTCTCCTACTTGTTGAAGTATTCTTGGAGAAATCCACTCTGATACCAATTGTTGGATCCTAGTTGGGTGATTGGATACTCTAGAGGGGGGTGAATAGAGCAGAATGCACTTAAATAAAATTCATTAAACCTTCAAGATATATCACAAGATAAGTGTAAGGACCCTGACCTTCATTTTGGGCTTACCCTATTTTCTTTGCCTAAACCTTGTGTTTAGATGCTTGCTAATCACCTCAAATGTTGTTTAGGGTTCGTTTGTGCTTTGTTGAGAGTTGGAGGCGCAACTTGCAAATAACCCAAGTTTTAGGGTTGATGTGCAAGTTTGTCACCTTGAGAGATGTTTTCTCTCTCCTTGCATCCTCTAGGGTTGAGAGGATGAGTTGGGCTTGTTGCTTGAGTAGTTTCGTGCCTTGATGAGCTTTGATGGGCCTAGCTTTGCTTTGCTTTGCCTTGATAAGGGTTTGTATCGTGCATAAGAGAGCTTGAAGCTCTATGTTGCCTAGGGCTGTGTCGCTCAGGAGTGTGTCGACCTGTGGAGTGTATCGCCCATGTGACCACCTTGACCTTGCCTTGGTTGTGTCACCATACCTTGGACAAGTGGTCGATCCTTTGTTAGTTGGTGGCATGACATGTGCATGAGGTTTAACAAGGTGGCATGGATTTGGACAAGTGTTCTTAGGTTGGACAACACCCTGCCTTAGTTTCCTCTTCACCCTCTTCTATATATGCCTCTCCTTTGACCTTCTTGGGATCCCTTTTAGATCCTTAGTTGCCTTCCCCTTTCCTTAGTGGACGATACCCCTCTTTGGTGGAGCTTGGTGGCCGATCTCCTTGGTGGAGTCTCCTTCTTCTTCTTCCTCTAGGTGGTGGCCGAACCCTAGAAGGGTCTTGCTTCCTTGATAAGAATCTTCTCTCTCTCCTTAGCATCTTCTTCTCCTTCTTGCTTGTTCTTCGGCCATGGTGGTTATGAGCTTTGATTCTCTTCTTGTGGTGGCCTAAGGTGGGGTGCTTTGGAGCTAAGAGCTTAAAGCTTGGTGCTTGGAGCTTTGGAGCTTTAGGAGCTTGCTTGAGGCGGGTTACATAACTCCTAACCCTAGCTATACTACTTCCTTTCTTGTTGCATGTTTATGTTTCATCTTGATCGGCCATGCATCTTGTTAGATATGTTTCTTGCTCTAGTACGTACCTTTAATCTTGGGGAGATAGTGGTTATCTTGTTGTTGATATGGTGATAATAGTTGTGTGACCTTAGACCTTGTTGGTCGAACCTTGAGATTAGGGTTTCCTTTGGGGCAATACCCCTTTCTCTCTTTAGTTTTGAGAAGTGAGTTCGAGCTCTATTGGTGTAGGCAAAACCCCTCTCACTTGGTTGTTGAGAGGTGAGTCTATTCTCTAGTTGCTTGGACAACACCCTTCTTTCACCATGGATTTGAGAGGTGATCCTTTGGTTGTTGATGATCTAGTTGAGGATGGAGTGTTTCCCGATATGTGACGAAGGTTGTGCAAAACCCCTCTCACTTGGTTGTTGAGAGGTGAGCCAACTCTCTTGATATTTTCGGGTTTGATGATGTTGGTCTTGAGGTTGATGATGACCAAACTGTTGTGGTTCTTGTGCCCTTGCATGATACCCTTTTTGGTTCCTTGCACGATACCTCTCATCTAGGGTTTGTCTTGGATGATATGCTTAGTTGGGTTGTGTTAACCTTGTTGCCTGATATGGTGCTTGGGTGATGAACCCTAGATAGATGCCCTAGTGTTGACCAATATGTTGTGCCTACCTTAGTCGGACGATAGGCCCCTGGGCGCCATGGTAGGTGATTGACATGTGATGCCCACATGGTGCCCGATATCATCCACCCAAGAGTGTGGGAAATGTGTAGGTGTGCCTAGCTTGGGGCAATACCAGGGTCAAGTGCCTGGCTGATACCCCATATGGAAGTGTGTTACCCTTTGACCGATCTGCCTTGCCCATCACATGTCTCCTTTTGGTCAATTACTCATCATGAGTAGGTGCTTGATAGCTTGGAAAGCTCTAGAGTTAAGAGATAGACTGATACATGTGTTGAGCATGGATGGTGCTTTGGACGATATAAGTTAAAGGGTTGAGTCTTGGCCGATATGTGGACCCAAACCCTAGCTGGACGATAGGGTGTCTTAGGTGACATGGTGGAGGTAGTAGAATCCCTTAGGTGTCATGAAGAGCTTGTTGTGCGTTAGGGTTTGCTCTTGGCCGACATGACCTTGGGCACCATGGTCTTGGCCGATATGGCCATAGACAATATGGTGTTGAGGATGGCCGATAAATAACCCTAACCCTAGTGGCCGATAGGGTCATGGCCGATTGGTGAGTGTGTCCTTGTGCACGATACACCCCTTGGATCAGGTTGCACGATACTGGTCCTGGTATACTCGTAACCCTTGAATAAGAGTACACGACATGATAATGTGATGAGGGACAATATGTGTGGCTAAGTGCCCTAGCCGATAGGCTTTGGGTGAGGGAGGTAACCCTACTCGATATCCCCCTATGTTGATGATGCAATATGGATGATAGGTTGTGAACTGTGATATGTTTGATACTTAAATATGATGCTACATAAGATGATAAGACACATGTTTATGTTTATAAGATAAGGTCATAGTGGATGCTCATGGTTTGATAACAATAATGTAATTTGTCTATAGATATAGCTTTGTGCTTCATGTAGCTATGATCATGGATGTTGTTCCAATCATGTGCATCCTCAACCCTAATAGCATGATAATCATAAAGATCTATGTTTGGTGATTCAGTTATCTCTCTCGATATGCATACTAACCATGCAGGTGAATCAAGTGAATTCATATCCAGGTAAGGGCTATGATGTATATGTGTTTTGAATTACATTGAATAATGATAACCCTTGTTGATAAGGTAACATGTATCACCAGTATGATGTGAAAGGTCTGTTGACCTGATAAAGGCTGATTGCCTAGTTGAGGTGTTATCCTCTGATGTTGAGATAAGGGATTGCTATCCCATGGTGATGATGTAAGCCTTGAGAGGCAGTGGAATTTTGTGATGAGGGATTGAGATCCCATGGTCATGTGATGATGACAGTAACAATGTAACATAATGTCGTTTATGTTTTACAACTTGGTTGCCTCAACAATCCACTTAAAATATACTAATTAACTACAGTGGAACATATCATGTAGTTTTCCCTAACCATAGATGCATCATCATCAACAGCAGGTGATGGTGAAACAGGTTTATCCTACGGGATTACCTGGAGCACATATTATTGAATATGCGGGGTTTCTCCTAGCCAAAAATAGGAGGATTAGAGTGCAACTGCAGTTGTGGACTCAAGATGTGTATAAGAGCATGGTGATCAGGCCCATGGCTCAGTGTGAAGGAGCATGAATGCGTTCATGGCTCAAGAGCACGGTGAATAGGCATGTGGCTCATGATAAAAAGGGTAGACTGTGTGAGCTAACCCTGTGGCTGAGGCCACTCAAGTAAGAGACTACAGTCCTGCTTTGGTTAACGTGCACTGACCACGAAGAGGTGAGGTTGTGGAGTTCGACTCTTTCATTGACCTTGTATGGCACCGGTTTTGGGCTTCGCAACCTAAGGTTGTATTTGAGCGGGATGGCTCACTTCCTCAGGGCATAATAAATCATAATCTAGCCATATAGAATATATTTCTTAAGGCAAAACACGGAATACTGATTGAGGCCTTGCTTGTATAGTTGATCTAGTTATACCTTGTAGCTATTTGTACGATCCTTATATTTTGTGGTAAGTTCTTATAAAGCTTATCTTGTCAATCATGTTCCATAAAGAAATATCTGGTTATATGCCTCCCGGATATCTTGGTAAGGTGTTATTAAAGTTAAGCTCTGATCAATATGCTGCTTATATCAGTTACCTGCTTAATCTAAAGTTTTATAGTTTCGGTGGGGAGTTATGTTTCTTGCTGGGACTGTGTGTCTCACCCCATTGGTTTACAACCTTTTAGGTTATCGTGCTAGACGTGGTGGTGGTCGTGAGGTTGTGGCCGAGCAGCAAGAAGAATAGTAGGAGGCAAGAGATGAATATGCTGCTGTTTTGGTTGTTTTGTAGTAGAGTCTTAGAGTCATCCCTATATTCTCAGGTCCTCGAAGGTGTTATGGTGATTTTTTACGATGTACGACTGAGGTAGTTTGTTTATCCTGCTGTTGGTTTGGTTTGGTCCGTTATGTATGTATAAACAGGTGGTGAACTCTTTGTTCCTATGTAACAGTTGGATTCTATAAGATGTAGACACATATCAAGGTTTAAGTTTGTTTATATAAATGTTTCCTTGCATGATAAGGATCTGGATGCAATAGTTCCGTTATTATGTACTTTCTGCAATTGATTTTAATTAACTCATGTTTTCGGCAATATGTGGTTTATGGATGTTGCACACATTTTCACGTGGCATTTTGTTGTCTGTGTGATAGCGGGATGTGTCTTTACAAGTTTTGGTATCAGAGCTCTAGGTTCACTGAGTCTACAGGGATCTAGGACTAGGCTTGTGTCTGTTCTTGTAAGCTTTCCATATTTTCTTACAATAACCTTATGCCCTCAACGGAAGATAAAGCTTAAAGATGTCTGGAAACCATGAAGAACATGCTGTCGAGAGCAGCGATGCTGCATCAGTTGATGGAGCAAGAGTGCAGGCACATGAAGATCGGGTGCCTGAGGTCCCCCAACTTGACCCAACCATTCTTGAAAACCCTGCCTATCAACAGCTTATAGGGCAGTTAATGGCTATGATGAATCACATGGTGGATAAATTGCCAATGCCTCTACCAAGAGCACATGCTCCCCATGGTGAATCTTCAGGTATTGGGAAGACCTTTGAGTGGCTTCGCCGAGTTGGAGCTTCAGATTATGCTAGAATGACAGATCCAACAGATGCAGATCTGTGGCTGATAGGTCAAGAGAAGGCTTTCCGGATCCTCGACATCCCTGAAGCAGACAAAGTCAAGCACGCCATCTACCTTCTGAAAGGTAGTGCTGGCCACTGGTGGGCCATTGAAGAGGAGAAGTGGCCTGGTGAGGTGATCTGTTGGGATGTTTTTCGACGGGAGTTCGTCAGCCAATACTTCCCGAAGACGTATCTGGACGAGAAGATCAACTAGTTTGAGCGTCTGCGCCAAGGATCGATGAGCATCACCGAGTATGAAGCCAAGTTTATGGACCTGCTGAGGTTTTGTCCTCACATGGCGACGACAGATAATGAGAGAATCAGGCAGTTTGAGAAAGGTTTGAGTGCCTAGATATCGACACCTGCTGCTGCTTTGGAAAATCGAGAGTAGTTTGCCATGTTTGTGGAGTCTGTCCAAAGGATTGAATGGTCAGTTCAAGAGAAGAGAGAGGTTATGTCCAAGAAAAGGCATGCTCAGTTTTAGAAACATAGGTTTGATAGCCACAAGAAGCTGAGGTTTTCTACACCTTCTATGAGGCAAGGTTCTAGTGCACCATCGTAGTGGTCACCAAGTAAAGGAAGAGGGCATAGTTATTTGTCATCCAGAGATTACAACACAACTTCAGTAGCAGTGACAGGGCCATCTAGGCTGCAATTAGGGGACATGTCATGCTATCTCTGTGGACAAACAGGGCATTTGAAGTCAAATTCCCCAAGGAAAGATGTCAAAGTGACGCAACAACTGAGACATGGTCAACATGGGTCAGACAGACAACAATCCAATGGCACCAGAGGGTGAAGATGCGGTCAAGCATCACAGGCAAGATCATCTGCTCAAGGAAGCATAGGATGTGGACAACAAGCAACAACTCGATTCTATGCTATGAGTCAGCCGGAGGCGATAGTCAACCCACGAGTGGTGGCAAGTCAGATGGAGTTATTTTATTCTGATTTGTCTTCTTCTTGCTTTATATCTGTTCTGGTTGACCCGGGTGCTACACACTCTTTTATCGCATGTAGTACGCTTGATAGCTGTCTTTTACCTGTTAGTTGTAAGAAGGATAGCTTGTTGTTAGAAACCCCTCTTGATGGTTCCTCGATGCTTCAAGAGGAGTGTCCATCTTGTGTTCTATCTTTTTCGGGACACAATATAAAAGTGGATCTTATACCACTTGATATGCATGGATTCGATGTGATCCTTGGGATGGATACCTTAGAGAAGTATACAGTTGTGTTGGAATGTGGTTCCAAGCAAGCAATGTTTGACGATGATGGTGAAAAGCGGATATTTGAGGGAGATATAAAGATCCTTCTGACATGTTTAGTATCAGCTATGGTGGCAGAGTAGTTGCTGCAGTAAGGATGTAAGGCGTTCTTAGCTCACGTCGTGGATACCAAGGCAAAAGATCCTAGCCTTGAGGAGGTGCCTGTTATTTGAGAGTTCGTGGATGTGTTTCCCGATGATTTCCCTAGTGTTCCCCCACCTCGGGAGATTGACTTTGAGATCAATCTGGTGCCAGGAACACAACCAGTTGCTCAGACACCGTACATGATGGCTCCAGCCGAGATGGTAGAATTGAAGAAGCAGTTACATGAGTTGCTGGATAAAGGTTTCATCAAACCGAGCACGTCGTTGTGGGGTGCTCCAGTCCTATTTGTAAAGAAGAAGAATGGATCGATGTGTTTGTGTATAGATTACTGACAGTTGAACAAAGTTACGATCAAGAACAAGTACCCTTTGCCGAGGATAGATGATTTGTTTGATCAGTTGCGTGGCGCCACAATGTTTTCAAAAATCGATCTACAGTCCGGATATCATCAGTTAAGAATTAAGGATGTAGACATACCAAAGTCAGCTTTTAGGATGAGGTATGGTCACTTTGAGTTTGTGGTTATGCTGTTCAGGGTAACTAATGCACCTGCTACTTTCATGGATCTAATGAACAGGTGATGAATGTATATTCATCTCTTATTTTTGCTTCATTTAGAATAATTAATTAGGACTTTTTTGTTAATTTAGATAATTAAAAATAAATAGCACTTTCATATTCTTGATATAATTTTCCTGAATTCTTATGATATTTTTTCTTAATTTTTAGGAATTATCTAAGTAATTAAATCGAGAAAATAAAAGATGAAGATATGAGACTTTTCAAATATTCTCGCAGTGCCTGAGATACTCGTCACCAAAATAGCCATATCTTTTGCGTCTAAAGGCAGAATTTCAAGATAAAGTATGGAATGAAAAAAGAATTTTATTGGATACAAAAAAGACATATTTGGAGGCAATTTTGGTGTTTATTTGATTGTACAATTAACCAGTGAAAGTAGCCTTACGTTTTCCCGCAGAGTCTGATTTCAGTATATACCTTTCACCAAAATTGGTATAACTCCCACATCCCAAGGCAGAATTTATTGTGCAAGTATGTGTTGGAAAGATAATTCAATTATATACAGGAAAAATATATTTTCGGACCACTTGAGAATTTTTAACTGGCTCAAAAATATGCTCGAAATCTATGTTACGGGAAATTACTGCAGAAAGAAGGTAAAGCAAGCAATTGTTTTCTCTATTGATTAGATCCAGAAAGTTAGCAGCCGCCGTCGACCATTTCTTTTGCCCTAAACCTAATGTATACCCCCTCCTTCTCCTATAAAAGGAGGGGCACTTCCTCTTCCTTTGGGCATCTCGGGTTTTCTTGTATTAGTGCTCTGAAGTAATTTTCCTTGTATTCTTCTTCTAGATCTGGAATAAAGTAGCTTTGCATCTTTGTTACATGTTATTCTGTTATTCCGTTGTGTTTTAGATCTAGTATTTCCTTTTCTCCTCCTCCCCTCTCCTGAGCAATCGAGTAAGGTAGGAAAAGACAACCATCTTCATTGTCTCTAATCGAGGATCAATAGTCGTAAGACTCGAAGATGGCTAGATCACTTCCTCCCTCCGTCTCTCTTTTTTCCTTTTCCATGAGCGAGTAGTTCTTTATCGAGGCAAGGGGAATAACCCCTTAGCCATGACCTTGCCGACTTTTCCTTAAAAATGATTCTAGATGGCTTTTGGGTTTGATAACTAATTGATCTATCAAAGTAATTAATTGATTTGATCAAAAGTTGATCTGGATGGATATGACCGTAGAAGTTCAAATTTAGAACAACAAACCCAATCACATGGGAGTTTTGAAAAGACCGTGGATCTTCTTCTTTTAGGATGATGAACTAAGAAGCATGAACACCAGGACTAATGGGCTCATGTGGAGTCCATCTTTAGTGGATTTTTATTAATTCACTTGCCTTCATCGAATCCGTCATTTTAAAGGATTAGTTTGTTTTGTCTAGGCTAAGGTGGTGAAAACCCCTAAAGCCTCGATTCCCATCTCTTGATTTAATCACCACTTGCTTTTGCTTTCTTTAAATTCCTTATCTTTTCATTCATAATAGTTTTTTTGTGCTAACAACAATCTTAATTTTCCTTGTGACAGGACAAATTTATATTCTTGTTAAGTGCATTTTCATTCTTGTATTTCTTTCCTTAGTGTTAACCACCAACCCCCAAAACTTGACTTTTACTTTCTGTTCTAAATCTAAAAAAAAAACCAAAAACAAATGACAAGTTCTTCAAAATAATTGGGATTAGAGATAACAATCTTAATAAGTTGTCCTGTGGGATCGACCCTTTCTATACTAGCCTTAATCGGAAGTAGAAAAAGGATTAAAATATAGGATAAACATCTTAGTGATTGTAAGTGCTAAGCGACACATTAACAATTTGGCACCGTTGCCGGGGACAACAGATTGTTTTCTCGAACCCCCAAAAATCTTTTGATTTTTTTTATATTTTTTTAATGCCTTCCGAGTAACATTACGGAAGTGCTACTCCTCTTTATGCCGAGTTTCCATTCCGGCAGTCCATTTTTTTTTGTACATGAATAACTGCTTTAATTGTGCATGTGACGCCCGAACGTCGATTTTCAACCGTTTGATCTGGAAATAGAAAGGACTTTTCATCATCTAAATCGTCAAAATCTAGTGAGAATGAATGAAGAGGAAGTCGCCCGTAGGATCGACCAAGCTCTCGCATCTCAAAAGAGAGCTCATCCAAGCCGAACAAGCGGAAAGAGAAGCCGCTTTGCGAGCAGCCTTTAGGGCCGAACAAGAAACCATAGAAGCCAATAGGAGGGAAGCCGAAGGGAAAAACAATTAAAAGATTTTTCTGTTCCAAAAACTACCTATGCACAACATCCAGTCATACCTCCTGACATCATTGCTCCACAATTTGAGATCCGAACACAATGGATCACCATGATGCAAGCCAACCCCTTCTCAGGCAACAATGGAGAAAGTTGCCAAGATCATCTCCAAAGGTTCATTGACCTTTGCTCTCTGAACAAACTTCCTGGTGTCTCTAAAGATGCCATCCGCCTTAGGTTGTTTAAGTATTCCCTCTTCGACTAAGCTAGTATCTGGTACAACACTATGGAGAGCGAAGACCATGTCACAACTTGGGAAGTTCTACAAAGCAAGTTTCTTGAAAAATTTTACCCCCCGTCTCTCACCTACGAACTTAGGGGTCAAAAAACTCACTTTTCCATGTCCCCAGAAGAGTCTTTAGGAGAAGCTTAGAAGAGGTTCAAAGACTTACTTAGGAAGTGCCCCCACCATGATATCTCTCAAGCCCAACTCATAGAGATCTTTTACCGTGGTGTTGATGATGATACCAAATTCTTTCTCGATTCCTCATCTGGAGGAAATTTCATGCATCAAAGTTTGACTAGCGCATGGGAAGTAGTCAAATGAGCTTCTAAAACAAGGGCTAGAAGAGGAATTGGTGGAATCCTTAAGGTAGCCAAGGTAGAAGTTAATAATGATATCCAAAGCATAGCAGAAAGCCTCAAATTAATTGCCTTAAAACAAGATCGGTTAGAGTCATCCTTGGTCACCCTTAGAGAGTCACCCCAACAACTAAAAGCCGTGGATTATCTTTGTGGTATTTGCCAAGGATACGACCATACCACCCTCCACTGTCAATATCTCTACAACATGCCCATGCAACCCGAAATGGGACAACAACCAGAAGACCTCAATTCAATCCATACCATACCAGACCAAGGTTACTACAACCCCAACCAAACTAGAAACCACCCTGGTTTTCAATATGGGAACCCTTCAGGTGCCGAGAACTCTAGCCAATTCCAATCCCAAAAAAGGCCTCCCCATCCTCAAGGCAACAATCAACCACCACCTGGATTCCCATACAACAACCAAAGGAACTTTGCAACCCAAGGAAATTATCGAGGAAATCATCCAACCCGAACACCATATCAAGGACAACAATTTCAAAACTTAAACCTTCCCCCTCAAAACCTCAATCAACCACCTCCTCAACCAAATGTTCCTACCCCTACTCCCTCATCTGACAAAAGAATAGCTGCCTTGGAGCAAATCACCATTGCCCAACAAGCTCATCAAAAGGCGACTGACGCCCAGCTAGCTCGTCTATTTGCCCAACAGAAACCTCCTGTCAGCCATTTTGTTGGGCAGCCTAAACCCAACCCCAGGCATATAGAACAACTTAAGGTTGTCACTACCAGATCTGGCCTTACCACAGAAGAAGAAGGAAGTTCCCCCATCATAGATTTTGACCAAGGGGGTGATGAAGAGGTTGTTGTTGTCCCTCAAGAGCTGAGATCACCTCCCCCACAAGAAGAGAGTCATGTATATAAGCCGTGTGTACCTTTTGCAGGTCGGCTGAAGTATACCCAATTAGACTCTAGGTTCAACAAATTCAAGGAAATTATGAGAAAGTTATGCGTCAACATCCCACTTTTGGACGCTATGACTGATCTACCTGAAGGGAAAAAATTCTTCAAAGCCCTTCTAAACCGTAAGCGCACTACCGAGGAATCTGAAATGGCAAAATTGGCCAAAACTACATCAGACATCATCCAAAGTAAAATGCCAAAGAAACGCAAAGATCCAGGATCTTTCAGGATCTCTTGTTCTATCGATGACTCTACCAGCCATTCATGCCTAGCTGATCTTGGAGCTAGTGTGTCCATCATCCCTTTGAGCATGTGTAGAAGGTTTGGTCTAACTAATGCTAGACCAACTCCGATGTGGATTCAACTTGCAGACTCTTCCATTACCAAGCCTCTTGGTATTATTGATGATGTGCCAGTCAAGGTTGGAAATTTCTATATCCCTTGTGACTTTGTGGTACTTGATATAAAAGAAGACACTAACTACCCTCTCATCTTTGGTCGGCCATTCCTCGCCACGGCCAGGGCCCTCATCGACGTTGAGGCAGGACTTCTCACACTAAGAGTGGGAACGGAGTTCATAAATTTTCAAGCCTATGGGGGTAACATGAAGTACACTCAGGAGGAAGAAGTCTATTTCCTTGAGTGCATGGACCAGTTCAATAAGATGCAACAAGGTTTCCTTAATTCTGAACCACCACATGTGATCGAAACCCGAATTTCTCTGGTGGACAATCAAGTTGCTACTCAAACTGGCCCAGTCAGTCCTATCAAGATGGACATTTACCCTCCCACTATTCATACTGTGGGTACAACCAATATCACCACTCAAGAGGTTCCCCTCCCACAACCCCCTCACCCATCTATGACCATACCCATTTCCTCTCCTCCCTCTCCCTTTGAGGAACCACTCTATGATAATCACCAAACATCTTTTGAGCCACTACTACATATCACTACCCAAGCAGTGCAACCAAATGTCATGGATGGATACTCTGACTATCATCCCTTCATCCCAACCCCCATTGATACTAGTGGACAACATATAATCGAACAACTATAATTTAGTAAAAACAATGCTTCGTATAATAATTATCCTTATACAAATGAGATTCAATATGACTGTTCTCCACCATATGTCAAACCATGGGGACCTAACCATCTTGATTAAAATTTTTATCCTTGGTATACTGACGTAAGCCAAGCCCTTCAGGATACATTTTGAGACATGCAAGAAAAGATGATGGAGTGCATATGAGGAAATCAACCAAGTCACTACCACAACCATGCCTCCTCCTCCGCTCCTCCACTGCCATACTATCCACCACCGCCGTAATCCTCTTCCCTCCATCTCAGTCTAGAGTTTGCTCGGGACGAGCAAAATTCTAGGTCCGGGGTGGGGGTGGGTGGTATGTGATCCACCCCTATCTTTTTCTTATTTGTTTTATTTTTCCTTTTCATCTTTATTTTCATTAGTTACTTTAGTTGTTGGCCCATATCTAGTCGGCCTTGATATGATCATTTGTCAAAATACTTCCCTTAATGATGTAACTGCCTTGCAACTAAAATTTTTAAACTTTCATGACTAGAAATCCTCCTGTCACTTAGGACCTCAAATAATAATCACTCCTTGGAAAAGATGGAAAGCCATAGAGGACTGATAGGATTCAAGAGTGATGCTTTCTTATCATGTACAACTTGTATAAATTTTCTTGATTTTTCGCATGATTCGGTAATAGTTGAACCAATGCATGGTACTCTAAAAAAAAGAAAAAAAAGTTACACAAGAACAACCTCTTCTACTCTTCTTCCACCACTTCCAAATCTTTCCATTCGTCAAAAAGAAAAAAGCCAATAGTGCCCAAAACACTAAGTTTGGGGTGGGACCCCTTCCCTCTCTTCCGCTTCTTCCATACTCACACAATTGGGTGTATCACCAAAAATCAAAGAAAAAAATGCGGTCAATGGAACTGCATGTCCACTAAATAAAAAGGTCTCGAGTCAAATAGAGGAGAGACTGTCCTTCTTCCATACCTCCTTCACTCCAATTTTCTACCCAGGGGAAAACTATAAAAACCCCAACCATCCAAAATCAGCCCTGTTCTTGTGTAAAACTAAAAAAAAAATTGGAGTACCAAATGCAAAGGTGAAATGAAAATCTATTTTATTGCAGATCTTGAATAAATACAAGTTTGCGAAGTAGGAAATATAAAAGTCACTTTTTGTGAATTCAGGAAGTCAGGGTCGCTTGGCCATATTTTGGTGGAAGGAATTAAGTGGTTATTAGGAGAGTGAGGATGATAGGTTGAGAGTATGTCTTGAAAGTATTTCTTGATTTTAATGTTGCTCGGGATGAGCAAAGTTTAAGTTTGGGGTATTTTGATGAATGTTATTCATCTCTTATTTTTGCTTCATTTAGAATAATTAAGTAGGACTTTTTTTGTTAATTTTAGCTAATTCAAAATAAATAGCACTTTCATCTTCTTGATATAATTTTTCTGAATTCTTATGATATTTTTTCTTAATTTTCAGGAATTATCTAAGTAATTAAATCGAGAAAATAAAAGATGAAGATATGAGGCTTTTCAAATATTCCCGCAGTGCCTGAGATACTCGTCACCAAAATAGCCATATCTTTTGCGTCTAAAGGCAGAATTTCAAGATAAAGTATGAAATGAAAATAGAATTTTATTGGCTACACAAAGACATATTTTGTGGCAATTTTGGTGTTTATTTGGCTGCACAATTAACCAGTGAAAGTAGCCTTACGTTTTCCCGCAGAGTCTGATTTCAGTATATACCTTTCACCAAAATTGGTATAACTCCCACATCCCAAGGAATAATTTATTGTGAAAGTATGAGTTGGAAATATAATTCAATTATATATAGGAAAAATATATTTTCATACCACTTGCAAATTTTTAACTGGCCCAAAAATATGCTCGAAATTGCTGTTATGGGAAATTACTACAGAAAGAATGTAAAGCAAGCAATTGTTTTCTCTATTGATTAGATCCAGAAAGTTAGCAGCCACCGCCTACCATTTATTTTTCCCTAAACCTAATGTATATCCCCCCTCCTTCTCCTATAAAAGGAGGAGCACTTCCTCCTCTTTTGGGCATCTCGGGTTTTCTCGTATTAGTGCTCTGAAGTAATTTTCCTTGTATTCTTCTTCTAGATCTGGAATAAAGTGGCTTTGCATCTTTGTTACATGTTATTCTGTTATTCCGTTGTGTTTTAGATCTAGTATTTCCTTTTCTCCTCCTCCCCTCTCCTGAGAAATCGAGCAAGGTAGGAAAAGACAACCATCTTCATTGTCTCTAATCGAGGATCAATAGTCGTAAGACTTGAAGATGGCTAGATCACTTCCTCCCTCCGTCTCTCTTTTTTCCTTTTCCATGAGCGAGTAGTTCTTTATCGAGGCAAGGGGAATAACCCCTTAGCCATGACTTTATCGACTTTTCCTTAAAAATGATTCTAGATGGCTTTTGGGTTTGATAACTAATTGATCTATCAAAGTAATTAATTGATTTGATCAAAAGTTAATATGGATGGATATGACCGTGGAAGTTCAGATTTAGAACAACAAACCCAATCACATGGGAGTTTTGAAAAGACAGTGGATCTTCTTCTTTTAGGATGATGAACTAAGAAGCATGAGCACCAGGACCAATGGGATCATGTGGAGTCCATCTTTAGTGAATTTTTATTAATTCACTTGCCTTCATCGAATCCATTGTTTTAAAGGATTAGTTTGTTTTGTCTAGGCTAAGGTGGTGAAAACCCCTAAAGCCTCAATTCCCATCTCTTGATTTAATCACCTCTTGCTTTTCTTTCTTTAAATTCCTTGTCTTTTCATTCATAATAGTTTTCTTATGCTAACAACAATCTTAATTTTCCTTGTGACAAGACAAATTTATATTCTTGTTAAGTGCATTTTCATTCTTGTATTTCTTTCCTTAGTGTTAATCACCAACCCCCAAAACTTGACTTTTACTTTCTGTTCCAAATCTAAAAAAAATACCAAAAACAAATAACAAGTTCTTCAAAATAATTGGGATTAGAGATAACAATCTTAATAAGTTGTCCTGTGGGATTGACCCTTTCTATACTAGCCTTAATCGGAAGTAGAAAAAAGGATTAAACTCTAGGATAAACATCTTAGTGATTGTAAGTGCTAAGCAACACATTAACAATAGGGTGTTCCGTCCGTTTCTAGATCAGTTTGTTGTGGTATTCATTGATGACATCTTGATCTACAGTCAGGACAGTCAACAACATGAACAACATCTTCGACAAGTGTTGACTCTTCTTCACCAACACCAATTGTATGCCAAGTTTAGTAAATGTGAGTTTTGGTTGAAGGAAGTGACTTTCTTGGGTCATGTGATATCCGCGGAAGGAGTCAGAGTGGACCCTAAGAAGGTGGAGTCAGTTGTAGACTGGGAGCAACCGAAAACGCTGACAAAAGTCCGTAGTTTTCTGGGTCTAGCAGGATACTACTGGAGGTTTATAAAGGACTTTAGTGTAATCGTGTTGCCATTGACAAAGTTGACCAGGATGGATGTACCTTTTGTTTGGGATGATCATTGTCAGCAAGCTTTCCAAAGTTTAAAGGAGAAGCTGACTAGTGCTCCAGTGTTGGTGTTGTCAGATCCTGAGAAAGGCTATGTTGTTTTCTGCGATGCTTCCAAGAAAGGCTTAGGTTGTGTGCTGATGTAGGAAGATCATGTGGTTTCTTTTGCTTTGCGACAGATTAAGAAACATGAGGAGAATTATCCAACACATGATTTGGAGCTAGCCGTGGTGGTCCATGCATTAAAGATTTGGAGACACTATCTTTATGGGGAAGTGTGTCAGATCTTTACAGATCATAAGAACTTGAAGTACATCTTCTTGCATAGTGAGCTGAACATGCGACAACGTCACTGGATGGAGCTGATCAATGATTACGATTGTACCATTGAGTATCATCCTGGTAAGGCGAACATGGTAGCTAATGCGCTTAGTAGGAAGTCTTCTTCTCTTCCTATGAAGAAGGCACAGTTGAGTTCCTTGGTATGCCATAGGCGGGATATGTTTGTCTCTTTGCAGTAGATGAATGTACGGTTGGAATTTTCCTTGTTGGTAGGATTGTTGGCATAGATGCAAGTAAAGCTTACGTTGAGACAGTAGATCAAAGACGCACAACAGGCAGATGCTTTAGTTCAAATAATCAAATCAGAGTTTGGCAGCAAAAAGCGTGATGGGTTCCATGGGTCCGAGGATGGACTAGTTTGCTATCATGGTAGGATGGTGGTCCCCGATGTTGATGATATGAGAAAGCTGGTACTCGAGGAAGTGCACACCTCGATGTATGTCATGCATCCAGGTGTCACCAAGATGTATCATAATCTGAAGGATCTATATTGGTGGCCTGGCTTGAAGAGAGATGTAGCCGAGTTTGTGGCTAGGTGTGCGGTATGCCAACAAGTCAATGCTGAGCATTAGAATCCGACAGGTACGTTGCAACCCATGCCGATACTGTAGTGGAAATGAGATCATATAACCATGGATTTCATAGTTTATCGAGGACAACTAAGCATCATGATTCTATCTGGGTGATAGTGGACAGATTGACAAAGTCTGCTCATCATACGTGTAAAGACAATGTATACATTAGAGAAGCTTGCTCAAGTGTATGTGGATGAGATAATGCATTTGCACGGTGTGCCCACAATGATAGTCTCTGACAGAGGACCCCAGTTCACAAGTCATTTTTGGGAGTAGTTGCACAAAGTGTTGGGAACGCAGTTGAGGTTTAGTACCACTTTCCACCCGCAGACAGATGGACAGTCTGAAAGGACTATTCATACTTTGGAGGATCTTCTCTGAGCATGTGTTATGTAGTTCCTAGGTAGTTGGGACGTGCATCTCAGTTTGATAGAGTTCACCTACAACAATAGTTACCAGCGGAGCATCGACATGGCTCCTTATGAGGCTTTATATGGCAAGAAGTGCATATCTCCTCTATGTTGGTATGAGTCTGGTGAGTATCAGCTTTTGGGTCCTGAGTTAGTGAAACAAACAATAGAGAAGATCAAAGTGATACAACAACAGTTGAAAGTGGCACAAGACAGACATAAGTCGTATGCAGATAATCGCCGATGACCTTTAGAGTTCCAGTTGGGAGATAAGGTGTATCTCAAGGTCTCACCATGGAAGGGCGTGCTGAGGTTTGGCTGGAAAAGCAAGCTGGCACCCAGGTATATGGGGCCATATACGGTAATAGCACGTGTTGGCAAGGTAGCTTACAAGTTAGAACTGCCACCAGAGTTGCACATATTACATCCGGTGTTCCACGTCAGTATGCTGAAGAAAAGTCATCCAGACACAGGGACAGTGATACAACCAGTCGAGGTTGAGCTTGATGAAGATGTGACCTACAAAGAAGGTCCAGTGATGATTCTTGACAGAAGAGTAAAGAAGTTAAAAAGGAAGGACTTGGTGCTTGTGAAAGTTCTTTGGCATCATCATGGTGTTGAGGAAGCCACATGGGAGCTTGAGAAAGAGATGAGGAAGAAGTATCCCTCACTTTTCTCTTCAGATTTTGGGGACAAAATCCTTTTGTAGGGGTTTATGGCTTGTAAGGACCCTGACCTTCATTTTGGGCTTACCCTATTTGCTTTGCCTAAACCTTGTGTTTAGATGCTTGCTAATCACCTCAAATGGTGATTAGGGTTCGTTTGTGCTTTGTTGAGAGTTGGAGGTGCAACTTGTAAATAACCCAAGTTTTAGGGTTGATGTGCAAGTTTGTCACCTTAAGAGATGTTTTCTCTTCCCTTGCATCCTCTAGGGTTGAGAGGATGAGTTGGGCTTGTTGCTTGAGTAGTTTCGGGCCTTGATGAGCTTTGATGGGCCTTGCTTTGCATTTCTTTGCCTTGATAAGGGTTTGTATCGTGCATAGGAGAGCTTCAAGCTCTATGTCTCCCAGAGGGCTGTGTCGACCAGGACTGTGTCGCCCAGGAGTGTGTCGATCTGTGGGGTGTGTCGCCCATGTGACCACCTTGACCTTGCCTTGGTTGTGTCACCATACCTTGGACAAGTGGTCGATCCTTTGTTAGTTGGTGGCATGACATGTGCATGAGGTTTAGCAAGGTGGCATGGCTTTGGACAAGTGTCCCTAGGTTGGACAACACCTTACCTTAGTTTCCTCTTCAACCTCTTCTATATATGCCTCTCCTTTCACCTGCTTGGGATCCCTTTTAGCTCCTTAGTTGCCTTCCCCTTTCCTTGGTGGATGATACCCCTCTTTGGTGGAGCTTGGTGGCCGATCTCCTTGGTGGAGTCTCCTTCTTCTTCTTCCTCTAGGTGGTGGCCGAACCCTAGAAGGGTCTTGCTTCCTTGGTAAGCATCTTCTCTCTCTCCTTAGCACCTTCTTCTCCTTCTTGCTTGTTCTTCGGCCATGGTGGTTATGAGGTTTGCTTCTCTTCTTGTGGTGGCCGAAGGTGGGGTGCTTTGGAGCTAAGAGCTTAAAGCTTGGTGCTTGGAGCTTTGGAGCTTGAGGATCTTGCTTGAGGCGGGTTACATAACTCCTAACCCTAGCTATACTACTTCCTTTCTTGTTGCATGTTTATGTTTCATATTGATCAGCCATGCATCTTGTTAGATATGTTTCTTGATCTATTACATACCTTTAATCTTGGGGAGATAGTGGTTATCTTGTTGTTGATATGATGATAATAGTTGTGTGACCTTGGACCTTGTTGGCTGAACCTTGAGATTAGGGTTTCCTTTGGGGCAATACCCCTTTCTCTCTTTGGTTTTGAGAAGTGAGTTCGAGCTCTATTGGTGTAGGCAAAACCACTCTCACTTGGTTGTTGAGAGGTGAGTCTATTCTCTAGTTGCTTGGACAACACCCTTCTCTCACCATGGATTTGAGAGGTGAGCCTTTGGTTGTTGATGATCTAGTTGAGGATGGAGTGTTGCCCAATATGTGACGGAGGTTGTGCAAAACCCCTCTCACTTGGTTGTTGAGAGGTGATACAACTCTCTTGATCTTTTAGGGTTTGATGATGTTGGTCTTGAGGTTGATGATGACCAAACTACTATGGTTCTTGTGCCCTTGCACGATACCCTTTTTGGTGCCTTGCATGATACCTCTCATCTAGGGTTTATCTTGGATGATATACTTAGTTGGGTTGTGTTAACCTTGTTGCCCGATATGGTGCTTGGGTGATGAACCCTAGATAGATGCCCTAGTGTTGACCAATATGTTATGCCTACCTTAGTCATACGATAGGCCCCTGGGCGCCATGGTAGGTGACTGACATGTGATGCCCACATGCTGTCCGATATTATCCACCCTAGAGTGTGGGAAGTGTGTAGGTGTGCCCAGCTTGGGGAAACACCAGGGTCAAGTGCCTGGCCGATACCCCATATGGAGGTGTGTTACCCTTTGACCGATCTGCCTTGCCCATCACATGTCTCCTTTTAGCCGATTACTCATCATGAGTAGGTGCTTGATAGCTTGGAAAGCTCTAGAGTTAAGAGCTACGCCGATACATGTGTTGAGCATGGATGGTGCTTTGGACGATATAAGTTGAAGGGCTGAGTCTTGGCCGATATGTGGACCCAAACCCTAGCTGGACGATAGGGTGTCTTGGGCGACATGGTGGAGGCAGTAGAATCCCTTGGGCATCATGAAGAGCTTTTTGGGTGTTAGGGTTTGCTCTTGGCTGACATGACCTTGGGTGCCATGGTCTTGGACGATATGGCCATAGACGATATGGTGTTGAGGATGGCCGGTAAATAACCCTAACCCTAGTGGCCGATAGGGTCATGGCCGATTGGTGAGTCTGTCCTTGTGCATGATACACCCCTTGGATTAGGTTGCATGATACTGGTCCTGGTATACTTGTGACCCTTGAACAAGAGTGCATGACATGATAATGTGATGAGGGACGATATGTGTGGCTAAGTGCCCTAGCCGATAAGCTTTGGGTGAGGGAGGTAACCCTACTCGATATCGCCCTATGTTGATGATGCAATATGGATGATAGGTTGTGAACCGTGATATGTTTGATACTTAAATATGATGCTACATAAGATGATAAGACACATGTTTATGTTTATAAGATAAGGGCATAGTGGATGCTCATGGTTTGATAACAATAATGTAATTTGTCTACAAATATAGCTTTGTGCTTCATGTAGCTATGATCATGGATGTTGTTCCAATCATGTGCATCCTCAACCCTAATAGCATGATAATCATAAATATCTATGTTTGGTGATTCAGTTATCTCTCTCAATATGCATACTAACCATGTAGGTGAATCAAGTGAATTCATAGCCAGGTAAGGGCTACGAGGTATATGTGTTTTGAATAACAATGAATAATGATAACCCTTGTTGATAAGGTAACATGTATCACCAGTATGATGTGAAAGGTTTGTTGACCTGATAAAGGCTGATTGCCTAGTTAAGGTGTTATCCTCTGATGTTGAGATAAGGGATTGCTATCCCATGGTGATGATGTAAGCCTTGAGAGGCAGTGGCATTCTGTGATGAGGGATTGAGATCCCATGGTCATGTGATGATGACAATAACAATGTAACATAATGTTGTTTATGTTTTACAACTTGGTTGCCTCAACAATCCACTTAAAATATACTAATTAACTACAGTGGAACATATCATGTAGTTTGCCCTGACCATAGATGCATCATCGTCAGCAGCAGGTGATGGTGAAATAGGTTTATCCTGTGGGATTACCTGGAGTGCATATTGTTGAATATGCGGGATTTCTCCTAGCCAAAAATAGGAGGATTAGAGTGAAACTGCGGTTGTGGACTCAAGATGTGTATAAGAGCATGGTGATCAGGCCCATGGCTCAGTGTGAAGGAGAATGAATGCATTCATGGCTTAGGAGCATGGTGTATAGGCCCGTGGCTCATGATAAAAAGGGTGGACTGCGTGAGCTAACCCTGTGGATGATTCCACTCAAGCAAGAGACTGTGATCATGCTTTGGTTAACATGCACTGACTATGAAGAGGTGAGGTCGTGGAGTCCGACTCTTCCATTGACCTTGTATGGCACCAATTTTGGGCTTCACAACTGAAGGTTGGATTTGAGTGGGATGGCTCACTTCCTCAGGGCATAATAAATTGTAATCCAGCCATATAGAATATATTGCTTAAGGCAAAACATGGAATATTGATTGAGCCCTTGCTTGTATAGTTGATCTAGTTATACCTTGAAGCTATTTGTATGATCCTTATATTTTATGATTAGTTCTTATAAAGCTTATCTTGTCAATCATGTTCCATAAAGAAATATATTGTTATATGCCTCCCAGATATCTTGGTAAGGTGTTATTAAAGTTAAGCTCTGATCAATATGCTGCTTATATCAGTTACCTACTTAATCTGAAGTTTTATAGTTTCGGCGGGGAGTTATGTCTCGCTGGGACTGTGTGTCTCACCCCGTTGGTTTACAACCTTTTAGGTGATCATGCCAGACGTGGTGATGGTCGTGAGGTTGTGGCCAAGAAGCAAGAAGAATAGTAGGAGGCAAGAGATGGATATACTGCTATTTTGGTTGTTTTGTAGTAGAGTCTTAGAGTCATCCCTGTACTCTCAGGTCCTCAAAGGTGTTATGATGATGTTTTATGATGTACACATAAGGTAGTTTATTTATCCTGTTGTTGGCCTGGTTTGGTCTGTTATGTATGTATAAACAGGTGGTGAACTCTTTGTTCCTATGTAACAACTGGATTCTATAAGTTGTGGACACGTATCAAGGGTTAAGTTTGTTTATATAAATGTTTCCTTGCATGATAAGGATCTGGATGCAATAGTTCCGTTATTATATGCTTTCTGCAATTGATTTTAATTAACTCATGTTTTCGGCAATATGTGGTTTATGGATGTTCCACACATTTTTGCGTGGCATTTTGTTGTCTGTGTGATAGAGGGATGTGTCATTACAATAAGGTTGCTAAATAGGAAATTTGAATGCAACTAAAATATGCATAGAAAGGGAGAGAGAGACTAAACATACACTAATTGACAAGCTATTTAGAGTGGTTCCACACTTCAAACTAGAAGTATGTCAGTCCACTACCTAGAGAGTGTTGACTCAAGGTCTAAATTGAGTAAACCCTTGCTTTGATGATGACTAAACCATTCCACTTATTTGTGTCTAATGTCTCTACTTAAATGATTTCAAATTAGGTATAGACACACTCCAAATGCCCTAACTTGCACATATCAAATTGGAGAAAAGACAAGTCAAAGTCAATACAAGTGCACGTTGTTTTGAATATGATGTAAATCCATTAGAATCTTGTTGTAAATCACTTGTAATGATTGTATGACTTGTAATTAATCTTAGAAAAAATCAAGAGCACTTAGATCAAATATTTAAGCACTCAAAAGCCATTTTCCAAAATTCACACCAGGCTATTCATCGGTCGATTTGCAAACTTGACCGATCTTGATTGGATCTTGAAAATGACTTTTGATCGGTCAAGTTTGCACTTCACAGAATCGCCTGATCCCTCTACTGACCAAAACTGATTTAAGTGAATCGGTCGAGTTACCCCAGGACAAACTCAACCGATGGCCTAAATTGGTCTTGTCTTTTAGTGGGATCGATCGAGTTACCTTTATAGAAACTCGACCGATTGCACTGTACGGAAAAGTGTAGAAAAGTGTATCTAGCCATTGTGGAGTTGCAACAAGTGAAAATATATCCGTTGTAAGCCACAAAATGGCTAGTTTTCATTCTTAAGTGTTCCCAAAGGCTAAGAGGCATCCTCAGCTATAAACAAGACCCCTTGGGCTTCATTCTAAGGTTGAGCATTTAATGAAAACCTCTATGTGAGGTTCCTATTCTATATTTGAGTGCCTCCTACAACCTCCTGTCTCTCTCTAAGCTTGATCACTTGCTACATTTGTTAGAATGAGTAGGAAATTTGTAAGAGAGCTAGTCCTACATGTATATCTTATGAGGCTCTCACTTCCACCACCTCTCCATCTCTCTTTTCAACCATGAAGATTAAGGTTCTCTCTATTGTCTAAGAGAGGTAAAGAAGAATAAGTGAAGGAGTCCCTTGGTGAAGATCAAGGCCGAAGACTTGGAGCAAGAGTGGGTAAGACCTTGGTGAAGGCAGAAGACTCCTTGCTCAAGTGGGTAAGTCTGTAATGACCCTGACCTGGGTTATGAGGTAACTCTATTTTTTTGGCTAAGTAAGTTGCTTAGAACTTGAATGAAATTCTCTAAAGTGTTTTTCTATCAGGTAACAAACTTATGTTTCAAATTTAGTCCTGTTTGAATAACGTTTGAGCAATGTTCTCATGTTTTGGACCAAAATGCAATTTACCCAAGATGAGGGGTTATATTGAAATTTGTCACATGTTGAATGTTCCTAAGTGTTTTAGCATCATTATATAAAGAGTGATGAAAGGTGGTGGCTTGTGGAAATCCTAAATTCCAAGTTTGAACTTGTTTGAATAATGTTGGTGACGTGTGTACCAATTTTGGTACAAATTGTAATTTACCCAAAATGTAGGGTTGATATGAAAATTACCACCTATAGAGTGTCCCTACTCCCTCATAGTATCATTTAGAGGATATATAAATAATTAGGCACCATGTTTGAATCAATTATGAGTGATGGTACTCTTGGTGATGAAATGACCAAGAAAGGGGTTGAATATGAAACCCTAACTTGAGTTGTATCAAGTTGAAAAGCTTATATATGAGTGCCTATCGGCCAAGGAGCCATAGGAGGAGTCCCATATCGTTTTTTGGACTCTTATAAAATCCCATGACATGCAAAGCACCTCAAGGAAGTGAAGTGTATCAGTTTACAACTTCCTTAGAAAAGTTGTATCGGGTTGTGAATAAAGTGGTGATTTTGTTGATATATTTTATTCAAAGGGATAAGTAATGGACGAAAATTCATCCCTAGATTATCCTCAAGAGTTTTTCATGTCAAGATAAATGTTAAGGCATGCATGTACATGTATCAACCATGCATGGACACGTGTCACCTAGTAGCTCAAATTGATGACACCTCATTTTCACACTTCTTCATGAACACCAAGCATATATACCCCTTCTTTCACCCTTTAGTGAACTTTTTCGAATCCTACCACCTCCTTGATATTATATATCATGCATGGAGCCTTTATGTCATGAAGGAGTGATGTGGTATCGTGCATAGGCCTTGGTTATCGGCCATAGCAAGTAATATCGCCCATAGCAAGTCGATATCGTCCAAGTGGAGTGTTTTTGGCCACACGTGAGGGGGATATCGGACATAAGTGATGGTATATCGTGTAAGGGTATTCAGGTATCGTGCAAGGTGCTAAGGAGAAAGAGGAATCTAAATACTTAACCCTAAGGTGAGGCCATTATCATCTTCAACCTTGGATTGAAGCATGATTTTAGGGTTATGATCTTCCTTTCTTTTCTTCTTCACCAATTGCTTACCCTTGGTGATTCATTGTATATGAAGGCGTTGTGAACGAGCCTTGGACTTTTGATAAGTAATATTAAACCTTAGGAACGTGAATATTTGGAGCTTGGAGCTTTGAAGCTGTTCTTAAGGCAGGTTATATAACTTGAACTCAACCATGTTATTATTCATCACCTAAATTGCTATACTTAATGATCTACTTTTAATTCTGAAATTTTATGAAATAGTTGATGACATTATGAGTTCTAGTAGTTTCTTAGACCTGTTTCCATGATTATAATAGTTATAACGATGGTTTAGAGCTTGAAGAAGATGGTATCACCTTATAAAGTGATATCGGGTTCAAGCACACAAGCAGGCACCTCTAACCCGATATGGTGATGCACCTACTTCATTAAAATGATATGGATATGATTTTATACTTTCTTGCACGATATGGTGGTGTAGTATACACCTCTTGCACGATATGAGGTCAAGAAAACACCTTAAAAATGATATTGGGTTAAGAACACACCTCTCTGCCCGATATGATGTGAAGCACACACACACCTCTTTGTCCGATATGGTGAGAAGCACACATACACCTCAAAAGTCATATGGATCAAGCATACACCTCTTTGCCCGATATGGCATGAAGTACACACACACCTCTTTGCCTGATATGGTGTGAAACACACACACACACCTCTGAGCCCGATATGGTGTGGAGCACACACACACCTCAAAAGTGATATGGAAGCACACATACACCTCAAACCCGATATGGAAGCATACATACACCTCAAGGGTGATATGTTAAGCACACATACACCTCAAACCCGAGATGGTAAGCATACATACACCTCCAACTCGATATGGTAAGCACACATACACCTCAAAGGTGATATGGGCAGCAAGCACACACCTCATACCCGATATGGTGGAAGCACCTCAAAACTCAAATGAAGGAAAGCATCTTAAATGCAATATACTTGATGAAGTAACACATGAAGTGTCTTATATCAAGTCATACATTAAGAGGTATGGAGTTTAATGAATATTGATTAAGTAGGCTAATGTACCTTGAAGGAAATGTTGAGCCAACTTAATAAAGTATGAAGTAATCAATATCCTAGTAAGGATAAGAGAAAAACTCATACTTTGTGTTGATAATCATTTAATGACAAATGATGATAATAAATAAGTATGATTGAATACTTATGATATTAATATATGCTCCTAGATGATTGGAGCAATGAATTAGGGTTTGGATTGATAATATGAAATTGAAACCCTATTCAGCTATAAAGGGAAACCCTAACCCTAATAGTTGTTGCCTAGTGAGAGGTGACAAGATGTTTAATGGCCTTGTGAGCCATGTGGATAGTTGTTGCCTAGTGAGAGGTGACAAGATGTTTAATGGCCTTGTGAGCCATGTGGATAAATGTTGCCTAGTGAGAGGTGACAAGATGTTTAATGGCCTTGTGAGGCATGTGATTAGTTGTTGCCTAGTGAGAGATGACAAGATGTTTAATGGCCTTGTGAGCCATGTGATTAGTTGTTGCCTAGTGAGAGGTGATAAGATGTTTAATGGCCTTGTTATCCATGTGATTAGTTGTTGCCTAGTGAGAGGTGACAAGATGTTTAATGGGCCTTGTGAGCCATGAGAATAGTTGTTGCCTAGTGAGAGGTAACAAGATGTTTATAAAAGTCTCATGTAAGAAATGATAATGTTCAAATAAACTAGGAAATGGAAACTTAGTAACGTAATAATAATAATAAATGGATACAATAATAATAATGAAATCTTAATCATACATGCTTTATGCTTATAGCCAAATGAGGGCTATAGTGTTTTGAATATGCTTAAAGGAGATCAGGGGAATACTTGTATTATATAAAGGATGTGAATAAGTATGATGGCTTGGCCAAGGTAATGCCTAGTAAAGGTGATGTGGTATTCAGTGATGAGATGCACATGATTGGAAAAATATAATACCTAGAATGATGTCCCAAGATTGGCATCATCCAATACCTGAAATAAAACTACATGATTGGGATAACCCGATGCCTGGATGCAACACTCACAGGATTGGCATAATCTAATACCTGGAATAATGTCACAGGATTGGCATCGTCCAATACCTAGAATAAAACTACAGGATTGGGATAACTCGATGCTTGGATGCAACACTCACAGGATTGGCATAATCCAATACCTAGAATAATGTCATAAGATTGGCATCATCCAATACCTGGAATAAAACTACAAGATTGGGATAACTCTATGCCTGGATGTAACACTCACAGGATTGGCATAATCCAATACCTGGAATAATGTCATAGGATTGGTCATAACCCAATACTTGGAATAATTGCACATGATTGGTATAGTCCAATACCTGGAATAGTTGCACAGGATTGACATAGTCCAATACCTAAAATAGTTGCACATGATTAGCATAGTCCAATACCTAGAATAGTTGCACAAGATTGGCATAGTCCAATGCCTGGACAGAATATGATGATGTATACTCACATGACTGATACAATTCAATATCTGGCTAACAGATTGGCTAAGGTCAACAGGTGGAAATGAGAATGATTCATGGATGACATACCATGATAATAAGTATCACAAGATAAGCTTGAGATGTTGATATAGTATGATGGGTAAATGAGATACATGTTCTTCATATTCCTTATAAAGTGAATAGATGATTTACTGCTCTATCATAGATAGTTGCAATGCTTTAAAATATGAGAATGTTCTAAACTGCTTATCCTCTGCTCAGTTTAATACTATTTAATTATGATAATAACATTGTTGGCGGAGAGTTATATCTCTCACTGGGACAATTGTCTCACCCCGTGGGATCCACATTTTTTTAGTTGGACGTGCACAAGGGGGATTGAGACTGTACTACAGAGAAAGAACAACAGCAACATGAACAACAGTGACAACTCAGGTTGAGTGTACTGTCTGTCGTGTCTTGTAGATAGAAGTCCTATGTGTCGTCTCTGTACTCTCAGGTCCTTGGATTTAGTACGTGTTGGTTTTATGAACAACCTGAGATTTTGACTTGTATGCCTTGAGGTTTGATGTTGCTTTAAGTATATGTTTTGAGAAAGCAACTGTTATATGTTGTCCTCGAGAAGAAATGGTATAGTGTATGTACAATATATGATCAATGTGAATATCAGGTTTGGTTCATCCTTAAAGAGTTTTCTGAGAAATGGATCTCTTTGGAAAGAAAATGGTTTTGATTTTTAGTGATTTTTGTTAATCTTCTGCTTATGATTATTCCACATAATTAGTAACAATTTGTTTTTCAATTTGGTGACTGTCGTTACAAGTTTGGTATCAGAGCTTAAGGTTCGCCGAGTCTACAGAGACACAGGACTAAGGTGTTGAGTCTATTCTAGTATCCTCCAGTATATCTTATAGTGACTTCTGCTTATGCAGAAGGAGGGATATAGCTTAAAGATGTCTGGAGAACATGAGGATAAAGAACCTAAGAGGAAATAAGATTGAATGACACATGAATAATTAAAAGTTCATGTAATACTTGAAAAGGGTGATAATGTCTTTTCTTTAAATAAACATCCTTGAATAATGATGGGGTGATAAAAAGGACTATGATTCCTTGTGCTCTTTCCCTTTCGGGACTTGACAATCAAGTAAGTCTTATGACACTTGATGTGCATGGATTAGAAGAAATCTATAGTATGGATACCATATGTTAGGGGTTTATGCCCTGCATAAACGTGACATCAACAAATATGTATGAGTTGAAGGAACAATTATAGAATTGTTTTGGGAAAAGTTGATCAAGTTAAAGATAACTTCTTAGAATATCCCTATCTAGATTTATTGAGTCAGCTTATACATAACATCTAGAGATACCTCTGAGATAGTTCTTCTTTAATAAGTAGCCTCTCCTTATAACGAGAAAATAAACATCTAAAGGGATAATTGATACAAGTCATAAGAAATTTTAGTGTTGTGTGAGCATATTTGAGTGCCACAACAGATGCATGATAATACTTGTAGTCCCAAGTGGGTGACATAACACAACTCTGGTCTTTCCTTGAAAGAGAAATGACAAACTAAGTGAGGGGTATAGAAAACTTTCAAGATCAATGATCTTATTACATAAAGATGTAAGTTGAAAAGGTGAAAAATCAGTGAGGTTTGACACCTGAGTTAAATAAGGTATGTATAATGATTCTCTGACTAAGAAAAATGTTACCTGACATAGAGTTGACTCTACAGTCAATAATGAAAAGGACAGTGGAGTATGTGTCCTGTGTGGAAGATTCTATGATAACCTTGTGTGAAAGGACTTTCTGTTGGTCAAAGTTCTATGGCATCTCCATGACATTAAGATGTTATGTGGAGACTTGATGATATGATGAATGAATAATATCTGTCTCCCTTTACCTAGGATTTTGGGGACGAAATCCTTGTTAGGGGTTTCTAATTTGTAATGACCCTAATCTAGGTTATGAGGTAACCCTATTTGTTTTGGCTAATTAAGTTGCTTATATATTGAATATAATCCTCTAAAGTGTTTTTATATCAGGTAACAAACTTATGTTTCAAATTTGGTCCTATTTGAATAACGTTTGAGAAATGTTCTCATGTTTTGGACCAAAATGCAGTTTACCCAAGATGAGGGGTTATATTGCAATTTTTCACATGTTTAATGTTACCTAAGTGTTTTATCGTCATTATAGAAATAATGATGCAAGGTGGTGGCTTATGGAAAGCCTAAATTCCAAGGTTGAACTTGTTTGAATAATGCTGGTGACTTGTGTACCAATTTTGGTACAAATTGTAATTTACCCAAAATGTAGGGGTGATATGCAAATTACCACATCTAGAGTGTCCCTACTACCTCCTAGTATCATTTAGAGGATATATAAATAATGAGGCACCATTTTTGAATCAATTATGAGTGATGGTACTCTTGGTGATGAAATGACCAAGAAAGGGGTTGAATATGAAACCCTAACTTGAGTTGTATCAAGTTGAAAAGCTTATATATGAGTGCCTATCGACCAAGGAGCCATAGGAGGAGTCCCATATCGTTTTGTGGACTCTTAGAAAATCCCATGACATGCAAATCACCTCAAGGAGGTGAAGTGTATCGGTTTACAACTTCCTTAGAAAAGTCGTATCGGGTTGTGAATAAAGTGGTGATTTTGTTGATATATTTTATTCAAAGGGATAAGTAATGGACTAAAATTCATCCCTTGATTATCCTCAAGAGTTTTTCATGTCAAGATAAATGTTAAGGCATGCATGTACATGTGTCAACCATGCATGGACACGTGGCACCTAGTAGCTCAAATTGATGACACCTCATTTTCACACTTCTTCATCAACAACAAGTATATATACCCGTTCTTTTAGCCTTTAGTGAACTTTTTCAAATCCTACCACCTCCTTGCTCTTAGATATCATGCATGGAGCCTTTCTGTTGAGAAGGAGTGATGTGGTATCGTGCATAGGCCTTGGGTATCAGCCATAGCAAGTAATATCGGCCATAGCAAGTCGATATCGTCCAAGTGGAGTGTTTTTGGCCACAAGTGAGGGGGATATTGGCCACAAGTGATGGAATATCGTGCAAGGGTAGTCAGGTATCATGCAAGGTTATAAGGAGCAAGAGGGAGCTCAATACTTAACCCTAAGGTGAGGCCATGATCATCTTCAACCTTGGATTGAAGCATGATTTTAGGGTTATGATCTTCCTTTCTTTTCTTCTTCACCAATTGCTTACCCTTGGTGATTCCTTGTATATGAAGGAGTTGTGAACGATCCTCGGACTTTTGATAAGTCATATTCAACCTTAGGAACGTAAAGCTTTGGAGCTTGGAGCTTTGAAGCTGTTCTTAAGGCGGGTTACATAACTTGAACCCAACCATGTCATTATTTATCACTTAAATTGCTATACTTAATGATCTACTTTTAATTCCGAAATTTTCTGAAATAGTTGATGACATTATGAGTTCTAGTAGTTTCTTAGACCTTTTTCCTTAAACTATAATAGTTAGATCGAAGGTATAGAGCTTGAAGAAGATGGTATCACCTTATAAAGTGATATCGGGTTCAAGCACACAAGCATGCACCTCTAACCCGATATGGTGATGCACCTACGTCATTAAAATGATATGGATATGATTTTATACTTTCTTGCATGATATGGGGGTGTGGTATACATCTCTTGCACAATATGAGGTAAGAAAACACCTCAAAAACAATATTTGGTTAAGCACACACCTCTTTGCCCGATATGATGTGAAGCACACACACACCTCTTTGCCCGATATGGTGTGAAGCACACACACCTCAAAAGTGATATGGTAGCACACATACACCTCAAACCCGATATGGAAGCATACATACACCTCAAGGGTGATATGTTAAGCACACATACACCTCAAACCCGAGATGGTAAGCATACATACACCTCAAACTAGATATGGTAAGCACACATACACCTCTAAGGTGATATGGGCAGCAAGCACACACCTCAAACCCGATATGGTGGAAGCACCTCAAAACTCAAATGACGGAAAGCATCTTAAATGCAATATACTTGATGAAGTAACACATGAAGTGTCTTATATCAAGTCATACATTAAGATGTATGGAGTTTAATGAATATTGATTAAGTAGGCTAATGTACCTTAAAGGAAAGGTTGAGCCAACTTAATAAAGTATGAAGTAATCAATATCATAGTAAGGATAAGAGAAAAACTCATACTTTGTGTTGATAATCATTTAATGACAAATGATGATAATAAATAAGTATGATTGAATACTTATGATATTAATGTATGCTCCTAGATGTGTGGAGCAATGAATTAGGGTTTGGATTGATAATATGAACTTGAAACCCTATTCATCTATAAAGGGAAACCCTAACCCTAATAGTTGTTGCCTAGTGAGAGGTGACAAGATGTTTAATGGCCTTGTGAGCCATGTGGATAGTTGTTTCCTAGTGAGAGGTGACAAGATGTTTAATGGCCTTGTGAGCCATGTGGATAGTTGTTTACTAGTGAGAGGTGACAAGATGTTTAATGGCCTTGTGAGGCATGTGATTAGTTGTTGCCTAGTGAGAGATGACAAGATGTTTAATTGCCTTGTGAGCCATGTGATTAGTTGTTGCCTAGTGAGAGGTGACAAGATGTTTAATGGCCTTGTGAGCCATGTGATTAGTTGTTGCCTAATCAGAGGTGACAAGATGTTTAATGGGCCTTGTGAGCCATGAGAATAGTTGTTTCCTAGTGAGAGGTAATAAGATGTTTATAAAAGTCTCATGTAAGAAATGATAATGTTCAAATAAACTAGGAAATGGAAACTTAGTAACGTAATAATAATAATAAATGGATACAATAATAATAATGAAATCTTAATCATACATGATTTATGCTTATAGAAAAATAAGGGCTATAGTGTTTTGAATATGCTTAAAGGAGATCAGAGGAATACTTGTGTTATATAAAGGATGTGAATAAGTATGATGGCTTGGCCAAGGTAATGCCTAGTAAAGGTGATGTGGTATTCAGTGATGAGATGCACAAGATTGGCATAATCCAATACCTAGAATAATGTCACAAGATTGGCATCATCCAATACCTAGAATAAAACTACAGGATTGGGATAACCCGATGCCTGGCTGCAACACTCATAGGATTGGCATAATCCAATACCTGGAATAATGTCACAGGATTGGCATCGTCCAATACTTGGAATAAAACTACAGGATTGGGATAACCCGATGCTTGGATGCAACACTCACAAGATTGTCAAAATCTAATACCTAGAATAATGTAACAGGATTGGCATCGTCCAACACCTGGAATAAAACTACAAGATTGGGATAACTCGATGCCTGGATGTAACACTCACAGGATTGGCATAATCCAATACCTGGAATAATGTCATAGGATTGTTCATAACCCAGTACCAGGAATAATTGCACATGATTGGTATAGTACAATACCTATAATAGTTGCATAGGATTGACATAGTCCAATACCTGGAATAGTTGTATAGGATTGGCATAGTCCAATACCTATAATAGTTGCATAGGATTGGCATAGTCCAATGCCTGGACAGAATATGATGATGTATACTCACATGACTGATACAATCCAATATTTGGCTAATAGATTGGCTAAGGTCAACAGATGGAAATGAGAATGATTCATGGATGACATACCATGATAATAAGTATCACAAGATAAGCTTGAGATGTTGATATAGTATGATGGGTAAATGAGATACATGTTCTTCATTTTCCTTATAAAATGAATAGATGATTTATTGCTCTATCATAGATAGTTGCAATGCTTTAAAATATGAGAATGCTCTAAATTGCTTTTCCTCTGCTCAGTTTAATACTATTTAATTGTGATAATAACATTGTTGGTGGAGAGTTATATCTCTCACTGGGACAATTGTCTCACTCTGTGGGATCCACATTTTTTTAGGTGGACGTGCACAAGGGGGATTGAGACCGTACTACAGAGAAAGGACAAAAGCAGTAGGAATAACAATAACAACTCAGGTTGAGTGTACTGTCTGTCGTGTCTTGTAGATATAAGTCCTATGTGTCGTATCTGTACTCTCAGGTCCTTGGATTTAGTACGTGTTGGTTTTATGAACAACCTGAGATTTTGGCTTGTATGCCTCGAGGTTTGATGTTGCTTTAAGTATATGTTTTGAGAAAGCAACTATTATATGTTGTCCTCGAGAAGAAATGGTATAATGTATGTACAATATATGATCAATGTGAATATCAGGTTTTGGTTCTTCCTTAAAGAGTTTTCCTAGAAATGGATATCTTTATAAAGAAAATGGTTTTAATTTTTAGTGATTTTCGTTAATATTCTACTGATGATTATTCCGAATAATTAGTAACAATTTGTTTGTCGGTTTGGCGACTGTCGTTACAAGTTTGGTATCAGAGCTTAAGGTTCACTGAGTCTACAGAGACATAGGACTAAGGTGTTGAGTCTGTTCTAGTATCCTCCAGTATATCTTATAGTGACTCCTGCTTATGCAGAAGGAGGGATATAGCTTAAAGATGTCTGCAGAACATGAGGATCATGTTGCTGAGAGAAATGTTGCTGCACCAGTAGGAGGTGTAAGGGATCAGGCAAGAGAGGAATTAGTGCCTGAGAATCCCCATTTTGATGAAGCTATGATAAAAAACACAACCTTTCATACTCTTTTTGGGCAATTCATGACCAGAATGATGCATATGGAAGATCGAATGCCAACACCAGCACCTAGGGCACCAACTCCCAATGAGGGACATGGGTCTGGTAAGACTTTTGAATGACTACGCCATGTAGGAGCTATAGAATATGCTGGGACATCTGACCCAGCAGATGCTGATCTATGGCTCACTGAGTTAGAAAAGGCTTTTAAGATCCTTAGTATTCCAGATGCTCACAAAGTCAAACATGCTGTATACCTTTTGAAGGGTAGTGCTAGACAATGGTGGGCCATAGAAGAAGTAAAAAGGAATGATGAAGAGGTTGGTTGGGAGGAATTTCATTGAGAATTCATCAATAAGTATTTATCAAGGACATATTTAGATGAAAAGATCTCACAGTTTGAGAAGGTTCGACAGGGAACCATGTCAATAAATGAATATGAGGCTAGGTTTATGGAACTTTTATGATTTTGTCCTCAAATGGCTGCTACTGAGCAGGAGAAGATTTGACGTTTTGAGAAAGGACTGAATGTTGAGGTGTCTATCTCAGCAACTGCGTTAGAAAGTAGAGAGAGATTCGCCACATTTGTGGAGTCAATTTGGAGGATAGAAAGGTCTGCGACAAAGAAACATGAGGCAAACCTCAAAAGGAGATCTACACAGTCACATGAACAGTGGATTGGTGGTACCAAACAACTAAAGTTTTCGATAACACCGGTTCAACCACAATATAGTATACCAATGTAGTGGTCACCAAGTGAGGGCCGAGCTTGCCATAAATATAGATAGATAAGACATCTTAGGCAACATTGTCCAAGAAGAAATAATGAGGTGACCCAACAGTCAAGGCATAATCTACAAAACCCACAAGGACCTCAATTTAGTGGAGCAGAAGGCCAAGGACGAAGACAAGTATCACAGTTTGGTCCATCTACCTCTGGTAGTAGAGGACAAAGGCAATAGAAGATGACAACTGACTCCATGTATTGGGTCAGATAAGACACTAGATAACTCATAAGAGGTAACATGTCAAGATAGAACTTTTCATTCTGAATCATCTTTCATTTTTTACTCTCTGCCTACTAATTATAAGAAAGGTAGTTGTTGTTGAGCTTCCTTTAATTAATCCTATGAGGACATGAGGATGAGATAAGAAGGATGATAACTTACATTCAGATCAATATTCTCTTATATGTTTTGAAATTTCTCTCTTCATGTAGAAAAGGAAGAGATGTAAAAGAAACACCCAGAGAAAATTTGAGATACTAAGTAGTAAAATTTCAAGAGATGTTAAAAGTATGAAACATAATATAAAACAAATGCATACTGCCTAATTTCAGTTCTTGAATACCCTGGCTAGGTATTCATCTATTGAAGGCAAGGTAAGTATGGAACTCTTAGATTGTAATCTTTCTAATTACTCAGATCAAGTAGTCATTTTGAGACAATCTAAAGAGCATAATGAAGTAAAAGATGTGGCATGGATATTTCTACCACATCCTAATTGATATACGGAGAAATTTGAGTTAATCATAGATCAACTTATAAACAAAATAAGATGTTTAGTATAATGTATAACTTGGTCTAAGGACCTAGAGGTAATAGTTACCTGATGAGAGGTAACAATGTTCAGTGATGAAATGAGGGTTTGAATACCCAGATCTAGTAATCATGATGATGATAATACTGAGAAGTGGTGACATGTAATCATCTCTATAATTCCTATGCTGGAGGTAAGGAACCTAAGAGGAAATAAGATTGAATGACACATGAATAATTAAAAGTTCATGTAATACTTGAAAAAGGTGATAATGTATTTTCTTTAAATAAACATCCTTGAATAATGATGGGGTGATAAAAAGGACTATGATTCCTTGTGCTCTTTCCCTTTCGGGACTTGACAATCAAGTAAGTCTTATGACACTTGATGTGCATGGATTAGAAGAAATCTATAGTATGGATACCATATGTTAGGGGTTTATGCCCTGCATAAACGTGACATCAACAAAGATGTATGAGTTGAAGGAACAATTGTAGAATTGTTTTGGGAAAAGTTGATCAAGTTAAAGATAACTTCTTAGAATATCCCTATCTATATTTATCGAGGCAGCTTATACATAACATCTAGAGATACCTTTGAGATAGTTCTTCTTTAATAAGTAGCCTCTCCTCATGACAAGAAAATAAACAGCTAAAGGGATAATTGATACAAGTCATAAGAAAGTTTAGTGTTGTGTGAGCAGATTTGAGTGGCACAACAGATGCATGATAATACTTGTAGTCCCAAGTGGGTGACATAACACAACTTTGGTCTTTCCTTGAAAGAGAAAGGACAAACTAAGTGAGGGGTATAGAAAACTTCCAAGATCAAGGATCTTATTACATAAATATGTAAGTTGAAAAGGTGACAAATCAGTGAGGTTTGACACCTGAGTTAAATAAGGTATGTATAATGATTCTCTAACTAAGAAAAATGTTACCTGACACAGAGTTGACTCTACAGTCAATAATGAAAAGGATAGTGGAGTATGTGTCCTATGTGGCAGATTCTATGATAACCCTATGTGAAAGGACTTTGTGTTGGTCAAAGTTCTATGGCATCTCTATGACATTAAGATGTTATGTGGAGACTTTATGATATGATGAATGAATAATATCTGTCTCCCTTTACCTGGGATTTCAGGGACGAAATCCTTGTTAGGGGTTTATAATTTGTAATGACCCTAACCTAGGTTATTAGGTAACACTATTTGTTTTGGCTAAGTAAGTTTCTTAGAACTTTAATATAATCCTATAAAGTGTTTTTCTATCAGGTAACAAACTTATGTTTCAAATTTGGTCCTATTTGAATAACATTTGAGCAATATTATCATGTTTTGGACCAAAATGCAATTTACCCAAGATGAGGGGTTATATTGTAATTTGTCACATGTTTAATGTTCCCTAAGTGTTTTAGCATCATTATAGAAAGAATGATGCAAGGTGGTGGCTTGTATAAAGCATAAATTCCAAGTTTGAACTTGTTTGAATAATGTTGGTGAATTGTGTACCAATTTTGGTACAAATTGTAATTTACCCAAAATGTAGGGTTGATATGCAAATTGCCACCTCTAGAGTGTCCCTACTCCATCCTATATCATTTATAGGATAGATAAATAATGAGGCACCATGTTTGAATCAATTATGAGTGATAGTACTCTTGGTGATGAAATGACCAAGAAAGGGGTTGAATATGAAACCCTAACTTGAGTTGTATCAAGTTGAAAAGCTTATATATGAGTGCCTATTGGCCAAGGAGCCATAGGAGGAGTCCCATATATTTTTGTGAACTATTATCAAATCCCATGACATGCAAAGAACCTCAAGGAGGTGAAGTGAATCAGTTTACAACTTCCTTAGAAAAGTTGTAACATGTTGTGAATAAAGTGGTGATTTTGTTGATATATTTTATTCGAAGGGATAAGTAATGGACGAAAATTCATCCCTAGATTATCCTCAAGAGCTTTTAATGTCAATATAAATGTTAAGGCATGCATGTACATGTGTCAACCATGCATGGACACGTGGCACCTAGTAGCTCAAATGGATGACACCTCATTTTCACACTTCTTCATCAACAATAAGCATATATACCCCTTCTTTCACCCTTTAGTGAACGTTTTCGAATCCTACCACCTCCTTGCTCTTAGATATCATGCATGGAGCCTTTGTGTCATGAAGGAGTGATGTGGTATCATGCATAGGCCTTGGGTATTGGTCATAGCAAGTAATATCGGCCATAGCATGTTGATATCGGCCATAGCAAGTCGATATCGTCCAAGTGGAGTATTTTTGGCCACAAGTGAGGGGGATGTCAGCCACAAGTGATGGAATATTGTGCAAGGGTAGTCAGGTATCGTTCAAGGTGCTAAGGAGCAAGAGGGATCTCAATACTTAATCCTAAGGTGAGGCCATGATCATGTTCAACCTTGGATTGAAGCATGATTTTAGGGTTATGATCTTCCTTTCTTTTCTTCTTCACCAATTGCTTACCCTTGGTGATTCCTTGTATATGAAGGAGTTGTGAACGAGCCTTGGACTTTTGATAAGTCATCTTCAACCTTATGAATGTGAAGCTTTGGAGCTTGGATCTTTGAAGCTATTCTTAAGGCGGGTTATATAACTTGAACTCAACCATGTTATTATTCATCACCTAAATTGCTATACTTAATGATCTACTTTTAATTCCAAAATTTTATGAAATAGTTGATGACATTATGAGTTATAGTAGTTTCTTAGACCAGTTGACATAAACTATAACAGTTAGAACGAAGGTCTATAGCTTGAAGAAGATGGTATCACCTTATAAAGTGATATCGGGTTCAAGCACACAAGCATGCACCTCTAACCCGATATGGTGATGCACCTACTTCATTAAAATGATACATATATGATTTTATACTTTCTTGCACGATATGGTGGTGTATTATGCACCTCTTACATGATATGAGGTCAAGAAAACACCTTAAAAATGATATTGGGTTAAACACACACCTCTCTTCCCGATATGGTGTGAAGCACACACACACCTCTTTGCCCGATATGGCGTGAAGCACACATACACCTCAAAAGTGATATGGATCAAGCATACACCTCTTTGCCCGATATGGTGTGAAGCACACATACACACACCTCTTTGCCCGATATGGTGTGAAGCACACACACACCTCTTTGCGCGATATGGTGTGAAGCACACACACCTCAAAAGTGATATGGTAGCACACATACACCTCAAACCCGATATGGAAGCATACATACACCTCAAGGGTGATATGTTAAGCACACATACACCTCAAACCCGAGATGGTAAGCATACATACACCTCAAACTAGATATGGTAAGCACACATACACCTCTAAGGTGATATGGGCAGCAAGCACACACCTCATACCCGATATGGTGGAAGCACCTCAAAACTCAAATGAAGGAAAGCATCTTAAATGCAATATACTTGATGAAGTAACACATGAAGTGTCTTATATCAAGTCATACATTAAGAGGTATGGCGTTTAATGAATATTGATTAAGTAGGCTAATGTACCTTGAAGGAAAGGTTGAACCAACTTAATAAAGTATGAAGTAATCAATATCCTAGTAAGGATAACAGAAAGACTCATACTTTGTGTTGATAATCATTTAATGACAAATGATGATAATAAATAAGTATGATTGAATACTTATGATATTAATGTATACTCATAGATGTGTGGAGCAATGAATTAGGGTTTGGATTGATAATATGAACTTGAAACCCTATTCGGCTATAAAGGGAAACCCTAACCCTAATAGTTGTTGCCTAGTGAGAGGTGACAAGATGTTTAATGGCCTTGTGAGCCATGTGAATAGTTGTTGCCTAATGAGAGTTGACAAGATGTTTAATGGCCTTGTGAGCCATGTGGATAGTTATTGCCTAGTGAGAGGTGACAAGATGTTTAATGGCCTTGTGAGCCATGTGATTAGTTGTTGCCTAGTGAGAGGTGACAAGATGTTTAGTGGCCTTGTGAGCCATGTGATTAGTTTTTGCCTAGTGAGAGGTGACAAGATGTTTAATGGCCTTGTGAGCCATGTGATTAGTTGTTGCCTAGTGAGAGGTGACAAGATGTATAATGGGCCTTGTGAGCCATGAGAATAGTTGTTGCCTAGTGAGAGGTAACAAGATGTTTATAAAAGTCTCATGTAATAAATGATAATGTTCAAATAAACTAGGAAATGGAAACTTAGTAACATAATAATAATAAATGGATACAATAATAATAATGAAATCTTAATCATACATGCTTTATGCTTATAGCCAAATAAGGGCTATAGTGTTTTGAATATGCTTAAAGGAGATAAGGGAAGGATGTGAATAAGTATGATGGCTTGGCCAAGGTAATGCCTAGTAAAGGTGATGTGGTATTCAGTGATGAGATGCCCAAGATTGGCATAATCTAATACCTGGAATAATGTCACAGGATTGGCATCGTCCAATACCAAGAATAAAACTACATGGTTGGGATAACCTGATGCCTGGATGCAACACTCACATGATTGGCATAATCCAATACTTGGAATAATCTCACAGGATTGGCATTGTCCAATACCTGGAATAAAACTACAGGATTGGGACACCCGATGCCTGGATGCAACACTCACAGGATTGACATAATCCAATACCTGGAATAATGTCACAGGATTGACATCGTCCAATACCTGGAATAAAACTACAAGATTGGGATAACCCGATGCCTAGATGTAACACACACAGGATTGGCATAATCCAATACCTAGAATAATGTCACAAGAGTGGTCATAACCCAATACCTGGAATAATTACATAGGATTGGTATAGTCCAATACCTAGAATAGTTGCACAGGATTGGCATAGTCCAATACCTGGAATAGTTGCACATGATTGGCATAGTCCAATACCTAAAATAGTTGCACATGATTGGTATAGTCCAATGTCTGGACAGAATATGATGATGTATACTCACATGACTAATACAATTCAATATCTGGATAGTAGATTGGCTAAGGTCAACAGATGGAAATGAGAATGATTCATGGATGACATACCATGATAATAAGTATCACAAGATAAGCTTGAGATGTTGATATAGTATGATGGGTAAATGAGATACATGTTCTTCATATTCCTTATAAAGTGAATAGATGATTTATTGCTCTATCAAAAATAGTTGCAATGCTTTAAAATATGAGAATGTTCTAAACTTATTATCCTCTGATCAGTTTAATACTATTTAACTGTGATAATAACATTGTTGTCGGAGAGTTATATCTCTCGCTGGGACAATTTTCTCACCCCGTGGGATCCACATTTTTTTAGGTGGATGTGTAAGAGGGGGATTGAGACCGTACTACAGAGAAAGAATAACAATAGTAGGGATAACAGTGACAGCTTAGGTTGAGTGTACTGTCTGTCTGTCTTGTAGATAGAAGTCTTATGTGTTGTCTCTGTACTCTCAGGTCCTTGGATTTCGTACGTGTTGGTTTTATGAACAACCTTAGATTTTGGCTTGTATGCCTCGAGGTTTGATGTTGCTTTAAGTATATGTTTTAAGAAAGCAACTATTATATGTTGTTCTTGAGAAGAAATGGTACAATGTATGTACAATATATGATCAATGTGAATATTAGGTTTTGGTTCTTCCCTAAAGAGTTTTCCTAGAAATGGATCTCTTTGCAAATAAAATGGTTTTAATTTTTAGTGACTTTCGTTAATCTTCTGCTTATGATTATTCCGCAGAATTAGTAACATTTTTTTTGTCGATTTGGTGACTGTCGTTACAAGTTTGGTATCAGAGCTTAAGGTTCGTTGAGTCTACAAAGACATAGGACTAAGGTGTTGAGTCTATCCTAGTGTCCTCCAGTATATCTTATAGTGACTTTTGCTTATGTAGAAGGAGGGATACAGCTTAAAGATGTCTGGAGAACATGAGGATCATGTCGCTGAGAGCAATGTTGCTGCACTAGTAGGAGGTGTAAGGGATCAGGCAAGAGAGGAATTCGTGCCTGAGAATCCCCATTTTGATGAAGCTATGATAGAAAACACAACCTTTCATACTCTTTTTAGGCAATTCATGACCACAATGATGCATATGGCAGATCGAATGCCAACACCAGCACCTAGGGAACCAACTCCCAATGAGGGGCATGGGTCTGGTAAGACTTTTGAATGACTATGCCGTGTAGGAGCTATAGAATATGCCGGGACATCTGACCCATCAGATGCTGATCTATGGCTCACTGAGTTAGAAAAGGCTTTTAAGATCCTTAGTATCCCAGATGCTGACAAAGTCAAACATGCTGTATACCTTTTGAAGGGTAGTGCTGGACACTGGTGGGCCATAGAAGAAGTAAAAAGGAATGATGAAGAGGTTGGTTGGGAGGAATTTCGTCAAGAATTCATCAATAAGTATTTTCCAAGGACATATTTAGATGAAAAGATCTCATAATTTGATAAGGTTCGACAAGGAACCATGTCAATAAATGAATATGAGGCTAGGTTTATGGAACTTTTACAATTTTGTCCTCAAATGGCTGCTACTGAGCAGGAGAAGATTCGACGTTTTGAGAAAGGACTGAATGCTGAGGTGTCTATCTCGGCAGCTGTGTTAGAAAGTAGAAAGAGATTCACCACATTTGTGGAGTCAATTCAGAGGATAGAAAGGTCTGTGACAAAGAAACACGAGGCAAACCTCAAAAGGAGATCTACACAGTCACATGAACAGTGGATTGGTGGTACTAAACAACTAAAGTTTTCGATAACACCGGTTCAACCACAATATAGTATACCAATGTAGTGGTCACCAAGTGAGGGCTGAGCTTGCCATAAATGTAGACAGATAGGACATCTTAGGCAACAGTGTCCAAGAAGAAATAATGAGGTGACCCAACAGTCAAGGCATAATCTACAAAACCCACAAGGACCCCAATTTAGTGGAGCAGAAGGCCAATGACGAAGACAAGTATCACAGTTTGGTCCATCTACCTCTGGTAGTAGAGGACAAAGGCAATAGCAGATGACAACTGACTCCATGTATTGGGTCAGATAAGACACTAGATAACTCGTAAAAGGTAACATGTCAAGATAGAAATTTTCATTCTGAATCATCTTTCCTTTTTTACTCTATGCCTACTAATTATAAGAAAGGTAGTTGTTGTTGAGCTTCCTTTAATTAATCCTATGAAGACATCAATGCTTTATGCTTATAGCCAAATAAGGGCTATAGTGTTTTGAATATGCTTAAAGGAGATAAGGGGAATACTAGTATTATATAAAGGATGTGAATAAGTATGATGGCTTGGCCAAGGTAATGCCTATTAAAGGTGATGTGGTATTCATTGATGAGATGCACATGATTGACATAATCCAATACCTGGGATAATGCCATAGGATTGGCATCGTCTAATACCTGGAATAAAACTATAGGATTGGGATAACCCGATGCCTGGATGCAACATTCACAAGATTGGCATAATCCAATACCTGGAATAATGTCACATGATTGGCATCATCCAATACCTGGAATAAAACTACATGATTGGGATAACCTGATGCCTGGATGCAACACTCACAGGATTGACATAATCCAAATGTCACAGGATTGGCATCGTCCAATACCTAGAATAAAATTACAAGATTGGGATAACCCGATGCCTGGATGTAACACTCACAGGATTGGCATAATCCAATATCTGGAATAATGTCACAGGATTGGTCATAACCCAATACCTAGAATAATTGCATAGGATTGGTATAGTCCAATACCTGGAATAGTTGCACAGGATTGGCATAGTCCAATACCTAGAATAGTTGCACAGGATTGGCATAGTCCAATACCTAGAATAGTTGCACATGATTGGCATAGTCCAATACCTAGAATAGTTGCACAGGATTGGCATAGTCCAATCCTGGACAGAATATGATGATGTATACTCACATGACTGATACAATTCAATATCTGGCTAACAGATTTGCTAAGGTTAATAGATGGAAATGAGAATGATTCATGGATGACATACCATGATAATAAGTATCACAAGATAAGCTTGAGATGTTGATATAGTATGATGAGTAAATGAGATACATGTTCTTCATATTCCTTATAAAGTGAATAGATGATTTATTGCTCTATCATAGATAGTTGCAATGCTTTAAAATATGAGAATGTTCTAAACTGCTTATCCTCTGCTCAATTTAATACTATTTAATTGTGATAATAACATTGTTGGCAGAGAGTTATATCTCTTGCTGGGACAATTGTCTCACCCCGTGGGATCCACATTTTTTTAGGTGGACGTGCACGAGGGGGATTGAGACCATATGTAGAGAAAGAACAACAACAACAGGGACAATATTGACAACTCTGGTTGAGTGTACTGTCTGTTGTGTCTTGTAGATAGAAGTCCTATGTGTCGTCTCTATACTCTCAGGTCATTGGATTTAGTACGTGTTGTTTTTATGAACAACCTGAGATTTTGACTTGTATGCCTCGAGGTTTGATGTTGCTTTAAGTATATATTTTGAGAAAGCAACTGTTATATGTTGTCCTCGAGAAGAAATGGTATAGTGTATGTACAATATATGATCAATGTGAATATCATGTTTTGGTTCTTCCTTAAAGAGTTTTCCTGAAAATGGATCTCTTTGCAAAGAAAATGGTTTGAATTTTTAGTGATTTTTGTTAATCTTCTTCTAATGATTATTCTGCATAATTAGTAATGATTTGTTTATTGGTTTGGCAACTGTCATTACAAAGTCCTTCGTGAAATCTTCTCTGAGTGAAGGTGAAGGCAAAGGCTGAAGATCCAAGAGGAGTGGCAAAGTTCTTGAAGGCGGAAGACTTGTGCTTGAGTGGGTAAGACCTTGGTGAAAGATGAAGACTCAAGCAAAGTGGATCTATTCACCCCTCCTCTAGAGCTACGAATCACCCATAGGATCCAACATAGAGGTAAATCTCTAGGATTTCTTAACCATTGCACTCTTATATTCATTCATAAGACTTATAATACATGACCCACCAAAGGACTTACCTATTCAATACAAAGAGTATTCAACCTTACCAAGGACTTACCTACTTTGCAATGAGTCTTTGACCTTCTCTAAGGACTTACCCACTCTTGCACAAGTCTTCAGCCTTCTAGGAATTACCTACTCTTCTTGGATCTTCAGCATTTGACTTCACCTTCACTCAGAGAAGCTTCCACCAAGGACTTACCCACTTAAGCAAGGAGCCTTCTGCCTTCACCAAGGTCTTACCCACTCTTGCACCAAGTCTTCGACCTTGATCTTCACCAAGGGACTCGTTCCCTTGTTCTTCTTCACCTCTCTTAGCTAAGAGAGAGAACCTTCATCTTCATGATTGAAATGAGAGATAGGGAGTTGGTGGAAGTGAGAGCCTCACAAGATATACATGTAGGACTAGCTCTCTTACAAATCTCCTACTCACTCTAATGGATGTAGCAAGTGATTTAGCTTAGAGAGAGAGGAGGCTGTAGGAGGCACTCAACTATAGACTAGGAACCTCATATAGAGTTTTTCATTAAATGCTCAACCTTGGAATGAAGCCCAATGGCTCCTATTTATATATGGGGATGCCTCTTAGCCTTTGGGAACACTTAAGAATGAAAACTAGCCATTTTGTGATGTGTAACAGATTTATTTTCAATTGTTGCAACTCCACAATGGCTAGAAACACTTTTCTACACTTTTTCGTACAGTGCAATTAGTCAAGTTTATATAAAGGTAACTCGATTGATCCCACTAAGAGACAAGACCAATTTATGCCATCGGTCGAGTTTGTCCTGGGGTAACTCGACCGATTCACTTAAATCAATTTTAGCCTGCAGAGGGATCGGTCAAGTTCTATGAAATGAAAACTGGACCGATCAAAAGTCATTTTCAAGATCCAATCAGGATTGATTCTCGACCGATGAATAACCTGATGTGAATTTTGGAAAATGGATTTTGAGTGATTAAATATTCAATCTAAGTGCTCCTAATTTTTTCCTAAGCTTAATTGCAAGTCATACACTCATTACAAGTGGTTTACAACATGATTCTAATGGATTTACATCATATTACAAAAAGTGCACTTGTATTGACTTTGACTTGTCTTTTCTCCAAGTTGAGATGCGCAAGTTAGGGCATTTGGAGTGTGTCTATACCTAATATGAAATCATCAAGTAGAGACATTAGATACAATTAATTGGAATGGTCTAGTCATCATCAAAATAAGGGTTTACTCAATTTAGACCTTGAGTCAACACTTCAATCTTCTGATCCCACATTTTGTTCCGCTACAATAACCATTCGTTTCCCTCTATAGAAACAACCACCATTAGATTCTCTTTTTGATTTCACTTTGAATAACCCTAAGTCCAGGGGTCATGACTACCAAATTCTAAAACTACTATCCTTTTCTTCTAACTCCTCTATAGTTGTGAGGCATCAAAACACATATACCCTAAATCTCATAGACATTAACCATCCACAAAGTTTACCATGCTCCCCTTTCATCACCCTCTACCCTTTACTCCAACGCCCTATGTTGGAAGAACCAACTTGATCTTCACCTCTAACTATTAGAGACATCTTGCACTTATATAAGCTCCCAATGTCCAATCAACTGAGTAGTAAGTGCTAGACACCCTACAACTTCTTTTTCGTAGATGATTTTGCCATGATTTTAGCCAGATCCCCCCCCACCAACTCACCCTACTTATCACAAATGACCTCCACTACTATGCTTTCCCAGCCATGCCATGAACATGGTAAGATACACCTTCATCAAGCTTCCTTGAAGCCAAGTATACACCTAGTTTATCCATTACTCCTTTCTTTCACATATTCTAATATTCGACCATACTACCCTATTTTGCAGCTTTTGACCTACCGAGGTGAGGCGTCTCTTGTCCCTTTGACCTAAGCATTGTTTTTTCATAGAATCTCATATATAGATAGATACATATGCATACAAAACTGCATGTAGATTGATAGTACATTGTAGTGAAAACTCACCTTGACTATACCAGAGGTGTGTCAAAGTGAGTTGGAAATAGAAAAAAATAGCAACCGAGATGAAATGTAAAAGTATTGTTGTATTGTGGGGGAGGAACCCCTTAGATAATGAGCCTCTAACAAGATTTAAAAAAATTTAAAGGAAATAGATATGAAATCTAGATATGATCTCTAGAAGCCATTGTCATCCTCCATGATTTCTTTAAGGGTGAATTTTTCCACTGCTACGATCATTTCCAAGGGTTTTTTTGTGGACTTCATCATCTTTTCTCTCCTCCATGTCAATGTGATACCTATAATGTAGGAAGAGTGCATATATATGTTCAATATATGAAATGATTTTATTAATGGTGCATCTGCAATTGTTGTGTTTTCTATTATTTCTCTTTGTCCATACAATTAAAATAAGAACATCCATTAGGGTTTTGTGAATGTATAGAGGTTGTTTTGGTTTTTGGTAATTAGTGAGGTTGTAAAAGTTGATATCTTGGTTTATTGTAGTATAAAAGAAATGATTTTTTAACTAGGTAGTGATGGGGCAACAAATGAAGATGTTTGAGGTAGTTTCAGAATTTTCATGACACGTATTTCATTTAGATGATCCAAGGAATCTGCATTTCATAAGGTTGTGATCAATTAATATTTTGTTATGTTTGATGAGCCAAATAGTGATTTTGACTTTGAGAGGTCCCATGAAATTCCAAATTTTAGTCATAGGACTGTAGTGACCTGTGTAAGTTAGAAAGAGATAAGCCAGGCGTGGTTTGTAAGTGTCTCCCCATGCCCACGAGATATGATTTGTAGTGTTAGTCTCCAGGATGTGCAGAATGCCATTCATAATTTCATATGAATTTTGGGGTAACCCTATTTGTTTTGGCTTGATATTGTTCTTAGAACCTTGATATAATCATTTGAGATGTGATTAGGTCTTGTGGAGAGGTTAAGTCTCCAGTTTGAGCTTGTTTGATTGATGTTTTTGCTTTTTGTGCTAGTTTTCATGCAATTTGCAATGTACCCAATATAGGGGGTTGATGTGTAATTTGCCACATCTAGAGTGTTCCTTATCTCTCATGAATTCTTGAGGGAGAGTTTGGTTCTTTGGGGTGCCTTGTTTGTCTCTTGGTTGAGTAGTATCACCCTTAGTGGACATTAGGGTTTTCTAGGGTTTGTGTGCCTTAGCCTTGTGACCTTATTGTTTTGCCTTAACCTAGGTCGTGACCTAGAGCCTGTTGTGGGGTGTTGTGGTCATGACACTACCTCCTTGGTGTGTTGGTCATGACCAAGGTTGTCGTGGGTTGAGGTGGAGGTTGGTGAGGTGTGTTATTGACCTAGACTTTTTGGGGTGGTCTTGGTGTCGCGACCTTAGGACCCTAGGTGTGTCGCAGTCGTGACATAGGGTCGGTTGCTTGGATGGTCAAGGTCCTACCTAGGGAGTATCAACATCTCTTGCATGTGGACCTTGTGGCTGCATGTTGGTCCTTTTAGTAGACAAGTGTTCCTTTGGAGATCTATCTTGTTGACACCTCATCCCTTACCTTACCTCCCTCCTCCTTTGCTATATGAACCCTCTTCTCTCCATGAAAGTGGTTCTTTTCAACAATCTTTTTCCTCCCTTCTCTTATGCTCTCTCTAGGAGCTTGGTGGAGAAATTAGGAGTGCTCTTGGTGCCTTGGAGGTGGCTCATCCCTTGCATGCGGTGATAGTGGTGATCCTTGGCCATCTCTAGCTCTGGTGAGTGTTTTATCTTCTTTCTTTGGTGTTCCTTCATATCTTCTACCTTATTTTCTTCCTTCTTCTCGACCTTGAGCTATGTTTTGCTAAGGTGATGCTCTAGTGTGTCTTCGAGAGAGAGAGTTTCTTTTCTCTTTTCTCCCTTCTTTCTTTGGTTCAGTTTTGGGGTTTTGCTCTCTCTCTCTCTCTCTCTCTCTCTCTCTTCTTGAGCTATCCTTTGACCATGGTGTTTCTCCCTTCTTGAGGTGCTCTTGTGGCCAAGAGTGGAGATTTAGGTGGAGCTTCTTATACCCTTGGATTGTTTGCTTGGAGATCTTGGTCTTGGAGCTTGAAGCTTTGGTGGCGATCTTCTTAAGGCGGGTTATATAACACATGACCTTCTTTGTTATTGCACCTTTTTGATATGTTGAATTGTTATTTTCTATCTTTAAGATGTTCCTCTATCATGCTAACACATGAAGCTTAACCCTAGAACTCCTTGAGAAGAGTTATCATGCTTAGTTTGGGAGTAACCCAAAACCCTAATCTTCTTGTATCATTTTTGGATAGAGGTGATGATATGGGTTCTCCTTCCCCACATTTGACCCTTGATCTAGCCCCCATGCTTGGTGTTTGTACACCTAGAAGTAAGTGTGAGGATAGTTCCAATTTTGGCCATCTTGGCTATGGGTTCTCTTACTTTAGTCATGCTTTTCTTGGACCCTTGCATTAGGGCTTGTGGAGATCGATTTGTTTGAGTCTCCTTCCATAGTAATTATGGTTCTTGCTTAGTTTTGGACCTATTTCAGTGACCTAGGTGTTTACCCCTTGGTGTGCTTGCAACATGGGAGGTTTGGTGTGTTGACCTAGAGGTTATACATTGTCCATATTTTGATAATTACTTAATCATTCCATTCATATGTATCTAATATGTGTATTCAAATTTGATTTCAGGTGTTAGGTACATGAAAAGGATCAAATTACACAAGCCCTAGCTTGTCCAAGTTCAAGTCAAAAGCTATACAAGTGTGCAAATTAGGAAATCCATGTAAATGATCTTAGAAGAATGTTGTAATCACTTGTATTGATAATATGACTTGTAACTAAGATGAGAAAATTATATGGGACACTTAGAACCAAGTTTTAATCACTTTTTATGCACTTTAGAAAATTGATCACAAGCTGTTAATCAGTCAAGTTACAATCTCAACCGATCCACTGGATCAATTCTCTGAAGAGTGCATTGGTTGAGTTGTGCACTCACAGAACTCGACCGATCGGGTTACTGACTAAATCAACTTTCATTGGTCGGTCGAGTTTTCTTAGGAAAAACTCGACCGATGGATTGAAAATTAGGTTTGTCTTTTACCCAATTGATTGAGTTACCTTTATTGAATCTCGACCGAATGCACTATACGGAAAACACAGAAAAAGTGATTCTAACCATTGGTGACTTGTTTGGGCGAAAATAGATCTGTTGCCTTGTGAAAAAAAAAGACTATAATTTGACCCTAAGTGTCCCCCAACGCAAAGGAGCACCCCCAGCTATAAATAGGACCACTTGGAGTTCATTCTAAGGTTTCTCATTCCATATATGCTTTGTTCTTACTTAGTTGAGAGTGTTGCACACCTTTGAGCCCCTTTCTCTCTCTACCTTCAAGTAAAATCCTTGAGTATGAATGAGTTAGGATCTGTTGTAATAGATCTATCCCTTGTATCCATGTAAACCTCTCCACCTCCATCTTCCTACCCCCTTTCCTTATTGAAGAAAAGGCTTGAAGATCTTCTTCACGTGAAGGAGTTGTTGTTCTTCAAGGTTGAAGAAAGCATGGTGTTCCAGATCTCTGAGTGAAGGAGATAGGGAAGGTGAACGTTCAAGAAGGATAGGTAATCCCTGGAAGGCCAAAGACTTGAAGATGGATTGGGTAAGTCCTTGTTGAAGGCTGAAGACTCCCTAGTTCAAGTGGGTAAGCTCCTTTGGTAGGTTGAAGATCCTTGCTTGAGGTATTAAGTCCTTGGATGAATGTGGTTTTGTCTTGTAATCTTATGAATGAATATAAGAGCATCAAGATTGCAAAGTCCTAGAGATTAACCACCTCTAGGTAGTGGACTGTCTCACTTCTAGTTTGAAGTGTGGAACTACTCTAAACCACTTTGTCCAAGTGTATGTTCTTCCTTGTCTCTCACCCTTGCTATGCATGCTAGTTAGGACTTCAAATTATCTGTATGTTTAAGCTTTTGTAGTTAATATAATTTGGTGTCCTAATTCTTTTTGTGAGATTTATGAATCTCTATTCACCACCCCTCTAGAGACCTTGATCCAACAAGTGGTATTAGAGTAGGTCTTCTCCAAGCTACTTCCACAAGTAGGAGAAGATGGGTGATTTAGCACTTGGATCTCTCAACTTGGAGGGAAGCTTCTCCATGAGACCTCCGGTCTTTGACAACACCAACTTCCTCTATTGGAAGAGAAGAACGTAGTTCTATCTCCAAGGAGTAAGCTATGACATGTGGAAGGTGGTGCATCTAAAGTATGAAGATCCAAAGGGGGAAATATCCACATGAACAAAAGCCCAATTGAAGCAAGCTCAACTCAATGCCAAAGACGTGAGCATCATCTATGCAACCCTCACTCCATCCGAGTTCAACCGGATCTCCTCATGGGACACTGCACATGAAATTTGGAACAAGCTATGTGTCACCTATGAAGGAATGAAGCAAGTGAAGGAAGCCAAGATCTACATGCTTGGTGGTCTACTTGAGAACTTCAAGATGGGAAAGAATGAAAGAGTGGACATGTACACAAGGCTAAATGTCATCATCAATGGATTGGAAACCCTTGGTAGTGTGATGGACAAAAGCACAATCAACTCAAAGATATTAAGATCTCTTCCAAAGAGATGGGAGCCCAAGGTGACATCCATTGAAGAAGTGTACAAGCTTAGTGAATTATCAACTGAGGAGCTGGTTGACAACCTTCAAGCTCATGAGCCAAGGCTTGATAAGCAAGAAGAAGAAGAAAAGAGATAAGAGAAGAAGTCCAAGAAGATCAAGGACACAACCTTCAAAGCTCAAATTGAAGAGATGGTTCGGCAGCAACAATTTGCACTCAAATCCCCTAATCCTTCTTAAAGTGAAGATGAAGGTACAAATGAGCATGAAGCTAACTACTCCAAGGGCAAACACTTCAAAGGGAAGTCATCTTCATATACTCCTAGGTGCTATGAATGTGGCCAAAAAGGCCATTACAAGAGTGACTACCCCAAGGCCAAGAAGAGCCACCGTAAGAGCAGCCACAAAAAGGACAAGGAGTAAAAGAAAGAAGGCAAATACAATAGAAAGGAGAAGAAAGAAAGAACAAGCAAAGATGTAGCTCATGAAGCTTGGGAGGAGTCTTCCTCAAGTTCTTCTAGCTCCAAAGATGGAGAATGCCACCTTGCTCTCATGGCCTCTACAAGTGATGATGTAGGTGAGGTAAGTGAGGTAAGTGAAGTTAACTTGCATGAGTTGTCTAAAGAAACTCTTATTGATATGCTTAATGCTTTCCGATCATCTTTTACTAAATGCAAAGCAAAAAGGAAAAGGTTAGAAAAAATTATAGATGATCTTTATGCTAAAATTGAGATTCTTGATCAAAATGAAAAGCTGCACCTTGATAGTATTTATACCTTTCAAGGGCAATTTCTTGATCTTGAGCTCCAATACAATGGAGTTGAAGTTGAGAATGGTGTCTACCTTAAGACCATTGATACTCTTAAGGAAGAAAATAAAAAATGCCAAGATGAGATTGATGTTCTTAAAGCTAAAAAAGTAGAACTTAACCTCATTGATGAAGCTAGGAAGCAAGAAACTCATGCTTATCAGAAGGAAATTCTTTTGCTTAAATATGAAAATGCTAAGTTTCTTGCTCAAGTTAATGATCTATCCTCTAGACCTATTTTTCAAAGTAATGAGGTAGCTAGAACTGCTTTAGAACGTTATTCTTTTCATACTAAAGCCCTCTGTTTAGAGGCATACCTATTGTATGCTAGAGATGATCTTGCTAGTTTATCTTCTACTGTCATTATTCTTAGTGATGATACTGCTAAATTAAGAGCTTCTTTGCAAAAGTTTCTCACGGGAAAGAAATCCCTTAATGCTGTCCTAGAACACTCTACCAAACAAATTGGTTCTAGTGGTTTAGGATATGATGGGACTGCTCCTAAGGGTAAGAACAAGAACAAGAGTAAGGGTAAGAAGAAGAGTGTGGAGCCTCCTTTCTTTCATGGAGAGACTTCCAGCTCTAAGAACCCAATGGTATGTGCTCATTGTAAATGTGATGACCATTACTCTACTTATTGTCCTTACAAGCCAAAGGGGACCAACCCAAAGATGAAATGGGTCCCCAAGCTAACCCCAGATGCCAAAGTTTGAGTTGAGTACTGACATCCTTCTTTCATGCAGGTCAAAAGAAGGTGGATTGTTGATAGTGGTTGCTCAAAGCATATGACATGTGAAATCAACCATTTCAACAAATTCATGAAAAAGAAAGGAGGATCAGTGACCTTCGGGGACAACAAAAAGGGTATGGTAATAGGTGAGGGTGATGTAGGAAACAAGCTAAGTATTAAAAATGTTTTGCTTGTTGATGGTCTACATCACAACTTGATAAGTGTAAGGAAACTTTGTGACAATGGTTATCTTGTTCTATTTACTTCTTTACAATGTTTTCTTCTAGATTCCCTCACTTACAATGTTATATATAAGGGAACTAGAAATGGTAAACTATATGTTATCGTGCTTGATGCTCTAAAGCCCGTACTTGATCGATGCTTAGTCATGGATAAAAATGATATTTCTCTTTGGCATCGCCAGTTGGGTCATGTGAATATGCTTCAAATGAAGAAATTGAACAAAAAGGAATTGGTTCGTGGACTTCTCAAATTGGATTTTGAAAAGGATGAGGAATTACAACCGTGCACACATGGCAAGAAAACCAAGTCCTACTTCAAATCCAAAGGAGTCCTTAGTACCAAAAGAGCTCTTGAGCTTCTTCATATTGATCTATTCGGACCTATGCGAATTCAAACGCTTCGTGGTTCCAAGTATTGTCTTGTGATTATTGATGATTTCTCTCGCTATACTTGGACATTCTTTCTCATTTCTAAAAGTGATACTCTCGATGTTTTCTCGAGTTTTTGTAAAAGAGTTGAAAATGAAGCTTCTTGTCAGATTGTTTCTATCCGTAGTGACCATGGAGGAGAGTTTGAAAATGATCTTTTTGAGCATTTTTGCGAAAAATCTGGTTACTCGCACAATTTCTGTCTCCTCGTACACCTCAACAAAATGGGGTAGTAGAGAGAAATAATAGGTTGCTAAAAGAGATGTCTAGGACCATGCTTCTAGAATATGACATTCCTAAGAAGTTTTGGGCCGAAGCTGTCAGCACCTCATGCTTTGTGCAAAACTGAGTTTTTACGCATCCTTATTTGAAGAAAACCCCCTATGAGTTATGGCGTGGTAGAAAGCCATCCATCAAATTCTTTCACGTTTTCAGATGTCCTTGTTTTGTTTTGAACACGAAGGATTCTCTCGACAAGTTTGATCCGAAATCATACAAGGCTTTCTTCCTAGGCTATATCACTACAAGTAGGGTTTATAGAGTTTTCAATATTGAACCGTTAAAAATTGAAGAATCTATTAATGTCAAATTTATTAAATCTAACCCTACTATTGGAAAGAATGTTGTTGATAATGATGTTGCAGATGACTTGATTCCAATCTTAAAAGACCTCAACATCAACAATAAAGGTAAGCAGGTGGGTGAAGTACAAGATGAAGAGAAGAACGATCCCACTCCTCGCTCTGCAAAGAATCATCCCAAAGAGCTAATCATTGGAAATCCATTTGAGAGGGCGAAGACACGAGCTACCTACAATAAAGAACAAGCAGACAGTGCCTTCATTTCACAGCTGGAGCCAAAGAACATGAAGGAAGCTCTTGGAGATGATGAGTGGATCCTAGCCATGCAGGAGGAACTAGAGCAGTTCGAGAAGAACTGAGTGTGGACTCTAGTGTCAATACCAAGTGATAGAAAAATCATTGGCACCAAGTGGGTCTACCGCAACAAGCTTGATGAAAATGGCAAGGTGGTAAGGAACAAAGCAAGGTTAGTGGCTCAAGGCTATAATCAACAAGAAGGTATTTATTTTGATGAAACTTATGCTCCTATTGCTAGATTTGAATCTATTAGAATGCTACTTTCCTTTGCTAGTTATAAAAATTTCTTTCTATATCAAATGGATGTTAAAAGTGCATTTTTGAATGGTACGATCGAGGAGGAAGTATTTTTTGCTCAACCTCCGAGCTTTGAAAATGACAAGCTACCTAACCATGTTTATTTGTTACAAAAAAGATCTCTATGGACTCAAACAAGCACCTCAAGCTTGGTATGAGAAATTAAAGAACTTTTTGTTAGACAATGGCTATGTCATGCGAAAAGTTGATTCTACCGTATTCTTAAAACACACTTCTAGTAATTTTCTTATCATTCAAATTTATGTTGATGATATCATATTTGGCAGGACTAATCTTGATCTTTGTAAGGAGTTTAGTTCTCTTATGCAGAGTGAGTTCAAGATGAGCATGATGGGTGAGCTTACTTTATTCCTCGACTTCCAAATCAAGCAAACCAAAGATGGAAACTTCATCAACCAATACAAGTACACCAATGAGCTACTCAAACGCTTTGGAATGGAGAACATGAAGCCGATGAACACACCCATGTCCAACACTGCCAAACTTGATAGAGATGAAGAAGGTGAGAAGGTAGATGAGAAGCTCTATAGAGGTATGATTGGAAGTTTACTTTTTAACTGCCTCTAGACCTGATATTATGTTTAGTGTTGGCTTGTGTGCTTGCTTTCAATCAAGTCCTAGGAAATCACATCTTATCGCTGTAAAGAGGATTTTGAGATACTTAGCCAAAGCTCAAAACTTTGGTCTATGGTACCCTAAGTCAAGGGACTTTACTCTTATAGCATATAGTGATGCTGATTACATAGACTGTTTGGTTGATAGAAAGTGCACAAGTGGCACTTGCTTCCTTCTAGGACCATGCTTGGTGTCTTGTTTTTCCAATAAATAGAGCACTGTGGCATTATCAACTACCGAGGCTGAGTACATTGCAGCCGGGAGTTGTTGTGCCCAGGTCCTACGGATGAAGCAAATGCTCCAAGACTTTAACATACATTTTGATGCTTCTCCTATCTATTGTGATAATACTAGTGCAATCAATCTTTCTTATAATCCTATATTGCATAATAGAGCTAAATATATAGAGGTTCTTCATCATTTTCTTTGTGATCACATTGCCAAAAAGGATATTTATATCACGCATGTGGACACAGAAAATCAGTTGGTGAACATTTTCACTAAACCTCTAGCTAGAGAGCAATTTAACTTCATTAGATCTAATCTGCTCATAATTGGTTCATATGATATTGACATGTTATCTAGCTAGTTACTTTTATCCTATATGTCTTGCACATGCTTTATTCACCTTGATTGCCTAAATTTGCTAAATTTGCTTGTTGACATGCTTAGTTTCACTTTTTTTGGGCATTTCTCAAATTTTGAGTTTTTATCGCTAAATAGTACCCAATGATGAGTGATATGTGCCTAAGTATGTTCAAAATACATAATAAACTTGAAAAATGAATTTAATTAGCATTCATATGGCTAGAAATTGAGTTTGATGGTTTTAGGTACGGTTGACCATCGGTTGAGTTTCCCTCAGGACAAACTTGACCGATCTGTGGCCGAGAGCTGTTCTGAAATGGACCAATCAGTTGAGTTTCCCACTCTCAAAACTCGACCGATCAGCGGGCTGAAGCCAACTTAAGTTGGGTTCGGCCAACTATTCTCCCTCTCAACTAGAGAATAGCTGACTGATTCCCCTTCTTCTAGCCCTAAGCTCTCATCCCAAACCCTTACCTTCCCTATCCTAGCCCTTTCCCGACCTAGATAGGATGACCTAGACCTCCTCTTTTGCTCTTCCTTGGTGTTTGGATGATTTTTTTAGGTTGCTTTATGCATTTGCTCTCTTCTTTTCCTTCTTTTCGCCTCCATGGCTTCCCATAGAAGAAAGAGACCCGCCCCTAGCAATGATCCATCATCTTCATCCTCTTCTCGCTTGGTTTCTTTTGATGACACCTCCTTTGTCTCAATAGAAGTTGTAAATAGGTATAAGGACCTTCTTCCTAGGAGTCCTTTTCCATTTAGAGCTTTGTTTGAGCCTAGCCCTAGGCATCAAGCAATCATAGACCAAGTAGCGAGGTTGCTAGCCATTCATCACCTCTCTGCCATGGCTGTCGAACGTGACTGCTTTCATAATTCTATGACAAGCACAAAAGTAGTTCACGAATTCTACACTAACTTGCGTTGGAATTACGACACCCTTGTACCCCCGCCGAATACTCAAGTGATCCTTACTTCCATGATCACCGAGAAGAAATTTCAAATCTCTGAGGATATCCTAAATGTCTTCTTTTCTAGAGATGATGAAAAGGACACCTAGCACAAGGATTACAGTGAGTATTTTGACCTCTTGGATCCTGAGGGTTTCTACAAGCAGAATGAGATCACTCTTCCTAATATCCATCACTATCTAAAGAAACCCGATGTTCCTTACAAGAAGAAGAGTACCCTACCCTCCTCCTCCCTCGATCTTACAAAGTGTATATTAGCCTTTGTGGTCAACTGCAACCTCCATCCGAAGAAAAATCAAACGGATATTGCAGAGAACACTGCAGTCATAATGTACTGCATTCTCGAGAATATCAGAGTCAAATGGTCAAGATACATTCTCCACCACATGATATGTTTTGACTCTGGTAAGAACACTCGAGGCACCCATCCACCCTATTCAGCCCTGATTTGTGGTTTGTTTCAATTCACTACTGAGAAATCACTCTTTTTTGACTTCCATTACAAGCTATCCAGGAAAGGTGTGTGTATCAGTGAGACCACAATTCAGAAGTTCATGCTTGTCTTTGCCTCCACCACACCTGGTGCTTCAACCTCAACCTCTGCCTCTGCAACCCCTACCTCCTCTACCCAAGCTCCTCCTCCTCAACCACCCCGACCGAGCCGTGCCTCATTTTGTGTATCCAATGAAACCCTTATGGGCTACATGATGCACCAACAGACATACAACCAATAGGTCTAGGAGCACCCGCACCAGGATTTATGTTCAATCATGTCAAACATGAACATATCCTGTACACACCCCTACCCCACCAACCAGCCTTTCCCCGGTAGTGATTATGCTTCTTATGCATATCATCATTACTACCCTACCCATGAGCCTTCTGCTACTGCTCCCACACCCTCTACTGCTGGTGGTTATTCTCCCATCTACCTGCTGTTGACTGATGGCCCCTTGACCACCCTACTTGCCAGTCTTGGCAATTATGCTCCATCCTTCCCTCAGGCCAATGAGCTCTATGCTCTTGGTATGACTTGGGATGAGTAGAATGCTCGTTGGCCCGGTCGTGGCTTTGATCCTCCTACAGACGAGGAGATGCCTGACCAGGATGATGATGAGACTACTGCTGCTAAAGATGATGATGGTGATGGTGAGGATGCTTCTGATGATGGTGATGGCTCTGGTGGTGATTCTGGTGATGAAGCCACTACAGTAGCTGCACCTTCAGATGGAGATGAGGACTACAAGCCTGGAGCTGATGATGATGATGTTGTGGACATAGATAGTCTAGAAGTCTAGTTATTTCTTAGTTTTTAGTCTAGTTTGCTGATCATATATATCTTTCTAGGCTATTTTGTATTATAAACATCAGGCACATTATCTGAGATGTACTATTTTATCTTCAATTTTCATCACTTCTTGTTTGTAGCTACTTTTATGAGAACATGCTCAAGAGGATCGGGCGATATCTTGGTCCACCGTGCACCACCCTATCAGACTTAGATGATAGTGTACCAAGGTCTATTGTGACTGTAGTGGGGGAAGTCAAGACCCAATGATGAAGTGAAGAAGAAGGAATAACAAATGATCTAGGAGGAACATGATTGTGACTTTGGTGCGTTAGGTACATGCATTAAAGGCAACTATCCACCAAAATCTTGAGAGATCCATTCCATGCTTTGGGATCTGACGGGACCCTTCTAGAGCATTCCATGAGGTGAAACCAGATAAACTAAAGAGCTAGCTTCTTGGTGTAACCCCATGGTGATTGGATCTTGTTAAGGGGGTTAGGGAGCCTCTATTTAGTGATCTCTACTAACTAAGGCCCTTAGTACTTTATATAGGCTTTCGTGGTAGGAGTGAGGGTTGTAGACTAGAAAGCCTAATGCTTGAATAATCCTAACTTTGGATTATCAACAACCCTAAGGATATTGACCAATGGGGTTATTCTGATGCGTTCTGATTAGCTGGTGTTAAAGGTGAAAGTATGGTGTGCCTGAGACACTTAAGGAGGGAGAGAGAGGACTGAAGGAGCACATGCTCCTGTTACCATGGGTAAATGGAAGAGTATAGGTTGAAAAGGTGACTTCTTCATCTACGGATCAACCCAGTCTGATAGCCCAACCAAGGGAAGACTCTATCCCCAAAATGAATTCTTCTCATTTAATAAAACCCCACTTTCTTATATTAATTGTATAGAACATGTTATAGCTTCTTTTATTCCAAAATTTAGGATAATGATAATATTCATTTTATTTTCCATTTGGCAAATGATAAATCCTTAATTCACCCCTTAATTACCCATAACTTGGTTTCCAATCAATACGTACTTAATTCTTTTACTAAATACCTATTTCACATGATAAATTTTAATATTCTAGATCTTCTTCCACAATCCTATATTTAGATTATCCATCTACTAAAATTGTCATCTATATTTATCGTGAGCATGGATGCTCTTTTCCCAATTTTGTAACGAAGGACCCATCTTTAAACCCTAATTGGGTCACTTAGGCTTGTATTGGATTCTAGGGCCCATGGCCCATACCTTGGTCTTCCAAAGGGTCCATAATATGTGTTATCTTCTTAATTACCAGGGCTTTATATGCCATATTATCCCAACTATAGCCTCATATTAATATATGTTCAATATTACCTTAACTGAAGACTCAACATAAGTCTACAGTTCAAATTTATCAATTATGGTCATATCATTTCGTTTATTACATACATTTGATATCCACATATAGTGTTGAACTATATTTTAGACTTCCAACTTTTGAGGTAGTTACACCTCCTCTCCCTTTCCTTTTTTTTGCCTTCTTCTTCACTACTAGACTCCTCAATGTTTCACACTCTCATTTCCTTGCCCTATACCCATGTCTTATCCTCGTATCACCTTGTGTCCATCCATTTAATACAAAACCTACAACAAAGTAGCCCCTCTTTCCATCTCACCCTTGTCTCACTCTCTCTATGTCTCTCTTCAAGATGGTAGTGAACAATTCGAGCATTGGTAAAGACATCTCTCATGTCCTCACATCTCACTAAATACTAACACCATCTATCTTTCAATCTCAACACATTTTATGATGCCATCTACTACCTGGATTCTCAAACAAGACCTACAATCCATTCAACATTAGTTGTCTCTCATCCTTCACAAAGAAGAGCATTAATCCATTTCAATGTTGGATGGTGTCTGACAAAGTCCAAGGAATTGACCACAGAAAAGATCTCACATCTCTCAACCTTACCAATCAAGGTTATAAATACAGTCACCTGTACACAAGGACGATGAACTTGTGAAGTCTTGAGTGCCTCTTGAGTCACTAGAACATCTCCAGTTTGGTCCTAGGAAGTGAGAGCACTGAAGAAAAACCCTATTCAATCTTTTTTTGTATATATAAACTAATCATCATCATGCATATGCATTATCTCCATCTCTCATAAGGTCATCAACCAGTCCTTGTATTTTTTTTCAAGAACAAATTCATAAGATAAGTGAAAAATAATATATTAGGTAATAAATTGATGATTTTTGTATTGGTTATACATGTAAATATACCCAATCATGGTATCCATGTGCACTACATTAGTATATGTATCCATATCAACCTATTACTATCGGACATCCATCCACACATATAGTATTTTAGCCTACTGTAATTATTAGATTGGCTAATATTGATCTAACATTTGAGGATATAGAGAGAAATACTAGGTGATTTGAAAGATGCAAATAATTTTAGAAGTTTGTAGGACTTTAATATTTTAACTCATGGTCTAATCATATATATATATATATATATATATATATATATATATATATATATATATATATATATATATATGAAGATACACACACACGTGCATGTACGCTACATCATCAGAAGACATGTAGTTCATGTAGGTCTACAATATGAATTCTAATATATAAAAGCCCACCTAAATGATAATTAGAGCACGTTGGTATGCATAAAGCATGGCAATAATGATGACACAAATTATATGATCTATTAACTTAGTTTTATACATATCATTAATAATAACTATATATAGGTATGCCAATGAATGATTTAACATTATTTAGCAAATTTAGTAATTACAAGTAAGAAAAGTTTATATATAAATCTTATTCATATTATATACTAAATCATTTTTTTTATTACCAACATAGGTGGCATGTCGAACCCATACCATCCATGACCATAATTCCCATCATGTCCTTGGAGTACCCATATATATATATAACTTAATATGTCATTAGGTGATAAAAAATTGGATATGAAGAATATGCATGGCCATAATAGGAATGAATACACAAGTTCACTTTGATTTGATTAACATACCTAATTTGTTTCTAGGATGAAAAATTAACATTGTGAGCTAAAATACATCATTGAGTTAGCCATTGGATGTGTAAGGTATGTGATGTCCTCTATTTTATTTTGGGCATTCATACGATTAAAATTCTAATTCCTACAATTAGTCACTTTCATACTAATATTTTTCTTTGTAACTTTGATTGAAATTCCTTCACCTACTGTGAAATCATCTAATTTCCTATGAATGATGAACTATTATATTGAATTGGGATTATGACCCACTTTCTCTATATGTTTTAAATTCTTTATATATCATTGAATGTGTTAGTGATTGAAACACTTTATCTTGCCGCACTGTTATGCATTCTTGACAATTATACTAGTTATAATAGTGTAGAGGTTTTGGGGTTTTATTTTCCCTTTCCTTTGGGTATCATGTTTTCCTTCCCCCTTTCCTGTGGCTCATGATCCTAAGACGTCTTGGTCCTATGATAGGTAGATTAGTCTATATATTACGTGCATATGACCTTATTATTGTTGTTATTTGTGTAGTTATATAATTGGAAAGATCTTTTCATTCACATATTGGTTTCATAAAATGAATGTGTCATTATTTTGATTAATTGTTATCTTATTACACATTCTCTTCAACTTACCTAGTTTCTCCTGACCCCCTTTTTACTGGGAACACCTTTACTTAATTTACTTAAATGTGAAAATGTCCATGTAATGTTTTAATTCCACATACATAATTTTTTGATGCATACATTCTTCTTGTTTCTCACATCTCCATGTGTTGTTAAAAAAACACCAACGTGTAGGGGAATAGTAGAAAAGGACTCAGGAGGATCATGTACCAAGAATATGTACTCGAGGATAGCTTGGGATGGCCAGGTTTCCCTCTACATTGGTCCTTTGCATGAAGTACATATAACATTTTTATTTTGTAAGGACCCCTTGTGGCAAGGATAATTGTAAATGGTATATATGTTGATATTGTAATAGCTAATCTCTTGCTGACTTTCAATCATATTGCTTTGTGTATCATAATTCAGTGTGTACGTAAAGTGTGTTTGGATTGAGATGGCTTTATTTCTCAATAAGTAACAACATCCCCTCTTGGGTCCCACTCATTACATTAACTTATACGTCTAAGTGTGTTTTAGGGTTCTACCTCATGGATAGGTATTCTACCTCATGCACAAGTGAGGGGCGATAATGACATGTGACCTTTCACCCTTCCCTATTGTGATCCATGCAATGATTCATGTCTTTAGGGTCTTAGTTTATGTAACCTATGATCGTAGGTGAAGGAAAGAACCTTAGAAAAAATAGATTTGTTTCATGTTGGAGAAACTTTTTGATGAAAGAAATATTTATTGTAATATGCTCACTTTATATGGATTTGTTTGAAACTGTCCAAGATTTTCCTATGTCTTCATTGTTGGCGGTATCTATTAACATATTTCAGATGAGGGATCAAGCAAAATGATGGAGTGTGATTGGTGGGACTTGATGGTATTCTCCTTACCGTTGATTGTCTTCTTAGATTCTAAGGACATGATCCTATCTTTGTAGAGGATTGAATATGACTAGTTGGATCTACAACTATAAAATTCTTAAAATTGCATTTATTTAAGGAGTTGTTGGGAGCTATATGAAAATTTATACCCTCATTTTAGTATGACCTTGAGGTTCATCATTCTTCAAAGACACATTGTTAAGGTGCTTAGTGAGTACTTATCATCATTATCTTATTGTACAAAGTTTCACCTTGTAACTGAAATCAGTATTGGAAAGATGGTTTCATGTTTTTCAAACTTGTTTTTGTGAGGATTTTCATCCTTAAGATGGTCGACAACATTCATATTTGATGTTCGCTAAACCCCTATTTTTATCATTGCTTTCTCAACATTTCTTGTGTGTCTCTCATGTATACAAGGGTTGTGTGATTTTATTTTTGAAAACTTTATTTGGCTAAGAGTATTGAATAGATGTAGTTTGGGGTCCCTAGATTGACATTTATGCAATAAATCACTAGAATTCCACTATATATCTTTACTTAAATTAATTATATGGGTCATATTGATAATAAAGTACTAAGATATTTATAGAAATATGTAGCAAAAATGTAATCATGGGTTCCACAAATCAATCAATATACTTAAAAAAATGGTATCTTAAGATGACTTGTACCAAATAAAAGGTACCTACAAGTCATATAGTTAAACCAAAATAAAACCGTACAAAGATAAACACTTGAATTTCTTATCTAAAGTTTGAACCCAAAGAATCTATGGCAACTAAAATCTCAAATCCAATATCTAAATTTACTCATAGAACAAACCCTAAAACAAATATAAGAAATACCCAAGATAAATAACAAAAACAACCAGGAGCCAAAAAACAAAAGTATGTACTGAAAAAGTTATCCAAGCACACAAAAAGTGGAATATTTGAGTAAAATTAGATTTTTAATGTAAGGCTCCATGCCTGGATTAACCCTAGTCTTTTTGTTTATCATGGCTGAATGCTTGATTAAAACTTGATTCAATTGATTATGTGATAACCCAAAACTAGCCCTAATTACCCCTTGTTGCCCTAGTATCATAATTCCATTGATTACTAAGGACTTAAATACAATTAAATAAAACTATCTAAAATCATGTTTTGGTTCTTGTTAGTTCTCTATAGATTAGGGTATGATGTTTGGAATCCTTGGTTGCATGGATATTCACCTTTTATCTCTTGCCTTAACCCTAGCTTATGTTTGTCTGGTGGTTGGTTGGGGTCGGTGACCTCACCCTTGGAGGTTTGATGGCTCGTCACTTCATTCCAGTTTCGTGGTTGTGAGGGAGTGAGGTATATGGATCACATGATGGCTAGGTTTGTGGATCACACTTGTATGGTCAAAAACTGATCACCCTACTTAGGGTTGGTGTCTAACTCAATGGATCATCACCTGGTACTAGGTTGAGGGGTTTACCCTAATCAGGGTTGATGGGTGCCCTAATAAAGGTCGATATAACCCTGGTCTTGAGGGTCAATAAATCACCTGACCTTGAGGGTTGATGGGTCCTGACCCCAAGGAGGTCAATGGTTGGATTCTTAAGGGGCTTCCTAGCTTGGTGGTTGATGGGTTTGCCTGACCTAGGAGGTCAATGCATAGGTAGACAAGAGGGTCAAAGGGTTTAGGGTTGATGTATTTTCTACATGGGTTGTTCGGGCTTATCAATAACCCTAGCCTATAAATACCCTGATACCCCTCAAACATAAGGCTCATTTTCAACTCTAGCTACTTATAGATGTGGGGGGAGGTAATATAGGCTGAGGGAAAGCCTCTTGGAGGTGCATGTGCTTGGAAAAAGGTTTTCTATCTTTCTTTGGTAGATCCAAATCTAGATAGCGATGTTTTGGCCATAGATCATATAAGAACTTCTCTCTTTCTTAGATTTTTTTTCTTATTTCACTGATCTCTATCTCTCTCCTTTGGCTTATATATATGAAGAAGTATGGTGGGTATAGTTTCCTCTGGCTAAACACAACTTGTATATTCTTCCTTATCCCTAGTTGAGCCTAGATTTTGCTAAAAGGATCCTTAGAGAAGTAGTGGTGGGATTTGTAAAGGTGGTTTGAAGCTCGGTTCATGGTCTTCATGTCTGGAGCTCATGTTCCTATTAAAGAATATGTGTTGACCTTATAGTTATACATTGCCCATATTTTGATAATGACCCAACCATTCCATTCATATATATCCAATATGTCTATTTGAGATTTATTTTAGGTATTAGGTACATGAAAAGGATCAATTCAATCAAGCCCTATCTTGATCAAGTTCAAGTCAAAAGAAATGCAAATGCACTTTTGTGGAAAATGCCCTAAACAACTTAGCACAATTTTTGTAGTCATTTGTATTGATGCTATGACTTGTAACTATGACGCCCAAATGCGCCACAAACTAGATTACTCAAAACAAAATGCAGAATTATAACTAAACATGCAGATTACCATAAATCATAAGAACTTAAAACCAATTTCACAAAATCACCATAAGCAGAAACTCATCACATATAAGTACACAAGCCTATCTCATGAATTTCATATCATATCACAAGGTGCTTACATCACTGTGCACTATCATTCCTATCATCCATCTGTTACATGAAGTACATGTTCCACATATATACATATACACATGCCATATCTTGCATACATGACTCACAAGCCAAAAACCTCTTATCGATAGCATATCCAAAAAAAACATCGAGAACACCCCCCAAAGACCTGAGTGTACAAGGACGACATCTAGGACTCTATCACCAAAAGACTAGCAGAACATCCAACCTTATCAGCTACTGCTCTTGTTGCTACTCTTTCTCAACTGCACGATCTCTACCTCTTCGTGCATGACCACCTAAAAGATGTGGAAACCCACGGGGTGAGATCCATATCTCAGCGGGAGATATAACTTTCCACCAACTCTATTATAACATAGATGTAAGGTAAAGAAGAACAGAAAGTAAAGTTGTATCGTGATAAGCAAATAATACTAATGAAGTAGTTAAGAGAAAATGCCACTAAATTGTAGAACATCTTATAAGTTAATGAAGGAATATGAATAACATGTATGTCATCTATCAACTAAACTATACAAAATCAAGGCAAGGGACATCCCATGTTATTCATGTTTAACCCTATGCAAATATGCTACATGACTGTATTACATCTTTTGTTATGCCTTGAGGAGGACTTGAGGTATACCACTCATGCTCCAGCTGATCACTACTAAGTTGAAATCAGTGTCATACGAGATCATTATAAGAGTCATAATACAATGATCTCTCCACACATCTTAGTCAGTCTGAGTCCGTTACAATGACATATAGAGTCTAACTGCAAATAGACTAGCCTTCCTTGGTATATAGACATAACACTAGTGAAACTGAGTTATGATCGTAGCCGCAGTCCTGCTGAGCTATGACTACAACCATCCTCAAAATATCATATATATATATATATATATATATATATATATATATATATATATATATATATATATATATATAGAGAGAGAGAGAGAGAGAGAGAGAGTCAAGCTAGAATACACTTGAGTGTATTTGGAGCAGAATACACTCAAGTAGTTTTTCATGATGAAATATTTTGTTCAAAAATCTATTCTATTGATCTTCTTAAACATCTTGTGAATAGCTCATATACAAAATTTGAGCATATTTGGACATTTGTAGGTCCTGTTATAAAGACCACAAAAATTATGCATTTCAAATTAGTTTCACACGTCGATTTTGTTGCCCTTGAATGAGTGACTTACGCTCATCCAAATGGGCTCAAAATTTGTGTGTAGCCTAGTTATAGCATGACAGTGAAGATCAATGGTTTACATTTTGAAAAAAATAGTCTTGATATGCAAACACACTTGAGTGTATTTGTGCGATATGTACAGTCGAGTGTATTCTAGCCTATCCCTCTCTCTCTCTCTACACACACACACACGCGCGCGCACACACACACACAGATATATATATATATATTATATATATATATATATATATATATATATATATATATATATATATATATATAGATACATACATACATACATACATATACATACATACATCATTGAGATACTTCCTCCACCATTCTCCTATCAGGGTATGACCGTAGCCAATCCTATGAAATGCATATACTCAAAAGTATACGACCTCAAGCTTCCACTAAGGGAGAACCCATTTCACCATCCAACAAGTACTGATGCTGAAGATGGATTTATGGCATAGGGAAACTACATGCTTAAGGTTGCACTTGATTAGTTATGCTAATTAAGTGTCTTTTAGCATCAATCAAGTTACAATGTATAAACCATAAATAAACCCTACAAGTATAAGGGCATAATACAACTTCAGAAAGTAGAAAGCATATAGATGTAGACCTGTCATACTATCACTTGTCATGATTTCCAATTCAAGGCTATCAACATAATCACCATGTCATGGGATATCAATCCCTTATCTCATCATTGGAGGATAGTACCTCACACTAGGCATATAACATCTGCTTGGTAATGGGACCCAATCACATAATCCCTGCATGAACATCGTCACATTATGCCTCAACAATGTGCATAATCACCATTATGGATACTATAAAATTCACCATAGCATTCACATAGATATGACATTCATAACACCTTAACGTTAGGGATTCATAAACAAGAGAGAGGAAGCATCATAATATGTTAATCACTCTAAGTACAATAAGCATACACATCACATGACCCAAAATTAGGGTTAGAGTTTCATGTATAGTCAATTAGGGTTTTATAGCTTTATCCCATCATCAAACCCTAACTACACCACCTCCCACTTTCTTGGAGCACATTAGGGTTATGAAACATGATTAGAGTTAACTAAACAATCATCCAAACTATACTATACATGACCCAAAATTAGGGTTAAAGTTTCATGTATAGCCGATTAGGGATTTATAGCTTTATCCCATCACCAAACCCTAACTACACCACCTCCCACTTTCTTGGAGCACATCAGGGTTATGAAACATGATTAGAGTTAACTAAATAATCATCCAAACTATACTCTACATGAATCATCACTTACTTCCTCATGCACATGTATTGACCATATGCACATGTGAGTGTATCGACCCAAACCATCATTCATGAGTTTCAACCTCTCATAAGACATGTGTCTCGACCGTCCATCAAGGTTTGTCATGACCGAGACACATCTCCACTTAGTCATGACCGAAACATAGCCACAATTGAGTCACGACCGATACCATCACTAGGTCATGACCAAGTATTACAACCATCCATCAACATGGATTTACGACCATCACCAAGACCAGAAGTCTCGACCACTCTCCAACATAGTGTCTCAACCGCAACAAGTAATGGTGTCTTGACCACTCTCCAACATGGTGTCTTGACCACCACAAGACATGGTGTCTTGACCGTCCAAACCCAAACAAAGGGTGTTGACCGAAACAAAACCATGTGTCTCAACCCAAGCACAAAATGAAGTGTAGCGAACAAAACTAAACAAAGGTGTTATAACCACCAAGGTCAAGAGACCTTAGCAATAATTAACCATCAACAAAATAGAGGTAAAACTCAATCAAAACAGAAGTTAATCACACCCCCAACAGTTATAATCTTCATCATCAAGGAGGAAAACTTCACATACAAATGATCACCAAAAACCTTAAAACATGCACTATGGAAATCACCATGAAGAACCTTATGTAGGAGAGATAATCTCATGTTCAATACCTCCAAAATAGAACCTAACTCCATGTTACACAAAGGTACACAAACCTTATGCATGCAATCAATATCCAAGATCAAAAGATAGGAGAAAACCATCTATCTCATCACCATGTCAAGATCGGGTACCATACGATTTCAGATTCTAAACAAACCAAGCATAATAACCACCCTCATTCAAGATCTAGCATATTATATCATCAACTATCATGTTAGGATCATGATTTAGAGAGAGAAACATAAACATGCATGTAAAAAAGTGTAATAATAGAGAGGACAGAGTGTTATATAACCCGCCTTAAGTGAAGGAACAAGCTCCAAGAGCTTGATCACCAAGGATGAAGATGAAGCTCCACCAAAAGCTCCACTCTCAGCCACAAGATCACCTCAAGAAGAATAAGACACCAAGGTCAAATATAGCTCAAGAAAAGAGGGCAAGAAACTCTAGGTCGAACCAAAAGAAGAAGGGAGAAAGAGAAGAAAACTTCCTCACACTTGGGTACCAGCTTGTTAAAACATGGTCTATGACCCTTATGATGAGGAGTTTCTCTCCAAAACGACCACCATAAATGATCCATGGTCTATGGCTGAGAAAAGAGAAGAAGGTAGGGTAAGAAACCAAAATAAAATGAGATTAAGGAAGGGCATCCACTTACCAAGGAAGAAGATGACCCAAAAGTCATCACAAGCACCAAGAGAAGTTGGTCGTCCACCCAAGCTTCAAGGTCAGCACTCCCAAGCTCCTCAAGCTAGAAAACTCAAACACAAGAAGGGAGGAAAGAAAGAGGGTCAAAAGGATCATAGACAAGTAGAAGAAAGAGGTTATATAATCAAGGAGGAGAGAAGTAAGATGGACATGATGTGTTAACACCTAAAGGCACCAAAGGGACACTTGCCCATCAAGAAAATGACCATGCAACCACTTAAAGCATGCATGCAACCTATGGTGATACAACCAATGTTTGGTATCAAACTCTTTAGGTCACCAAAACACTGGTACCGGTCGAGACACATCAAGGGGGTTGAAACAAAAGGTTACCAAACACACAAGGTTGAGACACACCATAAGAAGACAATTGTCTCAACCTAACCCCACTAAGATCATCATGGTAGAAACAAAACCACCCAAGGAAGGTGTCTCAGTGTAGACACACCCAAGACACACCAACATGGTCGAGACATAGGTTGCATCACTCAACCATGCTCAAAATGGTCAACACCAACAAAACCCTAGAAACACTAATCACTTCTAGTGATGTTACCACTCATCCAAGGCTCAAACAAGATGCCCCAAATCATCACTCTCTCTCTCTCTCATGATGCTAAAGCATTAAGGGAACACTCTAGTTATGGAAAATTGCAAGATAACCCTCTCAATTGGGTAAATTGTAATTTGACCCAACCCAAAACAAGCACAAAAAGCACAAACTTCTTCCACACATGATCAAACTGGAAACTTAAGCTCTCCACAAGCTCTAAAAGCATCTCAAAGGACTAGAGCAAGATTCTATGTATCTAATCAAGGAAAAACAACAAGTTTAGCCCAAAACACAGGTCTGGGGTCTTACAATAACTAAGATGAGAAAAAATTAGGAGCACTTAATTTGAACGTCTGATCACTTTAATGATATTTTGTAAAACCCATCACAAGCTTTGATCGACCAAGTTTCCTTCATAGAAACTTGACCGATGCCTAGGATGGGTCTTGGAAATGTTTAGGTTCGACTGAGTCTACCTCAGGATAAACTCGACCGACACCTTGCACTGGCAAACTAATTTTAAGCCATCAATTGAGTTTCATCTAGGAAACTCATCCGACAACTCAAGATTAGCTTATCGCATAGTGCTATTGGCTGAGTTACCTTTATGGAAACTTGACCGATTGCACTATATGAAATGTGAAGAAAAAGTGATTCTAGCCATTGGAGTGTTGTAAACATAAAAAATAGACCAGTTGCAACACCCCAAATGACTATAAATCATTCCTAAGTGCTTCTAGTGGCTATTGGACATCCTCAAATATAAATAGGACCCCTTGGACTTCATTCCAAGTTTGCTTCTTCATGCTATTCAAGATCCTAGCAATAGTGCATTTTGTTCACTAGAACCCCTTTCTTTCTCTTGCTTACAAATCAAAATGTCCATATGAGTGAGATAGGATATGTGTGAGAGAGCTACTTTATTGTAATCTTGTGAAGATCTCAATCTTCATTTTCCTCAACCCCTTTTTGCAAGCTTTGTTGGTGAAAGCTTCTCCAAGTTGAAGGAGAAGCTGAAGGTTGAAGATCCTTGAGAAGAGTAGGTAATTCCTTCAAGGAAGAAGACTTGTTTCTAGAAGGGGAGCTCCTCGACAAAGGTGTCCAACTCCTTGTAAAAGTTGGTAAGCCCTTGTAGTGGTTGAAGACCCTTGCTCCAAGGATAGGTAATACCTTATATGGTTTATTGGCTCCTTTTGATCCTTTAAAAGGAAGTCTAGGTATCCTTGCCCAATAAAAGGAAGGTCTTATTGTATGTCTTTTAATGGAATATAAGTATGGAATGGTTGAAACATCCTTGGGCTTGACCTCTCTAGGTAGTGGACTGACTTTCTTCTAGTTTGGAGATTAGAACCACTCTACATAGCTTGTTCTTGTTCAATATCTCTCATCCTTGCTATGTATGCTTAGTTTCACATCAAATTCCATATTTGCAGTCATACTTCTTGAAGAATTTAGAGGTCTAATTGATTTTGTTTAAGTGATTTTTAGCTCTATTCACCTTCCTACAAAACCCTTTGATCCAACAAGTGGTATCAGAGCCACAGTCTTCTGCGACAAGATCTCCCATGTGACAAGAATATGGGCGACAACCTCTTAGGTTCTCTCAACTTGGAGGGTGAATTCTCCATGAGGCCTCCAATATTCGACAACACAAACTTCCTTTATTGAAAATAATAAATGCAATTATACTTGCAAGGGATGAGCTATGACATGTGGAAAGTAGTCATCCTTCCCTACAAGGAGATGGCCAGAGATGTAGCCACTTAGAATGAAGCTACTCCAAAGAAGGAACAACTAAATGCAAAGGCCATAAACTTCCTTTATGCAAACCTCACCCCTTCCTAGTTCAACTGAGTCTCTTCTTGGGATACAACTCATGAGATATGGAACAAGCTTTGTATTACCTATGAAGGGAACAAGCAAGTCAATGAGTCCAAAATCTACATGCTCAAAGGTCTCCTTGAGAACTTCAAGAGAGGAACAAGGAGAGAGTTGTCGATATGTACTCAAGACTCAACACCATCATCATTGGACTTGCTTCTTTGGGACATCCTATGGATAGAGGGATCATCAACTCCAAGATCCTTAGGTCTCTTCCCAAAAGGTGGGAATCCAAGGTGACTTCTATTAAAGAAATTATAAGCCTTGGTGATATTGCCACCAAAGAGCTCATTGAAAATCTTCAAGCTTATGAGACAAGACTTGACAAGAAAGAGGAAGATGAGAAGAAAGAAGAGAAGGAGTCAAAGAAGATCAAGGATAGTGCATTTAAATCTCAAGTGGAGGCAATTGTTCTTCAACAATGTCTTTCTTTCCGACCTACTCCTCCTTCCTCAAGTGAAGATGAAGCCCCTAGTGATCATGAAGATAACTACTCCAAGGGTAAGAACTCAAAGGAAAGTCATCCTCCTCCTATACTCCAAGGTTCTATGAATGTGGCCAAAAAGGACACTACAAGAATGATGTACCCAAGGCAAAGAAGTCCTACCACAAGAGTAGCTCCAAGAAGAAGGATGACTACAAGAAGGATCACAAGTACAAGAGGAAGGACAAGAAAGAAAGAAGAAGCAAAGATGCAACCCATGCTGTATGGGAGGAGTCTTCTTCTAGTGATTCCAGCTCCAATGAGGGAGAATGCCACCTTGCTCTCATGGCCTCAACTAGTGATGACATATGTGAGGTGTGTGAGGTAAGTTTAAATGAACTATTTAAAGAAGCCCTTATTGATATGCTTATTGCTTCCTACTATTCTTATTCTAAATGCAAAAATAATAAGAAAAGGTTAGAGAAAATTATTGATGACTTGTATGCTAAAATAAATATTCTTGAGAAAAATGAGAAATTTCATCTTGATAGTATTGATTCTTTGCAAGGGAAGTTTTTTTATCTTGAGATCCAATATAATGGAGTTTAAGTAGAGAATGATATTTACCTTAAGAACATCAATAGTCTTAAGGAGGAAATCCAAACTCACCTTGATGAGATTGTCTTACTTTGAACTAAAAATGATGATTTTAGACATGCTTGTGATGCTATTAAAGATGAAAATAGGATCTATCTTGATGAGATTATCATGATTAGAATTGAAAATGCTAGATTTCTTGCTCAAATAAATGATCCTTCTTCTAAGCCTTTATTGCCAGTAATGAAGTAGCTAGCATTACTCTTGAGAGAGATTCTTATCACACTAAAGCCCTCTATTTAGAGGCTGAATTGCTTCATGCCAAAGATGACTTAGGTAGTCTCTCTCATACTATCATTACTCTTAGTGATGATAATCACAACCTTAGAGATTCCTCAAAAAAGTTCCTAAAAGGGGAAAAGTACCTCGATGAAGTTCTATATCACTCTACCAAACATAGTGGTAAAAGTAGTTTGGGATACGAGGGAGCTCCAAAGAGCAAGGGCAAGGGTAAGAAAAAGAGAAAGGGACCTCCTATCTTCCATGGAGAGTCATCCGGACCTAAGAACCCTATAGTTTGTGCACATTGCAGGAGTAATGATCATTACTCTACTTATTGTCCTTACAAGGAAAATGGGACCAACCCAAAGATGAAATGGGTCTCCAAGATAACTGTGGATCCTAAGGTTTGAGTTGGGAACCAACATCTTACTTTCTTGTAGGTAGAAGGAAAATGGATTGTTGATAGTGGTTGATTCAATCATATGACATGTGAAATAAGCCACTTCAATAACTTCACAAAGAAGAAAGGAGGATCAATGACTTTTGGTGACAACAAAAAAGGTAGAGTGATAGGTGGGGTTGATGTAGGTGATTCACTATGCATCAAGAACGTTCTTCTTGTGTATGGCCTACATCACAATTTGATCAGTGTTAACCAATTATGTGATAATGGTTATCTTATTTTATTTACCTCACTTGAATGCTTACTTCTATATTCCCTCACCTATAATGTTATTGGAAAACCACTAGAGGGGGGGTGAATAGGATTTTATATTATTTTTAAAATTAATTCAACAAAGCAACCACAATTGAAAATTTGGAGAAGGAGACACGGCATTTTAGAGTGGAAGTATAGTGTGTAGGAGATCCTAGCCTATAGGACACGAAATGTCAGCAATGGAAATGATTTGCAAGTGTTGAAGTTGCTCAATTGCTCACAAGGATTGATTCTCAATTGCAAGTGTGTGTACTCAAGTGTGTTTAGGTGTCCTAAGGCATGTCCTATTTATAGGAATGACCTACAAGTACTTAGGGACATTCTAGACAATTTCTAGGGGGTTGTTAGTGCTTAAATAGCCGTTAGGTATCCACTAATTGCATTAGTAACATCTAGTTAATTACTTCTGAAAAGTGCAGATAGACACCTTCTCGGTCGATAAGTTTGTCGACCGAGTGTCTCTCGGTCGAGGAAATTGTCGACCGAGGGTGAGTATGGAGCAATGTTCAACTCAACTTCTCAACTACTTTTTCCACTAACTCTAACGGTTATATAACCAAGTCTAATAGCTATAGAACCTGCTCGAGACACTGTCTCGGTCAAAGTAAAGTTTGACCGAGCCTTTCTTTGTGAGTGCTTTTAGTAGGTTATGAAAAGATGTTCGTTATTTAGACTTGGGAGTTTCTCAATCGAGAAGATGTTTGACCAAGAGTATCTCGGTCGAGAAGTTTGTCGACTGAGACCAACTATGTTTCAAAACTTTAACTCATGTGCTAAGTGTGTGTATCAATGTGCATTTGTGATGCTATCTTGGGGGATGATCTATCTAAGTGTTGTGAGTGGATAGGGAAGATCTAAATGCTTGATTTACATGATATCTAAGTACTTGTACATTATATATTTGTACAAGTTTACATTTGATTACAATCATGAAAATAAAGCAAATTAAACATGTAGATCTTCCAAAGCTTTGTCATCCACCACATTGTATTCTTGTTCCTGAAATACTCAAGTAGCACGTTAGATCCATAAGAATGAAATGTTTGTCATCATCAAAACAAAGATATTTTAATAATGTCCAATTAAGCCAACAATCTCCCCCTTTTTGAAGATGACAAACATTTCCAAAATATAAATAAAGGAAATTTAAACAATGTAAATTTCATACCTGCATTTTACCTTTATAGATATACCCTTACTTGTTAGACATCTTAACAATGACTTTTTATTAGTTCCATATTATTTATATTTGTTTCTCCCCCTTTGTCATTTCAAAAATATAACCAATTTAATCATGAAATATATTACTCCCACTTAATTATATGATTTTTAGGCTCCCCCTTAATATAATACTCTTATTTAACAAGGATATGTCCAATTGAATCCATAGGAAACACTTTTATTCATGATAGCTCAATACTCATACAAGCTCATAAGAGATATCCATTACATGCATTTCATAAATATAACCATTACATTCATCATAGAGATAGCCATCACATGATCTCACTGAAAAGACTTAAGAATTACATCAATTTCTAGGTCTTTCTAAAGAAAAGGCTCAAATCCATAGTATTTGACCAACGTCTGCCACTCCAAGGCACCTGTCTTGGTCAAAGCATAAGCCTCCAAGAAGGTGGGAACACGATCGAATCGAAAGTGGGCAACAATGTCTTGGAGTTGGATTGGGGAAAATTGAGTGTGGCTGAGGTCATGAGATGGTGGAGGTGGAATTTGAGTGTAGTTGTAGGATGGGTTGTAGGGATAGAGCATGCCAGGATTAAGTGAATAAGGATATGCGTCAGGTGTATCAGGAGAAAGAGCTTGCATCCTTTGATTCAAGTAAAACATGGCATGCTGATTATAGTCTAATTGCCTACTTAAATGATATTGAGAACCAGCAATGTATGTTAATTTATTTGTGATAGGATCATAAGGTAGGCTAGGAGGAGGAGGTGGTGGAGGTGTATCCTAGGTGGATGGTTCCCCTATAGTCCTAGCCCTCTTGTATCCAAAATCAATCCCCATCTTCGCTACTGTATTTCTAGTGATCTTTTGGGGTTTCCTATCACATTTGAAACCTAGGTCCTCAATGCTTTTCTTAAGACGATGTTGTGTAATTTGGCAAAAAAAATCAGCATAGGGTGGATTGCTAGAAAACTCAACCATGTTCTTAAGAATAAGACGAATAAAATTGATGGGTATGCTATTTAGGATGGCATAAATAAGATACATTCAAAAGGTGGGTACTTCGGATTTGTTTGCTCTAGGATAGATATTTGTGGAAACAATTAGATTGACTATACTAGCTTTAGGTTTTAAGTTGATGGAATAATAGGTACCCCTTTCTTCATGGCAAGTTGTATTGGATAGAAAAATGGCTTTCTTAATATCACTCAAACTAGTAGTAGTGTCATCTTGGGATAGCTTATTGAGGGGATTACTAGTGGTGAGATCAATAAACCCCTTATATTTGTCTACATTAATGTTGAGCATAGTAAGAACATCCTCCTCGGAAAAGTGAAATCCATACCCACTAACCATAGAAGAGAAGGAATGATCAGGGTCAGGATGTGTGGCTAGATTGTCATATAATTCATTGATGGCTTGGGAGGAGTAGGAACAGAAGGATGGATTTAGGAGTTCAGAAAGATGTTACACCTCAAAGAGTTCTTCAAGATTAACAATGTTGATGAAGTCCATGACGTCCAATGGCCGTCAAGGAAGAGGAGTCTTTGAGGACAGCCTGAGGTAGCGATCTTCGGCAGCTACGTCGTTGAATGGAATGTCGTTGATGATCGCCAACACTGGGGAGACCATCCTTCCCTTCCTATCCGCAACCTACTTCTTTCCATGCAAGGATGAGGAAGTCATCTTGAATATTGAGGTGGAGAATAAGCAAGACAAGATTGGGGTGGAGAAGAGCTAAAAATTCATACAAGAAGGCACTAGAGAAGAGCTAGAGAAGTTAGAATGTGAATTGGTGAAGAATGGGGCCATTTTGGGCTCTATTTATAGAAAAACGGAATCCTGCTCGGTCGACAATTTGTCGACTGAGAACCACAACTGTTGTTTCTGTAGACACTCCCATCGGTCATCCAACGGTCGATTCGGTCGGGGTTTTGAAAAATAGCCATTGTGATTTTTTTGTTTTGTTTTAAATGCTTTTTAAATCATTCGAATGGGGGGTCCACCAAGATGGTCTCGGTCGATCATTTTTTTGATCGAGGCTATTTCTGGGTTCGAATGTTCTGCACGTAATTGGTGAGTGTCAGTCAAGAAAGGTGACCAACCAAGTGACTCTCGATCGACAAACTTGTCGACCGAGGTTGTCTCGGTCGAGATCTTTGCAGACCCACGGGACTGCTGTGAGTGATTATTGTGAAGGATATTCGATCTTGTTTTTAATAACAGTAATGAAAAGCAAGTAAGAGACTGTAAAATTTTAAGACTGTGAAGCACATTATTTTAAGAGTATTTTCCAAAATATACTTTCCATATTTAGGGGAGTATATTGTGGGGAGTAGCATGTAATTTCATTCATACTATAGTATTAACCATTGGAAATAATAGAACTTATTCAATGATTGACTTTCATATATTTCTCATTCATTTATGGGGAATGTTTATCCTAAAAATGATATGAGATCTTCTAAGAACACATTAGAATTAAGAAAGATATGTCAATCAATGATGAGAAAGTTTAGGACCAATATACTAATACTGAGTGCAAAGAAATGATTTTCAATTAAGCATTTTGTCAAGCTTATTTTAGGTTGACCTTGACTTCGACCTTGGCGCCCCTTGGTCAAACTTGATTTCGACTGATAGGAAATTTTTTGTAGATTTCCAATTTAAGCATTCACAATAATCCACTTGATTGAATATAAATCATTTATGTAATAGGTGGATACCAATTTGAAAGAGTTTATATCAATTTGAAAGATTATAGCTTAGGATCAAAGTTTGTATAGAACTTTATTCATGTAAGCAATATTTGATTTTAAAATGATGTCTTGCTCTTGATTTGCTTAGAATAGGCTTTAGATTTTATTCTAAGCAAGACATCTTATTCCACTTAATGTAAAAATATATGAAGTTTTCTCAAGGCAACATGGTTCATAATTTTAAGATTGGCCAAGAAATACTTTTAGGCAAGCCATGTATAAGATGAAGCACAATGATCATGATGAAACAATAAAGGCATATCCATAACACAATGATCATGATCATTTAAAAACAAATTTCAAGACACATGGTTTCTATATAGATAGACTAAGGATCTCTTAGGACAAACCATGTGGATTATGATAAAACTATACTTTCCTTGATTAAATCAACATGGTTCATAAATTTTTTAAATTCAAGACAACCATGTACATGAACATGTTTAATCATTTCAAGAGAAATAGCAATTTAGGGCTTTACAATGTGTGCATTAATTTTAAGAAAACATTTCCTGCTTCTATTTACATATAGTTTTGATCACATAAGTAGTAAATTTACAACATGTTTAATAAGGATATAATATAGATCATGATGCAATTTATCAATATGTGATTTGAGAGTTGTCTCCAAGATTTATGATTCATTCATAATTTCCAATCAATTTTCATTTATACCAAATTTATAGCAAGTTTATAGCAAACTGAACCAGTTGAAAAAGTTTTCCAGAACCTTATTCGGTCGACAAATACTTCGACCGAACATAATTCAGTCGAGAAAGAGTTCGACCGAGAGTGTCTCTGTAGATTTTATTAAGCAAAATGTTTGTTCAAGTTATGGGTTGAATTACTTTGATTTATTTTTTTATTCTATTATATTAAGTTGAGATGGACATAAGGATGTTCAAATCAAGATTATTGGTCATATCTCAACTTGATTAATTCATATTCAATTAGTTTGGGGGTTTTGGAACCCATACCAACTCAACATCCTTTTTCTTGTATGGGCATGAGAAAGAATAATGTCCAAGACGCAAGCAATAGTGACAACAAATGGAATCAATTTCATTTCTCTTTCTAGAAGGATTGTCTTTAGGAACATACATGACTTTAGTCTTGGATACTTGTGTCCTTTTTGTTCTAGGTTCCTGATAGAATTTTTCTTTGGGCACATGTATGAACTTGGTCTGTGTTCTTCTAGGTTTAGGTTGATGATGTTTTTCTTTTGGAACATATCCTAAACCTCTTCTTCCAATTTGACAAGAAGAAACTTTTAGGATCTTATCAAGAACACTATTGTTCTTCAAACTACTAATTTCCTTTTGTAACTTAGGAATTTCATCTATTTTCTTTTTAATATTCAAGTTTGCTTGATCTAAGTTAGATGACAAACTATCTCTTTCTTTTACAATGGCATCATAATCAAAATGAGTGCATAGAATAGGTTGAGTTTGAAGATTATTCAACTTAGCAAGTAATTAAAACTTTTATTGAGAAAGAAGATTATAGTTTGTCTCTAGAGTAAGTAACTTCATATTGCAATCATTAAGAGAAGATTTCAATGTAGAATTTTCAGAAGTAATACTTTCCTTTTTAGAAACAAGTTCACTTAACTGATCATATAATTCTTCATTTGTTCTTGTAACTCTTTTTAGTTTCTTTTTACAATCAATATACTTGTCATGCATTTATTGATGACTAACAATTAAATCTTCTTTTGACAAGTCAAAAAGACTTACCTCTTGTTCTTCTTCATTTCTAGTAGTAACGAAGCATTGTACCTTTTTATGCACCTCTTCTTTCTTTGACTTCCTTGGACAACTAATTATTGTGTGTCCCATTCCTAAACACCAGCTACACCTTTTTTAAGGTTGGTCCAAGTTTCTCCTTTGCTTGAGGTTGTAGACACCACCACCCTCCATCTTCAAGACTCGATTAGAGCTCCTTGAAGCCTGCTCTGATACCAATTGAAAAACCACTAGAGGGGGGGGGGGTGAATAGGGTTTTATATTATTTTTAAAATTAATTCAACAAAACAACCACAATTGAAAATTTGGAGAAGGAGACACGACATTTTAGAGTGGAAGTATAGTGGGTAGGAGATCCTAGCCTATAGGACACGAAATGTCAGCAATGGAAATTATTTGCAAGTGTTGAAGTTGCTCATATGCTCACAAGGATTGATTCTCAATTGCAAGTGTGTGTACTCAAGTGTGTTTAGGTGTCCTAAGGCATGTCCTATTTATAGGAATGACCTACAAGTACTTAGGGACGTTCTAGACACTTTCTAGGGGGTTCTTAGTGCTTAACTAGCTGTTAGGTATCCACTAATTGCATTAGTAATAGCTAGTTAATTACTTCTAAAAAGTGCAGACATACACCTTCTCAGTCGAGAAGTTTGTCGACCGAGTGTCTCTCGGTCGAGGAAATTGTCGACCAAGGGCGAGTCTGGAGCAACGTTCAACTCAACTTCCCAACTACTTTTTCCACTAACTCTAACGATTATATAACCAAGTCTAACAACTATATAACCTACTCGAGACATTGTCTCAGTCGAAGTAAAGTTCAACCAAGCCTTTCTCTGTGAGTGCTTTTAGCAGGTTATGCACAGATGTTCGTTCTTTAGACTTGGGAGTTTCTCGGCTGAGAAGATGTTCGACCGAGAGTATCTCAGTCAAGAAGTTTGTCGATCGAGAGCAACTCTATTTCAAAACTTTAACTCATGTGCTAAGTGTGTGTATTAATGTGCAATTGTGATGCTATCTTGGGGGATGACCTATCTAAGTGTTGTGAGTGGATAGGGAAGATCTAAATGCTTGATTTACATGATATCTAAGTACTTGTACATTATATATTTGTACAAGTTTACATTTGATTACAATCATGAAAATAAAGAAAATTAAACATGTAGATCTTCCAAAGCTTTGTAATCCACCACATTGTATTCTTGTTCCTGAAATACTCGAGTAGCACGTTAGATCCGTAAGAATGAAATGTTTGTCATCATCAAAACAAAGGGATTTTAATAATGTCCAATTAAGCCAACAATTATATATTATGGAACTAGGAATGGAAACCTTTATGTTATTGTTCTTGATTCTCTTAAGCCTATTCTTGGTAGATGCCTTGTTGTTGATAAAATGGATATATCTTTGTGGCACTATACACTTGGTCATGTAAGCATGCATCAACTGAATAAGTTAAGAAAAAAGGAATTGGTAAAGAAACTTCCTAAATTGGACTTTGAGAAGGATGAGGAATGACAACTGTGTACACAAGGAAAGCAAACCAAATCCTCCTTCAAATCCAAAGGAGTCTTTAGTACCTAGTGAGCTCTTAAACTTCTACATATTGATCTACTTGAACCTATGAGAACTCAATCGCTTTGAGGTATCAAGTATTGCCTTGTGAATGTTGACGATTTGTCTCACTATACTTGGGCCTTCTTCTTAGTTTCAAAAAGTGATACTCTTGATGTTTTCTCTCCTTATTGCAAACGAGTTGAAAATACTGCTTCTTGCCAGATCATCTCTATCCGCAATGACCATGGGGAAAATTTTGAAAATGATATGTTTGAAAGGTTTTGTGAGGAATCCAATTACACAACTTTTCCTCACCTTGCACACCTCAAAAAAATGGAGTTGTAGAGAGAAAGAATAGGTCACTATAGGAAATGGCTAGACCATGCTTCTAGAGTATGATACTCCAAAGAAGTTTTGGGCCAAAGATATTATCACCTCATGTTTTGTGCAAAACTGAGTTTTCACTCATCTTTCTTTAAAGAACCCCCCCTATGAGTTATGGTGTGGTAGAAATCCCTCTATTTATTTCTTTCATGTTTTCAGTTGTCTTTGTTACCAAGGATTCTCTCAACAAGTTTGTTGAGAAATCATATAAGGCTTTCTTTCTTGGCTATAGCACTACTAGCAAAGCTTATAGAGTGTTTAACATTGAATTTCTAGAGTAAAAGAATCTATCAATGTTAAATTTGTCAAAACTAACCCCTCTACTTACAAGAATATTGTAAATGATGATATTGTTTTCTCACTTGAAAGAGCTCAACATTGTTGACAAAGGAAAAGAGGTGAGAGTAGATGAAGAAGAGAAAAGAAGAAAAGAAGGATCTAACTCCCTTCTTCGCAAAGCATCATCCTAAAGAGGGCATCATAGGAAATCCTTTTGAAAGTGTGAAGGCACATGCTGCATTCAATAAAGAATAATCTGACATCGCCTTCATCTTACAACTTGAGTTAAAGAATGTCAAAGAAGCCCTGACGCATATTTACCATGCGCAGAAACGCAAGTGAACACGTCGAGTAGTACAAGCCTTTGTGAGGCCCGAGTCGAACTCAGGGATACGTGCAATCATCGGGGACTCCTACTAACTATTCGCGATCAGCTAAACCGAATAAAAAGTTGAGAGTTGTTGTTTAAAATTAAAAGAAAATAAAAACAAAACAAAACAAGCAATCAATTAAATGTTGGTTTAATCAATTCAAAAGAGAATCTTTAGGGTTGCGGTTTCACCGCGGGTTTTCATTGTATTAAATTCTATATAGCTGTTCAATTTTATCTCTCTATCCGGGTAGTGGCCTGAAATCAGAATTGCCCACTGTCGTGGTACAATTCACTACCTATGTCTAGGTCGGTTCCACCGTCGTAGTAACCTATACCCTAAACTAGGTGCATTATAAACGACCTCTCGGTATCAACCATTAATCTTACACCGCCTTGTTCAAGGGATTTGTCAATTAATGTAAATTCCGTCTCTTTTCAGCCGTTAATTCTTCTTTCAAAGTAATTAAGGGCATTAGGTTATTATTATGGTGATCAAGCATAACAATATATTGGAGAAAATGAAAATATACCACGGATTTAAGAGATAAGATATGAATTACTATTATAAAGTCGTCATACAATGAATCCCCAGGCTACTCCCGATCCTAAAGATAAAAGGGGATTAGCCCCGCATGGTCATCTCAAAGTACAATGTAGTAGAGACAAGGGGAGACATGAGAAAAACGAAATTGAGTGGTGAAACCCCTGAACAAGAAGGTCCAATATATCCTTGGCGTGGAATCTATGTTCTGCCGCCTTTCGGTGGTGGAATTTGTCTTCTTCAACGTCCGGATCGGCTGGGGCGTACTTTCATGCTCCGTTCTTCTCTCCTTGCTCTCCGAGATGTGTGCAGCGGCTAATGACGTCCCCCCCAGTCAAGGACGCCGTCATTAGGTATATCTCCCAAATTAGGTTGCTAATTAACCACGACCGTCCGATTAAGATCATTCCAAAGCAAACACATATCTTCCGGTGTCGATACCATCGACGCAAGTCGATGGTATCGACCCAGTGTGGTAGCGGCCGACTACAAATCCTTTCTTTGTCGCGCTTGACATCATCTCGATACCATCGACGCGGGTCGATGGTATCGACTGCCTTTAGACGTCGGTTTTTGCAAGATTCCGACACTGTAGCCTCCGTGCGTCGATGGTATCGACTTGGTGTCGATACTATCGACTGCTTTCTCGCCAGCAACCTGATGGTAGCTCGATACCATCGACATCCCTGTCGATAGTATCGACTCTTTGCTGATACTCGCGGCTGGCAACCTGTGGTCCGGTCGATGGTATCGACGGAAGCAAATACTTGTTTTCCCTGAAATTCAAACACGAAACCACATAAATTCACACAAATAATAATATTTTGACAATTAATGCTCAAAACGATAAAATAAAGGGGATTTGACATAAAATAGTAGCAAAGACCAAAGTGGATGAATTATGCAACATTAACCATAAAAAATGACTAATAAAAGCATAAAACACATATCAAACATGTCTATAAATGCGACTCAAAATCATCGCATCAAACTCCCCTAAGCTTGAACGTTGCTCGCCCTCGAGCAACTAATCCTTAGAATAGAATTGCTAATGTCAACTGAAGAACAACACACCACAACCAACATCCCATATGACTCCCACCAGACATTCACATACCGGCCCTCTCTAACCACGGAATGGTAATTACCCTGAAGGCGACAGTAATCATCCATAAAAGAAATTGACCTCAAAACTGATGAGCACTATCACATAAGGCAGTTAACATAATAAAACTCGCCGGTTCAGACTTGGTGCATCTTGTGATCTCCTATACTACGTTGCTCGCCCTAACTACCATCTACATGGAAGTAGTTCTCCTGATATGTCTTAGTGAGGAGAAATTCACGGTGGCCTACCAATCCGAGCAATGGTGGATGAAGATGGGTGGTTCATGGAAGAAAGTGGAAGTATTATACAGTTTCAACATGCATAAAACAAAAATGTCCTAAATGATGCAAATGCATATGAAAAATGTCCTAATGCCTAAAATTGGGTGGAATGATGCATGTACTAACGATCCATCTCAAAATGAGATGGACATATAATTAAACTACATAATGTACTCAATTATTTTGAAATGCAGGTGATATTACGTTCCTTTCTCCTTCTTATTCTAATTGCTTCTAAATAACTATTTTTTTCATTATGCAGATTTTTTATATTTTTCTCTTTTTTCATTTTTTCAACCCTTATATCCATAATAGATAATGAATATTTTATTGGGCTTATTTTTCTTCATACTCAGAAATTTGCACTATGTAGAAGGTATGGAACAATTTAATTCACCATTGGAGAAAAATTGCGATACATGATATACTTTATGCATGAAAATTATGAATGCAACTACATGGCATGCACCTAAGGGTAATGTGCATGTATCACTATTCTAATTTTTTTTCTTTTTATGCAAAACATATAGAAATAGATTCAATGCATGACCTATCTATATGAAATGCTGTCAAAGAAGTTAAAACTGTAAAGTACTTCCAATTCTTGTGGTGGATTGTGAAAAGCAAAGAGGTGGAAAGATCACAAGACTAGATGACTGAACCTTAGAAAGATATTATGTGTCCCTCCTTACTGACCTGTGTAGTAGTTAAGAGGTTTCTCTCTCTTACATCCAATTAGAGTCTCATTACCATTTGGTCAGTTTAGGCTCAAACAACCATTTCCGTCCACTTTCATGAATCATTAGGAGTACAGTTGTGAAATTTTGTTCTAAAGTTGACAAAACCAATCATTTTCGTAGGATATGTGCCCAAGGTTAAACAAGACAAGCTTTCCAAACACACAAAAATTTTAAATTTCCCTTGATTTTCCCATGCACAGCTAATGAGATGACACAAACTTTATGACATCCATGATTACACTAGATAGAATGTGGATCCTACAGCAAACTAAAATTGCAAGAAACAAATGACAAGAACAAAAGCAAGAAAACTAAAAACAGAGAAAATAAAGATAGAACTGTTCCAACTACCCCCCTAAGCTTGAATTCAACTATGGCCTCATAGTCAAAAACAAACTCAAAGGTTGGAACAGTGATACCGGTTTACTCATGCGGTGGAGGCGGGTACTACGGAGCCGTAGGGTCCCAAGAAGGATACTCCCCCTGGAAGCTTGGATCAAATTGGGCCCTAGGTGGAGGTTGTGGATAGCCTCCAAAGTAATCTTGGCTCCAATAGTGGTCATAGAAGGGCTCCTGCTGCATCTCCATCCGATACAACCGATCATGTATCTGTTGTTGGTTGTTGAGGAGAAGACACTCGTTCTCGAACATCGCCCTTGGGTTGTCCAGTATCCGGTTCGTAGTGTCTTGAATACCAGTATACATTGTCATGTGCTGCTGCTGCGTTTGCTGGATGTCTTGCAGCATAGTGTACATGCCCTGCATAGAATAGGCATCCTCGCTTGGCTGCGAGGGCGGTGGTGGTGGCGGCGTAGGCTGTGATGAAGAAGAAGCACCCAGATGCATCCTAGGGCGCTTCTGGGGTGCCACTCGTGCCCGAAGAGGTGTGAATGCCTCCTCTTCCTCCTCAGCCTCGTCGTCATTTCCGTCGTTGCCACCGTCATTTCCGCCTTCTTCATCGGAGTCGGCGATGGCTATGATTGGCCACCGGAAGTGTTGCACCCCTTCGATGTTGAATACCAGATCAGGCAACAAGCACTCCTGATAGGCATGGTTGACGTGGCAATGCACATATGCCAAACCATCTCAAAGAAGTAGGGATTGGACCGGTGCAAATGTTGCAAGTTCACCTTGATCCTAGTAGATAGAGGAGTGAGGGTCTATAAATTCAAGCCGAGGTATGAAGCCAGCTTGGTGATGAGCCTGCCGAAGTGAATCGGCGCTTTCCTCGTACTCCTCTTAACTTCCAATACTCTCTGTAGAAAGAAGGCACCCCAATTGCATTCTTGACGCTTCAGGAGCTTATACAAGAAGAAAAGATCCGGCTCCTGGAATTTGCTAAGGGATAGATCACCCCTAGCAAACAACGTCGAACTGAGCATCCGGTGCAGAATCCAGACGAAAGGGTGCTCGAAGTCAGCTACCGCAGCATTATGGTAGCTAACGGACTTCCCCGGCGGCACTGTAACCAGCTCGGCGAAGATGACGTCGTAGTCGGTGCGGTTATCCGGCCGCCGGTATTCGTTTGGCGAATGATGCCAATTGAAGATCGCATTGAACTGCCGGAGTGTGATGGTGTAGTCGATGTTGAACAACCGGAACGACACCCGACCTTTGATCCACTCGCGGTCGGTGGCAATAACGTCGTTGGGCACGACGCAGACGTCCAGTGACGCCATGAACTCTACCACCAACTCCTTGTACGTGGGCCAGTCGCCGAAGAACGGCTGGCCATCTGCATGAAATTCTAGCTCGTCAGGTCTTCGGGTTGTGTGGCGCGCCTGTCCTTTCAGAACGTAGACCAAGTTGGCCTCGAACCCTAAGTCGCGGATCATGTCCCGTTCGACATAACGGGTTGGCTCTATCTTCCTCTTTAAGATCTCCTCGTAGATCTTCTTCACCTCCGCGGATGGATGAATCAGCCGCAGGTGTGAAACTGATGCGGGAGGAGGTGGCACGAACTCCGGGATATCCGCCGGGTTCGCACGTGAGGATGACGCACCAGCTCCATGCACCATGTTTGCGAGAGAAAGAGGATTAGAAAGGAGCTTGGTGAAGATTGGAGAATCGAATCTCCGCTCGATGAAGAACTAGCTCGGTGTAGATCGTCGACGGGCTTGCACAGCTCTGGAACTTGCTCGGCACAAGTTGAGGAAGATTGCACTGAAGGTGTGATGTCATCTGATGCAATCACTCCCCTTAAATAGATGTGGCCGGCGCCACTGTTGACCCGTCGATTCCATCGATGCGAGTCGATGGTATCGACTCAGATAGCACAATCCGTACCTCCGCTAGTATCGACGGTCATCGATGGTTGGATCTGCGGGGCCCGGATTGCTTACACGTCGATACTATCGATGCGGGTCGATAGTATCGACCCGTCCCTTGGATCGACTTCTTTGTTTGCTGCGATGCCGTTGATCTTTCTCGTGGATCCTTGACGTGGTGCGTCGATACTATCGACGCGAGTCGATAGTATCGACCCGTTGATTAGGGCAAAACCTCACGAGGCCCGGCCGCCGCCATCTTTCACTTGAAAGTGTCGATACCATCGACACGCCCGTCGATGGTATCGACTTTCCTGAGTCGATTTCTTCTGTAAATATCCAGAGATCTCGATGGTATCGACTGGCATCTCGATACCATCAACCTTGTATTTGCGATCTGCCTGTAGGTATGTCGATACCATCGATGAGGCCGTCGATGGTATCGACGTAGTACGATTCTTGCAGGCGTCAACCTATACCATGGTCGATACCATCGACACAAGTGTCGATGGTATCGACTCTGCTTCAGCCCTACACATTAAGCAAACGATCACAATATCTTTTTTACACTAAAACTAAGTAAAAACAATTTAAACTACTGGTGTAAATGAACTAATCTAAAATACCAATGGTTGGGTTGCCTCCCAACAAGCGCCCTTATTTAACGTCTTAGGCTAGACGACTTGAAGCACATCATGCATCCAAAAGTGAAATGAGTTTGACCTCATTCACCTTCCTTGTGTAATCTTCTCCAAAATATAGCTTCAACCTCTGTCCATTCACCAAAAATGTCGTCTCACCATCGCGCACCAAGATTGCGCCATGTGGTTTGACCTCTTCTACCACGAACGGCCCACTCCACCAGGATTTGAGCTTCCCAGGATGCAACTTCAGTCGTGAATTGAACAGCAATACACTATCTCCTTTCTTGAACGTGCGCAACTGGATGTGGCGATCGTGGATTAACTTGGTACGCTCTTTGTATATCCGTGAGTTCTCGTATGCCGTCATCCGCAGCTCATCCAACTCATTCAATTCAAGCAATCTCTTCCTCCCCGCTCCATCGTAACCCAAGTTGAGCCTTCTAAGCACACAATGTGCTTTGTGCTCTAACTCTACCGGTAAGTGACAAGCCCGACCATACACTAACCTAAAAGGCGTGGTGCCTATAGGTGTTTTGTAAGCTGTCCTATACGCCCACAATGCATCTGGTAGTAGGGCACTCTAGTTCTTCCTCGTGGACGCCACCGTACGCTCCAAAATCTTCTTAATTTCGTGATTGGAGACCTCCACCTATCCTTGAGTCTGCGGGTGATATGGGGTACCTATGTTGTGTTTGACCCCATATTTCTTCAACAATGCCGAGAACTTCTGATTCCTAAAATGCGTACCCCCATCACTGATGATCATTCGGGGCACTCCAAACCTGCAGAAAATGTTTTCTTTCACGAACCTGCACACTATAGTGGAATCGTTAGTCCTCGTGGGTATTGCTTCTACCCACTTCGACACATAATCAACTGCTAAAAGAATATATAAATTTGAATTTGAGGACACAAATGGTCCCATGAAATCTATACCCCACAAATCAAATACCTCCACTTCTTGGAACACATTTAGGGGCATCTCCTGTCTCTTTGAAATATTACCTGCTCGTTGGCAGGAATCACATTGCCTTACAAACTCGTAAGCGTCTCGGAACAAGGTTGGCCAATAAAGGCCACTCTCCAGAACTTTAGCTGCCGTACGAGAGCTCGCATGGTGTCCTCCCATAGGTAGTGCGTGGCAATGATGGAGAACGCTCTCGTACTCCAGCTCAGGCACATACCTGCGTAGGATACCATCCCTGCATTGCTTAAGAAGAATCGGGTCATCCCAAAAATAATATCGTAAAGAATGGAAAAATCTTTTCTTCTCTTGATATGACCAATCTTCCGGGATGATCCCGCAAGCCAAATAATTCAAAATCTCAGCGAACCAAGGGTCTTTAGAATTAACTTTCAAAATATGTTCATCCGGAAATGTCTCGATTATGGGTATATGTAAATCTTTTTCATCCACCCTCTCTAACCTAGACAGATGATCCGCCACAACATTTTCAATTCCAGCTTTATCCTTGATTTCGATGTCAAATTCTTGTAAGAGCAAAATCCACCTAATTAATCTAGGCTTTGCATTTTTTTCTCCATTAAATATTTAATTGCAGCATGGTCAGTCCAAACGACTACTTTAGATCCAACTAAATATTGCTGAAATTTTTCAAAAGCGAAAACAACGGCGAGTAATTCTTTTTCAATAGTTGTATAATTTAATTGGGCGTCATTCAGAGTCTTTGAAGCATATAAAATCATGGCGGGTTTATTGTCCACCCGCTTCCCCAACACGGATCCTACCGCAAAATCAGAAGCGTCACACATTAGTTCGAACGGTTTAGTCCAATCCGGCGTTTGAACAACCGGCGCAGAAATCAGTTTCTCCTTCAACACATCGAACGCATGTAGACATTTTTCATTGAAATCAAATACATCGTCTTTCTCAAGCAGTTCAGATAGAGGTTTTGCGATTTTTGAAAAATCTTTTATAAACCGACGATAAAATCCGGCATGTCCCAAGAAACTCCTTACCCCTTTAATAGAATTTGGTGGGGGCAATTTGGAAATAACTTCGATTTTTACCGGATCCACCTCTAAACCTTTGCTAGACACCTTGTGTCCTAGCACTATCCCCTCAGTCACCATCATGTGACATTTTTCCCAGTTGAGGACCAAATGTGTGTCCTTGCAGCACTGTAAAACTTTGTCCAGATTATAGAGACATTCATCAAACGATGCACCATACACCAAAAAGTCATCCATAAATACCTCAAGACAGCGTTCTACCATGTCAGAAAAGATAGCGAGCATACAACGCTGAAAAGTCGCTGGTGCATTGCATAATCCAAAGGGCATACGGCGATACGCAAAAGTTCCATAGGGACAAGTGGAAGTAGATTTCTCTTGGTCCTTAGGATCGATTGAAATCTGATTATATCCTGAATACCCATCTAAAAAATAGAAATGAGATCGGCCGGCTAAGCGCTCTAGAATTTGATCAATAAATGGTAAAGGAAAGTGATCTTTCAGCGTAGCGGCATTAAGACAGCGGTAGTCAATACAAACTCACCACCCGGTTACCAAACGGGTGGTGACATGTTCATTTAAATTGTTTTGAGTGACAGTAATACCCCCCTTTTTAGGGACTACCTGCGTGGGACTTACCCATGTCGAGTCTGAAATCGCATATATGATACATGCGGATAGAAGCTTTATCACCTCTTTCTTCACCACCTCCATCATGCTTGGATTCAGTCGACGTTGCTGTTGGATCACCGGCTTGTCTCCCTCCTTGAGCCGAATCTTATGCTGACACAAGGTAGGGGAAATCCCCTTGATGTCCGCGACAGACCACTCAAATGCTCCTCGGTGGTTCTTCAGCACTTTCAACAATTGGTCCTCCTCTTCCGCACTCAGATATGCAGAAATGATCACAGGTAGCTTTTCTTCCTCCGCTAAAAAGGCATACTTAAGATGCGGTGGCAGCAACTTTAACTCCAACTCCAGTGGGCTGATCAAGGATGATTTCAGCGGAGGGGGAAGTTCACCTAAATCTTCGTAATACCTCGCATAGAAACATGGAAGCATCTGAAGCATCTTGGCGCACTCCTTGAGTGATTTGCTTCTCATCCAATCATAAGTGATGTTCACTAAACAAGCATCCAATGGTAATTCCAGATATGCATCAAAAACTAAATCTTCTATAGCATCATCCTCCATAGAGGGAGGAATGTCCTCATTCTCATCATTCGGGAATCCGACAGCCTTGCAAAGAGATACTACTTTGGTCTGCTCCATGATGTCTACAGCCAAAGTCCCTTTGTCCACCTTGGTCATTACACGAGCCATATCCAGAAATGGCCTCCCTAGACAAAGTGAGATAGTATTATTAAAATGCTTCATCACGTGGCATTGCTCCTTGGATTTAGGTGAAGTGACGCTGGAAGGCATGACCATCTCAAATCGGTCATCGGCTATACCCAAGGTCAACCGACCTCTCCCCATCTCGAGTATCATGTCGGCTGTAGCTTGGAATGGTCTTCCGAGTAGTAGCTCGTTGCCTTGCTCATCTTGCATCTCCATGAAGACAAAATCTGTAGGAAATACAAATCTATCCACTTTCACAAGCACATCTTCACAAATCCCATATGGTTTCACTACAGAGTTATCAGCCAATTGAATTGTCATGTTGCTTGGCCTTGACTCCTTCAATCCCAACTTTTTGAATGTAGAAAGGGGCATTAAATTGATGCTTGCTCCCGAGTCACATAATGCTTCACCAAATTTGACTTTTCCGATATAGCACGAAATGTTAAAACAACCCGGATCTTGCCTCTTTGGTGGCAATGTGCCCATGATGAAGGCACTCACCTGCTCTTCAAGCACAACTACTTCCGTATCCGGAATTTTTCTCTTCTTCGTGATGATGTCTTTTAGAAATTTTCCGTAAGACGGGATTTGCTCAATAGCTTCCAATAGAGGGATGTTTACTGAAAGCTTCCTGAAAATATCCAAGAACTTTTTGAATTGATCATCTACCTTCCTTGCCTTAGCACTGTTCGGATAAGGGATCGGTACCGCCTGTGCCCTTTGATGCGGTGGCACATAGGGTGTCTTTTTCTGAGGTTCCTCCTCCTCTGTAATAGGGTCTTCCATAGCCTCCACAACTGTGTCATCGACTGGTTCTGTGACCGGTGCGGGTGGCTCCTTTGTGGCTTGAACTTCAATCTCAGCTTGGGGTTTGCTTGCTTCATCGGCCCTGGGATTTAACAATTTCTTGCCACTTCTTAGAAAGATGGCCTTAGCTTGTTGGTTCCCTCCTGGAACATTAGTATTTCCCGAGAATCGTGGATGTGCCGGCTTCTTCAAACTGGCTATCTCCACAGCCATATGTGCCATAGATGTCTCTATTGTCCTCATTTGAGCCCCATGGCTATGCAGTGTCTGCCCGAATTGGTTCATGAACTCCCCTTGTTGCTTTATTTGCTGACCGAAAGTAGCCATGAGTTCTTGGTTTTTCTTTATAACTTGATTGAGCAGCTCTGTGCTCTTATCCTCTGCAGCTGGCTGGGGTTTAGCATCCGGATCCTGCAAGAAGTTGTTAGGATCCTTCCAGGAAAACTTCTTGTCTTTTCTCCATGCATAGTCGTTGTTCCTGTAACCAGGCTGCTGCCTCATAAATTTCACTTGAGCCTCGTCCTCGGACTCAGTTTCCTCCTTTGCAAGCAATTTCTTTGTGAGAAGATCCATCTTCTCATTCAGTTCCTTTATTGCCTTAGATTCACCTACTGCTCGAACCTGCTCCACGGCGCCTCTTTCGCCCCATGATTGTTTCTTTGCCATGTTCTTTAAGATCTCCCAGCATCTAGTGTCCGTGTTATTCAAGAAAAATCCGGAACCGGCTGAATCTAGGTTGCTTCTATCATGCTCAGAGAGAGAAAAATAGAAGATCTTCACTTGTGTCTCCTTATCAAGCCCATGATGCGGGCATCGCCTGAGCATGATCTGAAATCTCTCCCATGTCTCAGAATAAGTTTCTCCTGCTTGTTGCGTGAAGTTAGGATCTTTCTTATCATGTCATTGGTCTTCTCGGGCGGGAAGAACCTCTCAAAGAAGACCTCAACCATGTGGTCCCAAGACTCCACATATTCATCATCTAAGTTATGCAGCCATTCGCGCGTAATTCCTGCTAGTGAACTCGGGAAGAGCTTCAAGTAGAGCACGTCTTGTGGGAATCTGTTGATTTTTACCATATCACAATTCTCCACAAACTGACTTATGTGCGTGACGGGGTCCTCATTTTTGAGCCCGTGGAAGGCATTGGACTTCACCAAATTGATCAGAGCTGGATCAATCTTGTATTTCAGAATATTCAGCGCTTGCTTCTTTATAGGCCCTTTAGAAGCGGACGAGGAAGAAGCCTTGATCTTCTCCCATATTGTCTGTGGCTCGTCCTCCATCTTGTCTTGTTCGGGTTCAGAATCTGTATCCTCTAGATGATCTTGATTGTACCCATCCTCATCTTCAGGTCCCGTCAGTAGAACCTCAGGTGCGTGTCATGTGTAGTCAATACTACGCGTCTGCACCATGCACAGTACCTGAAAATAGAAAGATTAAATTTAGTACAGTGCTTGATGATTGCAAATATTTAGAAAATAGAATATGAATTTTTGGAACGATAAAAAAATAAAATAAAAAGGTGGCCTAGAGTGGCCTCTCACAACACTCGAAGTGCCAACAAATTTCCGTATCCCCGGCAACGACGCCAAAAACTTGACGCAGATTTACCGTGCGCAGAAACACAAGTGAACGCGTCGAGTAGTACAAGCCTTTGTGAGGCCCGAGTCGAACTCAGGGATACGTGCAATTGTCGGGGACTCCTACTAACTATTCGTGATCAGCTAAACCGAATAAAAAGTTGAGAGTTGTTGTTTAAAATTAAAAGAAAATAAAAACAAAACAAAACAAGCAATCGATTAAATGTTGGTTTAATCAATTCAAAAGAGAATCTTTAGGGTTGCGGTTTCACCGTGGGTTTTCATTGTATTAAATTCTATATAGCTGTTCAATTTTATCTCTCAATCCGGGTAGTGCCCTGAAATCAAAATTGCCCACTGTCGTGGTACAATTCACTACCTATGTCTAGGTCGGTTCCACCGTCGTAGTAACCTATACCCTAAACTAGGTGCATTATAAACGACCTCTCGGTATCCACCATTAATCTTACACCGCCTTGTTCAAGGGATTTGTCAATTAATGTAAATTCCATCTCTTTTCAGCCGTTAATTCTTCTTTCAAAGTAATTAAGGGCATTAGGTTATTATTATGGTGATCAAGCATAACAATATATTGGAGAAAATGAAAATATACCACGGATTTAAGAGATAAGATATGAATTACTATTATAAAGTCGTCATACAATGAATCCCCGGGCTACTCCCGGTCCTAAAGATAAAAGGGGATTAGCCCCGCATGGTCATCTCAAAGTACAATGAGTAGAGACAAGGGGAGACATGAGAAAAATGAAATTGAGTGGTGAAACCCCTGAACGGAGAAGGTCCAATCGATCCTTGGCATGGAATCCGTGTTCTGCCGCCTTTCAGTGGTGGAATTTGTCTTCTTCAACGTCCGGATCGGCTGGGGCGTACTTTCGTGCTCCGTTCTTCTCTCCTTGCTCTCCGAGATGTGTGCAGCGGCTAATGACGTCCCCCCCACAGTCAAGGACGCTGTCATTAGGTATATCTCCCAAATTAGGTTGCTAATTAACCACAGCCGTTCGATTAAGATCATTCCAAAGAAAATGCATATCTTCCGGTGTCGATACCATCGACGCGAGTCGATGGTATCGACCCAGTGTGGTAGCGGACGGCTACAAATCCTTTCTTTGTCACGCTTGACATCATCTTGATACCATCGACGCGGGTCGATGGTATCGACTTCCTTTAGGCGTCGGTTTTTGCAAGATTCCGACACTGTAGCCTCCGTGCGTCGATGGTATCGACTTGGTGTCGATACGATCGAATGCTTTCTCGCCAGCAACCTGATGGTAGCTCGATACCATTGACATCCCTATCGATAGTATCGACTCTTTGCTGATACTCGCGGCTGGCAACCTGTGGTCTGGTTGATGGTATTGACTTCCGTCGATGGTATCGACGGAAGCAAATACTTGTTTTCCCTGAAATTCAAACACGAAACCACATAAATTCACACAAATAATAATATTTTGACAATTAATGCTCAAAACGATAAAATAAAGGGGATTTGACATAAAATAGTAGCAAAGACCAAAGTGGATGAATTATGCAACATTAACCATAAAAAATGACTAATAAAAGCATAAAACACATATCAAACAGGTCTATAAATGTGACTCAAAATCATCGCATCAAGCTCTCAAGGATGATGAATGGATCCTAGCTATGCAAGAGGAGTTTGAGCAGTTTGAAAAGAAAAAAGTGTGGACCTTAGTGCTAAGACCAAATGATAGGAAGATCATTGACACCAAGTGGGTCTACTACAACAAGCTAAATGAAAGTGGAAAAGTGGTAAGGAATAAAGCAAGGTTAGTGTTGGCTATTTAGGCTAACGCGTTTCAATCATATAATGATCTTTTACTCAACTAGTTATTTCCCACAAGCATACGAGAGTAGTTGTAGTCGAGGTCGAACACAAAGAGCATTGGTTAGCTAGGCGCAAGGGTTATGATTTTCAATAATCTAGATCGTTGGACACAAGATGATTGGATTAGAACAACTAAATTACAGATTTAAAACAAAACAATAAATTATCACTTAAGAAAGGTTAAGATTCAGATTTAGGAGGATCTTAGACTTGGAATTTCACTATCACATCATAGCTTATATTAAAATACGAATTTAAACATGTTAATTAACTTGCAAAGGAGGTTTGTAGTCATCACTCTCCTCCCGGTGAAGTGATGATGATTTGAACTCCATACATCACTCTCGTGTATGTATTTCATTTCAAATCACAAACCTTGCTCCTCAACATAATCCCAACCACTCTCACGGTCAAGGACAAGTTGCCAAAAGAGTAACTCCATACTCTCAAACACATCTTCTCAGATTATGAAAGAAAGCATAAAACATGCAAGTATGATGGCCAATCACATAAACAAGCATTTCAGATCTGAAACAACTCTTGGAACATGCAAGCAACTAACATTTAGTATGAAATTCATATGTTCATACAAGATATGACATGTGAGTTACTCTCCCATGCCCAAGATAAAGATTCTACTCATCCATAATGATGTACATCAGAAAATGTGCAGAAATTTTAGAGTTTACCATGGTTTAGAGAAGGAAAAGCTAAGCAATCCCAAGGTATAACCAAAGAAAGGTAGAATTCCGACTTGAGAATGAAATCCCACTTCTACAGTTGCTCTAAATTGGACAAAATTCCCTCCCGAGAAGCTTTGTAGAGTGAAGAAGCTCTGTTGCACCTTCGAAGAAGAAAATGGAGAAGAAGAGAAGAAGAAATGGACTCCTTTGGCAAGAAAACCACCTCTTTTCTCCTCCAAATCATCCTCCTCTGCTCTAGGCTTGCTCTGGGATGAGGGAACTGACACATGATTGGGCATAACTTCCGATTAAGTTCCCACTTTGTTTTAAACAAAAACTCGTATTTTTTAAAATGCTGAAACTGCCAGGTGCACGCACGCCGTGCACCCAAAGTGCACGACATGCAACTTTCCAGAAACTTTCAATTTGCTCCAGAATGCACTGTGCACGGCGTGCGCTGAAGAAATGCACACCGTGCAATTTTCCAGAAACTTTGGGCTCCTAGGTGCACGCTGTGCAATTGCGTGCATGCCGTGTAACTTTCCAGAAACTTTCAGTCTGCTTGACGCTCCCAGGTGCACGACGTGCAGTTTTGGTGCACGGTGTGGACTTGGATGTTCTGGGCTGTTGTGTATTCTACTCATAACTTTCAGCGTGTAGGTTCGAATTACATGCCGTAAAAAGTGGTACATGCATAGTTTCGAACCACAAAACATGTAGATACTTGCGGAGTGATCCAATAAGAGATAATATGATATATTACTCATCATTTCATTGCAAAATATAGTACCTACAATCCAAACTATGAGACAAGTAAGAATATCTAAAAATATATAATCTAGCATGAATGAGAGTGATTATTGAGTCAAAACAACATGGATATGCAACCAAACATGATCCAAAAGATGATATGATTTGTGCATATCAAATCCCCCTAAGCTTAAACCATTGCTTGTCCTCAAGCAAAAAGAGCATAGAAACATAAATGAAGAATTGTCAAGTTCATGAATAGATTAAATGAAATGAAAGATGTGTATAAGACCAAACCAACCATGATCAACATGTTTATGCTCATAGCCATCAATTCAACTTAAACACCCAAGAAAGAGATTTTTAGTTCAGCAGGGGTTGTCATAATGAAATAAATCAATCAATTAAACAACACTAAGTAGAATTTGGATGACCAAGCCAAGCAATTAGTGGATGTGCAACTCAAACTCTCAACTATTAAGGATACAAATGATGAAATATTAGTTAAAATTGACAATTTTGGCTGTACTCTCCTTCTTTCCCAAAAATGACATGATAATGGATCATGGGTTCCGACACTCGGCTGCTAATGTAGGCTTATGCACACATGGAATGTCGGTTAGGGTATTTTACCCTCTTTTAAGACATACCACCTAACCATCGTGGCCAGATCAGACTTACACTAGGCTAGCATGATATGTGGGCAGTTTAGCCATCTTTTATGGGGTATAAAGATGAGATAAGCCAACAGAAATTTTAATTTTTTTTTCAAAACATAGGAGAGTCAACTAAATTGCAACATTAGCTAGATTTCATTCATTTGTTTTGATTTTTTTTCATTGAAAGAGTGGTTGAAAATGCACTAAGAGATTGACAAGGGCATCTCGTATTCCAAATGATGTTGTAAAGTTGATTTACTCACAAAAATTGAAACCATTACATGTTTTAAGAAATCAAGGATGTGAAAGATGAATGTTCAGGCTAGAAGCATAAACTAGAGTTAAGCACATGTTGATGGCTAAAAGGTTTCATTTGATTAATGCATGCCTTTTACAATTTCTCCAAATGATATTTCTCATCAAAAGAGGACAATCAGTTAAGCATAGGAGTTCTATCCACATATAAAAGACAAACCTCATATCATACTAGATTTGCCACAAGAAGAGCAGAATTGAAAACAAAAGACTGAAATGTGAACACAAAACAAAAGCAATTGGCAAGAAGCAAATAACATGAAAGGGAAAAGCTAAAAGAACTAGGTTACCATCCAGTTGCTCCCCCCTAAGCTTGAAATCTGCATTGTCCTCACTGCATAAATCAAACTAAAAAGGTTGCAACCGGGTACCTCATCATGGTGGAAACATCAAAATTCATGGAGGACCGATGCTCTGATTTGCAGCTGGAAATTGTTGTGCTAAAGATTTATGCCTCCTTGCAAATATGTCCTTGATTTGGGGCAAGTGAAAGCACCTATGAGCTGCAACAAGAATAGTCTTTTGTACGCCAATACTATTTGTCTTTTCATTCTCCTTTGAAGCATCATCAAAATATGAGCTGGAAAGAGTGTTCTCATTATAAAGCAATGTGTCATCTAGAGTGTGAGGAGGAAAGACATGTGGCTTGCTTGAAGAATCAACATGTATAGCATGTGTTGTAGCTTTCTCCCCTTTAGTTGCAACTTCATAATCATCATGGATATCAACATCATCATACTTTGAAGGATATAACTCTATAACAACTCCATTCTTCAATGTCACCGGCCTGAAATATGTAGGATTTGTCTCCGGTGGACTAGGCAAGAAAGGTGGAAATGCTTCTTAATTTGCTAGGAAGAGCTTGCTGGGTAATTTTTTTCTCCAAGATGTGTGCACGAGTGGCTATAGTCTCCAACTTAGAAGAGAGTTGGCAAATGGCACCCTTCATTGATTGTCTTTGTTGATGGAACTCCTCATTTTGCTGCATTTGATATGAAATAAATGTTGCAAGCATGGACTCTAATCTAGAAGTTACTTGTAGTTGTTGTGGCTGAATGAAATCCGGGTTCACATTGTTGTAGAAGTCCGATGGAGTGTAACCCATTGGAGAATAAATAGAAGAATCATAACATGTAGAAGATGAGTGTCCAAGAAACCCACATGCATCATAAATATTGTTGGTTGTTTGAATTAGTTGTGTGCTTAGATTCTCAAACCATTGTGTCTAGCCTTGCTGCAATCAAGTCTATAGCATCAACCATGTGATCTTCCACTTTCATTTCAGAAGTAGTATGTGAAAAGGATGGGTGGTAGCTTGTAGCCAGACTCCATTGGCAATGATTTGCTGTCATATATATCTTCAATAATAGCATAGTCTTCTCTATAAGATTTGTTCATTAGAGCTCCATTTGCATCTGCATCAATAGACATCCTTGTATTGTAGCACAAACCATTATAGAAAGATTGCAATAGAAGCCAATTGCTTAGACCGTGATGTGGACAAAGATGTTGAAGATCTTTGAACCTCTCCCATGTATCATACAAGGTCTCTCCATCCCTTTGAGAATAATTGATGAGTTGAATCCTCAGCTGTAAAGTTTTGCTAGGTGGAAAATATCTTGCCAAAAAGACCTTTTGAAGCTCCTCCTAAGTGCTGATTGACTTCTTTGGCTAAGTATAGAGCCATGCCTTGGCTCTATATTTAAGAGAGAATGGAAAAATAATTAAGCGTATCCCATCAGTAGGAACACCATATATCTTTATGGTGCGTAGAAACTGTAGAAATTTAGCAATGTGGAGGTTTGGATCCTCCATTGGTGTCCCTCCAAATGCATTCAGTTGTAGCAATTGTATGATGAATGGGCTGATAGAAAACTCATCTGCCTCAAATTCTGAAATATTAATAGGGCCACTCATGTGCATTGCAGTTGTACCAAAGTAGTCCTTAAGAGGAAGGTCATCCTCCTTGACTGGTTCTTCATGTGGATCTGGAGGATTAGGTGGGTGTGGCGTAGATGGTGGTGATGTATGTGGAATGGGTGTTGGTGGTGTATATGATGGTGGTGAATTAGGTGTGAATTATGGTGGTGTGGATGAAGGATGCGTGGATAAGGGTGGTACATATGAAGGTGATGTGGATGAAGGCGGCATGGGTGAATGTTGTTTGGATGATGGTGACATGGATGATGGTTGTGCAGGTTGTGATTCCTCCATACATGTTTAGGTTTCACTCCTTCTTGCTTAATGAGGGCTGCAAATAGTGTGTTCATTTTCTAAATGTAGAGATATGCACGGTTCAAGGATCTTTTTATGAACACCCCATATGATCCTGCAAATAAACAAGGTGAGTGAGATACAAAAACAAAGATGGAAGATACAAAAAATTATGATGATCATGATAAATAATGATTTATGGATATGATGGTGGATATGAAGGTTGTGATCTAGTCTCATTTACTTATCAACAACTCTTACTCTAACAGGAATACCGATGCTCCCCGGCAACGGTGCCAAAAACTTGTTGGCTATTTAGGATAACGAGTTTCAATCATATAATGATCTTTTACTCAACTAGCTATTTCCCGCAAGCATACGAGAGTAGTTGTAGTCGAGGTCAAACACAAGGAGCGTTGGTTAGCTAGGCACAAGGGTTATGATTTTCAATAATCTAGATCGTTGTACACAAGATGATTGGATTAGAACAACTAAATTATAGATTTAAAACAAAACAGTAAATTATCACTTAAGAAAGGTTAAGATTCAGATTTAGGAGGATCTTAGACTTGGGATTTCACTATCACATCATAGCTTATATTAAAATATGAATTTAAACATGTTAATTAACTTGCAAAGGAGGTTTGTAGTCATCACTCTCCTCCCGATGAAGTGATGACGATTTTAACTCCATACATCACTCTCCTGTATGTATTTCATTTCAAATCACAAACCTTGTTCCTCAACATAATCCCAGCCACTCTCGCGGTCAAGGACAAGTTGCCAAAAGAGTAACTCCATACTCTCAAACACATCTTCTCAGATTATGAAAGAAAGCATAAAACATGCAAGTATGATGGCCAATCACATAAACAAGCATTTCAGATCTGAAACAACTCTTGGAACATGCAAGAAACTAACATTTAGTACGAAATTCATATGTTCATACAAGATATAACATTTGAGTTACTCTCCCATGCCCAAGAAAAAGATTCTACTCGTCCATAATGATGTACAATAGAAAACGTGTAGAAATTTCAGAGTTTAACATGGTTTAGAGAAGGAAAAGCTAAGCAATCCCAAGGTATAACCAAAGAAAGGTATAATTCCGACTTGAGGATGAAATCCCACTTCTACAACTACTCCAAACCGGACAAACTTCCCTCCCGAGAAGCTTTGTAGAGTGAAGAAGCTCTGCTGCACCTCCAGAGAAGAAAATGGAGAAGAAGAGAAGAAGAAATGGACTCATTTGGCAAGAAAACCACCTCTTTTCTCCTCCAAGTCGTCCTCCTCTGCTCTAGACTTGCTCTGGGACGAGGGAACTGACACAAATGACTGGGAATAACCGCCCATTAAATATTTTTCAAAATGCTGAAACTGCCAAGTGCACGTTGTGCACCCAAAGTGCACGACGTGCAACTTTCCAGAAACTTTCAATTTGCTCCAGAATGCACTGTGCACAGCGTGCGCTGAAGAAATGCATGCCGCGTAACTTTCCAGAAACTTTGGGCTCCCAGGTGCATGCTGTGCAATTGCGTGCACACCGTGCAACTTTCCAGAAACTTTGGGCTCCTAGGTGCATGCCGTGCAATTGCGTGCACACCGTGCAACTTTCCAGAAACTTTGGGCTCCCAGGTGCATGCCGTGCAATTGCGTGCACACCGTGCAACCTTCCAGAAACTTTTAGTCTGCTTGCGCTCCCAGGTGCACGACGTGCACTTGGCTGTTCTTGGCTGTTGTGTATTCTGCTCATAACTTTCAGCGTGTAGGTCCGAATTACATGCCGTAAAAAGTGGTATGTGCGTAGTTTCGAACCCCAAAACATGTAGATAATTGAGGAGTGGTCCAATAATAGATAATATGATATATTCCTCATCATTTCATTGCAAAATATAGTACCTACAATCCAAACCATGAGACAAGTAAGAATAGCTAAAAATATAGAATCTAGCATGAATGAGAGTGATAATTGAGTCAAAAAAACATGGATATGCAACCAAACATGATCCAAAAGATGATATGATTTTTGCATATCAGTTAGTTTCTCAAGGCTACATTCAATAGGAATGTACTGATTTTGATGAAACTTATTCTCATGTTGCTAGACTTGAATCTATTAAAATGTTACTTGCCTTTTCTAGTTATAAGAATCTCTTGCTTTACCAAATGGATGTTAAAAGTGAGTTTTTGAATGGTACAATTGAGGAGGAAGTCTATGTAGCTCAAACGCCTGCCTTTGAACATGATAAGCTTCCTAACCATGTTTATTTGTTACGAAAAGCTCTCTATGGACTCAAACAAACCCTAGAGCTTGGTATAAGAAATTAAAGAACTTTTTGTTAGACAATGTATATATCATGGGCAAAGTCTATTCTACTTTATTTCTTAAACACACTTCTAGCAACTTTTTGATCATTCAAACTTATGTTGATGATATCATTTTTAGCATTACTAATCTTGATCTTTGCAAGGAGTTTAGTTCTCTTATGCAGAGTGAGTTTGAGATGAGTATGATGGGGGACCTCACTTTCTTCCTTGGCTTTCAAATAAAGCATACAAAGGAAGGAAAATTCATCAACCAAGGCTAGTATACAAGTGAACTCTTGAAGTGCTTTGGGATGGAGAACACCAAACCGATGTACACCCCATGTCAAACACCGCCAAACTTGATAGAGATGAGGAAGGTGAGAAGGTAGATGAGAATCTCTATAGAGGTATGATTGGTAGCTTACTTTATTTACATGCCTCTAGACCTAAATATATATATAGTGTTGGCTTGTGTTCTATATTTCAATCAAGTCCTAGAAAATCCCATCTTATAGTGATTTAGAGGGTTTTAAGGTACCTAGCCAAAACCTAAAATTTTGGACCATGGTATCCCAAGTTAAGAGACTTTACTCTTACTGCATATAGTGATGCGGATTATGCAAGGTGCTTAATTGATAGAAAATGCACAAGTGGCACTTGATTCCTCCTAGGACCATGCTTAGTCTCTTAGTTCTCTAAGAAATAATGTACAATGGCTCTCTCAACTATCAAGGCTAAATACATTGTAGGTAGGAGTTGTTGTGCCCAAGTCCTATGGATGAAGAAAATGTTCTAAGACTTTAACATTCATTTTGATGCTTGTCCTATCTACTGTGATAATACTAGTGCTATTAGTCTTTCTTACAATCATATATTGCATAGTAGAGACAAACATATAGAGGCCTGTCATCACTTCCTTTGTGACCACATTGCCAAAAAATATATGTATATCATGCATGTGGACACAGAAAACCAACTTGTAGACATCTTCACAAAACCTATAGCTAGAGAGCAATTTACCTTTATTAGATCAAAATTGCTTATTACTGCTCTTGATGATATCGACATGCCTTCATCTAGATGTTCTCATACCTATATGTTCTTGCTCTTTAATTGCTCATCTCTTACTTATTACTGCTATATCTACCTTGTTTTTGGCTATTTTTTGCAAACACATGTTTTACCATAAGATAATAGCCAACAACAAGTGGAATGTGCCTTAATATGTTCAAAATACATGATAGGCTAGAAAAATAAAATTCTATAGAACTCTAGTGGCCTAGAATTAAATTTCTTATATTTTGGACAGACTGACCTGTCGGCCAAGTTTGTTCTGGGAGAAACTTGGTCGACAACATGCCAAGGTTGAACAAAACCGCAGTGTCAACCGAGTATCCCAAACCCAAAAATCAATTAACAACACTGTTGGGTGGAAAATATATAGGAAATCAGCCGACTTTTCTCCCTCTTAACTAGAGAAACTTGACCAACAACCACATCTTCTTGTTCATCCTTAAATCCTAGGGCTACCCAAACCTCTCTTCTACCCTCTCTAGACCCAGATCACTTGTCCTAACTTCTTCCAACCTTGACCTGGAACCATAGGCGGCCTGCAGCTTGTGCCATCCTCTTTGATTTGTGGTCATTCCGTCTCTTTTGACCTCCATGGCCTCAAGCCGACAAAATAGATTGGACCATCTGGAGTACCTTCATCCTCCATGGCTCCAAGGCACGTTCATCTCCACTCAAGCTATGAATAGGTATGAGGAGATTCTTCCTAGAAATCCTTTCCCTTTTTTGCCTTGTTTGAATCACACAGTAGCTTGAGGAAGAAAGTTGCTGCTGGTTTTAAAGCTCACCAACTTTATGCTTTGTGTGTAGAGTGATTGTGATACACAAATTCTATGTCTAGAGTAAAAGAGGTCCACAAATTCTATGAAAACCTCACATCGAACTACACTACCTTGTGCCACCACCTAACACCCAAGTTATCTTGACCTCCATGATTGCGGGTACCAATATCATCATCTTTGAGGATTCCTTGAATTACTACTTTAATGGTACTGAATTCACAAATACATGGACGACCTCCTATCACAAGTATCTTGACCTGCTTGACCTTGAGAAGTTCTATAAAAGCTTTGATCCCAAGCTTACCCTACATGACATCTACAAGTTTTTGAAGAAACTTGATGTTCCCTATATGAAGAAATCCATCCTTTCTTCTTCCTCCCTTGGCATCAAGACATGCCTCATTGCATTAGTAGTCAACTCTTATATCCACCCAAAGAAAAACCAAACAAATATTGTAGAGAACACTGTTGTATTAATGTACTATATCTTGAATGATGTCATAGTCAAATGGTCTCACTACATTCTTCACCACGTGACCTATTTTGACTCAGGGAAGAACATCAGTGGTACTCACCCACCCTATCCCAACTTAATTTGTGGAGTGTTCTCTCACCATTTTGAGAAATCCATTCTCCATGATATTGGATACAAAGCAAGTAGAAAAGGTGTTTACATCAGTGAAACCTCTATTAAGAAGTCCTTTCATCATACCTCCTCTACTACACCCAGTGCTCAAGATCCTCCTCCACCTCCTAGACCAGACCATGCCTTGTTCTCAACGTCTAATGAAACTCTTATGGGCTACATGATGCACCAATAGGCGTACAACCTGTAGGTCCAGGACCACCTCCACCATGATCTAGTTCAAATCATGTCTAACATGAACTTATCCTGCACCCATCCCTACCCCACCTACCATCCCTAACCTAGTGCTGACTATGCTTCCTATGCATACAGTCAGTTACACCCTAAACACCATCCTACTCCTTCTGCTGTACCCCCTACCTCTGCTGGTGAACCTGCTCCTACTACCTGTTATCCTCTTGCTCTTCTAGTTGAACCTACTACCACCTTTCTTACTAGGTTCGATGGGGTTTTTACACCCAACTTTGAGAAAGCAAATACCCTAGCTGCAAGTGGTATGTCTTAGGCAGAGCAACATGCCAAGTGACCTGCCACTCGCTCTTTTGGACCTCCATAGGATGAGGAGATGGCAGATGCAGATGCTGAGGATGATGAGGCTGATGGCGATGAGGATGATGGTGTTGATGGCTGTTCAGATGGAGATGATGGTGAGGCTACTACACCTGCTGCTCCAAATGCACCTTCAGATGGAGATGAGGACTACCGGCCAGATGATGATGGTGACGATGATGAGGCTATTGACATGGATGCCTTAGATGTTTAGTTCTTATTGTATAGGGTGCTCATATATGTCTATTTTTGTAGACTTTCATGTACTGAACATTGGGGCACAATATCTGACATGTACTATTTTCATATCTCGTCATTTTTTTACTATTTTGTTATTTTCATCTAGAGAGGGAATATCTGGTGTTGTAATCTAATTTTATGTACCTTAACTCTATACTTGGATTTATCTTATGAGTTCTTGGTATGTTGTTCCATATTTTGATTATGACTCTAACATGCTTATTCTCTCTGAGTTTTTTATTTTGGTGCTTTCTGTGGTGGTTGCTTGTGTAGTTTGTGCCTGTAGATAAGACATGTGTTTCTTAGGTCTTCTACCCCCTACCTTTTTGATATGACAAAGGGGGAGAAGTGACCATATTATTTTGTGACCTTTTTCTTGTCTTTTTCTGAAATATCATATGCCTTTTAAGAGGACTCAATAGTGTATATGTGCTATGACTATTTTTTTGGAGAAACTAACCATAGAGGAAAAGGCAAGCATGAATTGAGGAGGAACAATTGCAATTGTTAATTCATGTATCCTCTTACAATTCACAAGATAAAAGTTCAAATTTCCAAGTGCTTTTCAATATGGTGAGGAATGGTTTGTCATTGTCAAAAAGGGGGAGAATGTTGACCTAATAGTAATACATTGTCCATTTTATGATAATAGCTCAACCATTCCATTGATATGTATCTATATGCCTATTTGAGATTGATTTTAGGTGTTAGGTACATGAAAAGGATCAATTCAATCAAGCCCTAGCTTGATCAAGTTCAAGTCAAAAGCAATGCAAATGTACTTATGTGGAAAACACCCTAAATGACTTATGATAATTTTTTTCATAATTTGTATTGATGCAATGACTTGTATCTAAGATGAAAAAAAACCAGGAGCACTTAATTTGCATGTTTGATTGCTTTAATGACATTTTTAAAAATGCATCACATGCTATTTGATCGGCTAAGTTTCCTTCCCAAAAACTCGACCGACGCCTAGGATGGGTCTTGGAAATGTTTAGGTTCAACTGAGTTTACCTCAGAATAAACTCAACCGAAACCTTGCACTAGTAAACTGATTTTAAGCCATTGGTCAAGTTACATCCAAGATAAAATCTACCGACAACTCAAAATTCGCACGTCGCATAATGCTATCGACCGAGTTACCTTTATGGAAACTCGACCTACAACACTGTACAAAATGTGCAGAAAAAGTGATTCTATCCATTGGAGTATTGTAAACATCAAAAATATATCCTTCGCAACACCCCAAAGGACTAGAAATCATTCCTAAGTGCTTCTAATGGCTAGTAGATATCCCCAACTATAAATAGGACCCCTTGGACTTCATTCCAACTTTTCTCCTTCATGCTATTCAAGATCCTAGCTACATGTGAGTGCATTTTGTCCACTAGAGCCCCTTTCTCTCTTGCTTACAAATCAAAATGACCACACGAGTGAGATATGCTATGTCTGAGACAACTACTTCATTGTAATCTTGTGAATCTCTAAGTCTTCTCTTTCTCCAACCCCTTTCTTCAAGCTATCTTAGTGAAAGTTTCTCCAAGTTGAAGGAGAAGGGGAAGGATGAATATCCTTGAGAAGAGTAGGAAATTCCTTTAAGGCTGAAGACTTATTGCAAGAAGGGGATCTCCTTGGAGAAGGTGTCCAACTCCTTGAAAAAGTGGGTATGCCCTTGTAGAGGTTGACGACTCTTGCTCCAAGGATATGTAAGATCTTGTATGATTTATTGGCTTCTTTTTATCCTTAAAAAGGAAGGCTAGGTATCCTTTACCTACAAAAGGAAGGTCTTATTGTATGTCTTTTAATGGAATATAAGCATGCAATGGTTGCAAAATCTTAGGGCTTCATCTCTCTGGGTAGTGGACTGACTTTCTTCTAGTTTGGAGATTGGAACCACTCTACATATCTTGTTCTTGTGCTTGTTCAATCTCTCTAATCCTTTCTATGTATTCTTAGTTGCACATCAAATTCCCTATTTGCATATCTACTTCTTCAAGTAATTTGAAGGTCTAATTGATTTTGTTTAAGTGCTTTTTAGCTCTATTCACCCCTCTCTAGAGCCCTTTGATCAAACACCATGCTCAATTCGGTTTACAAGATGTTTTAGGGGTTGTGTTGGTAGTATCAAAGTTAATTACGAGTTTTCTTAACCTACTATCTTTAATTGATGATATATGATAGATACTTTAAACATTCTTGTTACCCTAAGTCTGAAAATACTAGATATGCATGTTTTTTTCCCTAAAATGCTAACTTCACGGGCTGTTTGATATGTTTTCCCTAAGCATTCTAACTTTTTGGCTTGTTCAATACCAGGTCAGAGGAAATTCAAATTCTACAACTTAGTTGTTGTTTGTTTGTTCATCTAAGATGAAGATACTAAGTTTTCCTAGCCATCATGCTGCAAATTATGGTGTATGAGTCTCTTTCTCAAAGGTAACATTTGAATGCTTAAGATGGCTTTTTGTTCATGTTATTGATCTAGTCATATATCCCTCATGCTAATCCATAAATGAAACTTAGCATGGTATATTACTACTCAAAAAGCTGATAACAATTCAGTAAAGTCTTAACTGAAATTAGTGAGAAATTTTGATTGAGGTTACATACCCTAAAACACTTGGCAAACTTGGAACAACCAGTCACAAAAAGAAAAGTTTTTTGGTAATCAATTGTGAGGCCAAGTTGACACTAGAAAATCACTTATTGTTAAGTCAATTGGCACGGGAAGCCCATCAAATCCCATGGGACCACTGCTCACCTTGAACATGAACTCAAGAATTTGAAATGTGATGAGAATACACTTTATTAGGTAAATATTGAACCTTTATGATGGTGTGGCCTTGTTATGGCCAAGAATGAGGAGTTGGACTATGGGAACTTTGATGCATGATGTGAGGATTTATATAATTCCTACAATTTCTTATGCTTGATTAATGTGTAGTATGCCCTTATGCATCATTGCACATTGGTTCTTCCTAAAAGATGAATAATTGGCTTAATTAAGAAAGGGAAGCCCTAATCATCTAGTGTCATAGACCATAGATGAATAATTGGCTTAATTAAGAAAGGGAAGCCCTAATCATCTAGTGTCATAGACCATAGGAACTATCCTAATGTTCACAAGTTTGGATCTAAAATGAATAACCTAGTAGGAATCTTGGATTATGATAAGGTACCTGACTTCATAATCTTTTGAGCTTATGCTGACATCCAGAGCATGTTTTCTTGACACCCTTATCTGGATATGTATATGAGTGTGGTCCAGGCTATATCTCTAGTTGTATGTGACATGTGAATGAGATATGTGATATCATGATATATGGGTCTTTATAACCAAGAGATAGGTGGCATGGCCTAAGTATTCTAGACTGTCCTAATGTTGTAGGTTGGCTTTTGAGCCCATACTAGTAGGTTTCTAGATGATGTACACCTAATTGTTATACTTGCACTGACTGAGGTGTGACATGATCTTATGGAGACTGGTAATCCTAATGCATTATGCGGTGAGGTAGGGGACTTTGCAACCACTATGTAGTAGTTGGAGTAGTACAACTCAAACTACCTAGGGCTTACTAATAAAATAAGTAATTAATCAATATAGTTACATATATAATAAAGTATTTTGGTGATTCACTAATGATTATTTTATTAATTTTTTGTGCCTTCGAGTATAGCTATTCTTATTCTTATATTGCATCTACTGCTAATCTATATCATGTTTAAATTACTTATTATTATTAAAATATGCCTCTATAATGCTGTTAATAGTAAGTTACTTTTATTGTTATAATCTTTCTTTATTATGATATTCTATGCGTATAATTCTTTACATATTTCTATATCATATCATTGAGTTATGGGTCTTATGTTCATGGTTATCCATATATTTTTAGGTGTTCAAGCTCGTAACCAAGGTTTAGGCCTATAGGAGCCTCCCTTGAATGGAGAACAATAGACATCGCTTGGTGGTTATCTATTTTGAAGAGAGTCGTTCCTATACACTCAGGTCTGGGCAAGGTTGTTTCTTACGATATGCATCAACATCTCAATTTTTGGCTTGCATGCCATGTATGGATGTTCATTTTATATATTGTGAAAGATAAATTCTTGTATACACAAGCTAGTGATCAACACAGATTTCATTTAAAATTAGCATTTAATGAATGAATGTAATTGTCCTTTTGTATGCATCTTTGTGTATATATTTGTTGGAATTTTATCTTATGGATTTTTATATGTTATGGTTTATGACGGTGATTAGTATCATTTTGTGTTGTGTTTTGAGTAATATCATTTTATGTGGTTGGGTGTCACATTTAATACATTTAATAAAAAGTAGTTAAATTAATCAATTTCTTAACTATAAATGTCAAAACGAATTTCAAAGGAGCATTTATCCAATATAGAGATGTGGATATGATAAATAGGAACTCAAAATAGAGACACTTTATTAAATATGAGAATTAAAACCATGATAAATGTTTCCATCAAAGAAACGAAACATTTTAAAATAAAGTAAATACACACACACACACACATATATATATATATATATATATATATATATATTCTATGAACTCTTGACTAGTAGCACCTCACATTATGGAAATAAAAGTGATACATGCAGCCAAAAAAACTACAAATTTAGGGTATGTCTGAAGGGGCATGTAAATTATTTCTTAATGTAATCAACTTAGAGTATTAATCTTAACAAACATTGGTGTCATTACTGAATATCTTTTTAGAGTCTAAACTCAAAGAGTATGTGCAAAACTACAAAATATCTGTTCATAAGTTACACTATACTAGTTATCATTATCACATTTAAAAAGATTATGTCAAGGATCAACATGGTATGCGATGTATCAAGATATATAATACCAATCACCAATCTACCTTTTTTCTTAAGTCATACATTTTACACAATGAAAATAAGCATATAAAATACATTAATATTCCACTTGGTATGAAAGTTATAGGCGTAGGATTCACTATTCAACACTTTACGTTTGATATGATCCTAAAGTTGAGATCACCTAATTAAAAAAATCATTTAATTCTTGAAAAATCTATATTACACTTGTTAATCCTTGCATGGTCCGTAACTATTCTACGTAATCTAATAAATCTATCTAAATATTCTAGAAAACAATGAACCCTTAAATTGGTCTCTTTTCTTTCAAAATCTTAGAGTCTTGGAGAAAGTTTATGAAATCATACCCTATAACTCACTATGAAACCGATTTAGAAATTCTTACTCAAGTCTCTACTCTTTTTTTTGATAATGAGGAACCCCTCTTAGGATCATCCACTATTGGACCCCACCCAGCCAAGGGTAAACCCCGGAACTAGCCACGTACATGGGGGCACCGCGGAGCACTCAGTAACGTGGGGCCTTAATTGTACCCCGAGGGTTTTTGCCTAGAGTCGAACCCGGGTTCCTTAATTGGGGATTTCCGAGCCGCACCACTTGGGCTACTCTACTCTTACCATTTCATTAATACTATTTATGACTTCATACCAATACCATTAGGTTTAGTTGGCTATATCATGGTTCTCATTTATGAGTCTAAGTATGAACATTATCATTGAGGGTTTCATTTATGACTACTTGGATGGCCATAAACTTAAAGATTTTTCTTAGAAGGGGATTCAAAGTTAATCCTAAACTTAACGATTAGAAGCACACACATAAACTTATTAAATAAACAAATACCAACAATGTCTTCCTAGAAAGCAATATAAAAACACTCAAGAAATTCATGAAAATGATGATGACTTTTGAAGCTTACTGGCGTATTTCTTAGTGAACTAAAATCCAAAGTCTGTTATTCTGGATCATGTAACTCTAGTCAGGGTCACCTCAAGATGGGGTGTTGGTATGAATGAAGTAACCTTCTCTATTAGGTACTTGGGAGTACCCCTGAGCATAACAAGTCCAAGGGTAGGGACTTCCAGACCTATATTGACAGCCTTAGGGAGACAATATCCAAAATGGATGGGTGTCCGACTTTCCCTTGCTGGGAGACTGGTCCTTTCTAGGTCTGTGCTGTGGGAGAAAATCCACTTCTGGTGTCTTCAAGCCGAAATACCAATCTTCACCCTAAATAAGCTTTTTTACATTGGGAGCCCCTTCATCTAGGGTGGCAAATTCCTCTCTCTACTCAATGGTGTCCAGGAGGTACTATGAAGGGGGCCTCAATGTCCCAGATACAATGGACATTGCTTCTGCATCTACTTTCAAAAGGATCAAAACCTTCCTCAAGAATCATGATTCTAGTTGGAGAAGATGGATCCTGAGGAGATACAATGATGACCTTGCTATTGGTTCTATGATGAACTCTTCCAGATCTTGAAGAACTATGTGTAAGAGATGGCAGCCAACTATGTGTTGGTTGATGACCGGTGCGAGCTATGTGATTCTAAGATCAAACCCTATTCTCTACCTTCCTTCTCAACCCCTTAGGTCCCTTGGGATGGCATCCTCTAGAATAAGTTCCACATTCTGAAGTGGAGCTATTGCACTTACAAGTGCATCCTCCACAAACTTCCCACACTTGATCACATCAAGAGTTGGGTTTTGGGAATGCCCTCAACATACGTGTTGTGCATACAAGAGGAGGAGACTCACGTGCATCTCTTCCTTGGGTGTAGCTACTCAAGATACCTGTGATGTAGACCTAGCTTAAATTTGGGATTGGGTGGAAACTCCCCTATGACTCATAGCAAGGGGATTTTTTGGATGGTAGACATGACCATATACAATGCTCATCTAAGGAAACTTGTTGGAGTGTGTGTATGAGATGTTCTATTACATTTATAGAGAATACAATGGCAGGCTTCATGGAAAGGGGAAACTAATGTCATGGGGCTTTTTCACAACCTTGTAAATTATCTAGGCTGGGTCTTAAAATCCAAGCCTAAGATAAGTAACGATGTTGAGAGTTTGATTCTCCAACAGTGGTATTTTATAGTGTAAACCCACTTGTATGGTATACATGGTTTTTTATTTATTCCCTATACTTAGTTGGTGTGATAGAAATACTTTATCCCCTAAAAAAAAGATGGAATAACGACACACACACACATATATATATGTATATATATATATTATAATTATCAAACTTCTATAGTGGGTTGCATTACTTATTTTTATCCATTTCTCAAGATCGATTCTCCAGATAATAAAATTTCTAGAATTTTTGCATCACCTTTAAATGTATTGCAAATATTAATATCTTACAACTCTATATAAATGCAATATAAAGAATGGTGCAAGGTTTGTACTAATACCCTCTTGAATAAGGTCGTTCGATCGATACTTCTTTAAAATAGATATAATTTTTCCCCTCATTCTCTTTTGTAAATCCAAAGTAGGCTTCATTACTTATGAAAGCTACAACCTACATACCTTAGATACATTGTAGCATACTCAAATATTATGGTTTTGACCAAATAAAGCTCATAATCTTTATAAAAATGTCAACAAACCCCTAAATTAACTGTAATATAAGAAATTATGGCTTCTTATGGAGGAATTTTGGTAAGACATATTTTTGTGATTTAAACAACAAGCCTCCTCTGCCCATGTAGAATAAAAGCACATCTAGATTCTTAGGTAGCAACCATATTATATTTACTCTACTACACTAACACATTAGAAAACTCACATTCCAAGAAACCATAGTCGTTTGACTCAAAGCATTTTGACATATAAAACACTTGGAGATCACTAAGAACCATCTCTTCTGTAATAATCACGAGTTAACAACTTATCAAAAAAAAATTCTAAACAAAAAAACCATTTGCAAGGGAGTTTTCAAAGGCCACAACCCTCTAGAACAATGTCTCTAACTACTATCCGAATGACAGATGGGAATTCATCTACACTAGTAAAAAAATTCCATCAACAAGTGCTCTATCTTATCTACAATATTAAATGGAGTTTGCAATCTCATTTACTAGTTATATACTCACAATTAGTTATGATTGCCACTATACAATAAACTCTTTCCTAAAATATGAAACAACAATAAGTGATTTAAGTTACATAAACCCTTTTATACTTAAGCTAAGGGTCTTTTCTTGAAATGAGTTTTAACTGATAAAAAATATAACAAAATTCCTTTGCAAAAACGCATTTTTATTCTTAGAGAATCACATCAATTTATCAATGGTACTTATGAACTTGTTTATAGAAAGTTCAACATTTTAGTAGTTTACAATCCACATTCTTAGAGGTTACATATTGTTTCCCACTTGATAATGTATAAAGATGTGAATTTAGGATTTTCCAACCCATTAAAACATTGATATATCTTTCTCCAACACAAAAATTATATATGATTGAATGGAAAAAGTTACAGTAAAAAATAAGTCACAAAATGCAAGAGTTGATTGACTAGATGTGATAGTTTGTCATGTAACTGTCTACTTGCTGATCATCTGTGTAACATTCAATTTTTGAATGTGTCATATTTTATTAATAGTGGACATCTAAGCACTTCACAATACTTTTGGTTTGAATTAGAAGCTCATTATACAATAAGATTCAAACCTATCACTTTTATTTCAGTCGTTACTTGTTAGGAATTTGTGGATATTTGAGAAATTTTTAGTATCAAATGTTTTCATTTTTTTCCAGTAAATAAAGAACATGTAGCCTTGATTTGATATTCAATAGTTTCTCCTAGAATAGTCAATCCTATTAGTTATAATTATCGTACATATTTCTTTTGTTGTATGCAATGTTATTTGTAAGTTTTTAAAAATATTGATATTTAATAATATGTGCACTAGCCTCAAGTTTTGTTGTTCTACTTATTCCTTATGTTAACTAATACAAACTTTGTAACTTCCCTATCTAGAATCAATGTATTTTGTTTGTACTTAGTTGTTAGTTGAATCACAACATTAAGAAAAGGTGCTAAACTAAAGTTATATTTAAAAATTGTAGTTAATAGAGATATGTTTTGAAAAGTCTTTAATTTTTATACAATTTGAGTGAGACAATTGGTAATTGACTACTTGATATGTATCATTGAACACACATCTTGTTCTGAAGACATGTTTTCTATCAACACCCAATATTTAAATATGTTATAATATTTTTGAAGTAATGTCATACAACTACGCAATAGCTTTATGTTCAAGATTTAAAAATTTATATTGATTTTCTAAATATTTTTGTTTTTATTTTACAATAAACTTTCTTGATCTATTTTATATGTACTTGAAATTTGGAGCGTATAATTTGTAAAATATTATAAATTTTGTTAAAGTTATTATTGATTTAGTTTATTATGTAGGTGAGTAGGTGTTTTGGTCCATATAGGCATCCTTGAGTCCCAAGTATATTTGAGTCCCAATAATGGTTGAGTTCCAAGAATACTTGTGTCTGAAGCTTTCATACATTTTGGGAATGTGATTTTGCCTCAAAATAAAAATCGAGTCTTCAAATTGTTTTTCCACATAATAGAGATCATGTGCAAAATCCTATCAACCATATAAGTAGACACCATCATTATTTTCTACAACACAAGCCGTACACCATCAACTTGTCTCTAAAGTCCAAGCCATTTTTATTTTAGCCTAACTAGAAAGACAACACTACAGCCCACCTTCTTTCAGGCTTCCCACTGCTACATCTAGGCACTTGGTGGAGTGATTTCTTAGTAGACACACATCGTCCCCTTCCCCTTGTCTCGTTCATTATGTTCCAAACTATGGTTAAGGCCTGATCATTACCACAAGGCCCCATTCATCTCCTCATGATAAAAAAATGACCCTTCTTATTCTCTTGAAGAAAGCCACAACACTCCATCATGTTAGAAAATCTAAAAAATGACTATACATGGAAGTCATCTACCATAAGAAATCCTCTTGGTATCAATATAAACTTGATGGTATCAATTTTCTTCTCTGGTCAACAATATTATCGCTTTATTTGCAATCTTGTTGGAAGAAGCACATCCTCAAAAAGGATGCAACCTTTTTAGTCTGAAAAGATTAGGATGCCAACAATGACTAGGTTCTTTCATGTATGATTGGCATGAGAGAATCTCTATCCAAGAAAGTTATGGCTATTAATTATGTGAAGACCATATAAAAGACCTTGAAAGAATTATCCCAGTAACACATCCCACATGTATTAAGTTCTTGAGGACATCTAAACTAGAAATAAAGGTAACCTAAGTTTGAGTGGATACTGTGGCACTCTAACAAATCTATATACTGAAAAAACATATACCAACCTCTCACTCTATATTTAAAAGGTCTAAAAAGGTTGTGTGAAGCTATTATGTTGGTACAACTTCTTACTAGTCTTGGCTCAAAGTTTAAGTCTATTAAGTAATGATGCAAGAGAACATTCTAACTCCTAAACTTTATCTGTGCATTTCTTGCATAAATAACGTTATCACTGTGACTGATGCCTCAACTTTATCTCTCCCTAGAGGATGTGGTCGTGATGGCCATATTGAGAGGGGGAGAACTGGTGATTGTGGTCATTTCTTATGTGATCATTTCGACAAGATAAATAATCCTATAATGAATGCTAGGTAAAAACTTTGATATCCTCTTAAATTCCAAAGACTAGTGTTGATTTTGTTGATGTAGATGATTCTTTGGATGTGGTTATCACATGAGAAGAATATGATAACCTTCACTCTCTATCCTTGAATACATTACCTATGTCATTTGGTTCTTAAACAATTTTAGTTGTACATACATGTATTGACATTCATGTTCTTTTCTCTACAACCTAAATATTCTTATTCTTCCTCTCATAGAACTGGCAATGCTTCATTATTTGACGCTATAGCCCTTTAGAAAAAACCTTTCATATGGAAATGTGTGATGGTTCTATATCTGATTTTATGAGTCTTGGAAGTGTTTCTCTAACCAAGTCTTTATCTTTTTATAATGTCTTGCACGTCCCCAACTTTACTATCATCTTGTTTTATATTGGTCAATTAACAAAGTCTCTTCATTTTTCTATCATTTAGTATGATAGCCTTTAATTTTGTAGGATCTCCAGACAAAGAAACATATTGATGGAGGCTTTGAGTAAGATTTCTCTACTATATCCAACCATCTAGCACTTATTCTACTACTATACCTCTAACACATTTATTTAGTTTCATCGTCGTCTTAGACACCCAAGTAAGACTATACTTCACTGCCAATTTCTAGATTCCATTCTTATGAGATTGTTGAGTGTGAGTCTTGTCATCTTGGCAAGAATCACATCACCAATTTCCCTTCACAACAAGAGAAACAAGGTACAACTACCTTTGACATTGTTCATGCAAGATCCTTGAGGACCATGCCGTGTCAAGAATCATACAAGTTTATGCATTTTCTTTTCCTGTTAATGACTTCTCCAGTGTCTTCTTCTCGTTCTTCATTCAAAATTTTTTTGAGTCTGCTTCAGTTATTTAACATTTCTTTAATGAACTCAAGATCTAGTTTTCTTTTTTTGTCAAAGTACTTGTAGTGATAATGGTCATGAGTTTGTTAATATTGAACTAGTAGCATTATTTAAGTCTATGGGGAATATACATCAAACTTCATGTGTTAATCCTCACAAAAAATTGTTGTTTTTGAAGGAAACATATACCATGTGCTTGACGTCACTTGTACCCTGATGTTAGAAATGCACATTCCTTCCTCATATTGGCCAAATGTTGTTCTATTTTTTCTAAAATTCTTGTGATTATATGGAACTACTATCGATTAAAAACTAGAAGTTTAATTACAATGAAATAGAATGCAGACAGGCAACACGCTGCACCACCAACCCCTTTTGAATGGAAAAATCAAGCCTCTAAAAAACTACATCCATAGACCTAGGGCTCATAACATTACTATGCATTACTTTTTGGATCCTTTTGAGAAGATCAACAGTCTAGTGTTAAGAATTCAAAATTATCAAGCCCAAAAGGTACACAAACATGTTGATTTTTAATGCACACTTTCTCATCTTTGACTATTTTCCACAATAAAATCTCCACATTTCAAGCCCACAAATGGGAAGACTCATATTAGATTGGCACATGCATGTTTCTCTCCAGACCAATAAAAAATTAGGACATCCACTGTCTAGTTGTCGATATCCCATCCTGTGGATTAGTCAAAAAATTCACAGGTGCCTCTTTTTTTGTAGCAATTCCATCATGCCTAAGTGCATCATAGAGAACATTTCTAACAAGATCATGTATGTACTTGAATATGGAGAGCTCCCTACAACAAACCACATGCTCCCTAAAGGTGTCCAAACACGCCTTATGGCTAACATGACATACCTCATCAATCAGAAAAAAAGGAATCATAAGGCAATACTTGAGGATAGCATAATACTCTACTAGTGAAATATGCAGTACAAGTCCATCAATAAGAATAGAAAGAATAAAGTCTTGAGCATGCTCAACAAGCAAACACTTGAAAATTGTTTTTTGTCTATGGTCATGTCAAACTTAACATCCATGTCCTTAACAAATTTGCTAAAAAGAGAACTCGTCAAAGCATGTTGGGCTTTAGTAGGGACGATGTCCATATTAACAAAATAGCTAAGATCATATGATGGGATCATGACATGTAGACAACCTAAAGCATAGCCAAAATCAGATCCCATTCCATGTACCCTGCTATCTTGCAAAATGTGATCTTGAAGCACCCAAGACTACACCCTAGATGCCACAAAAGTGTATGAAGAAGCCTCTATTATAGACTAAAGACCTAGACCACCAAGTATAATGGGTAAGGAATCCAAGCGCCATTGAAGGTCCCCAAAGAAGGGACATTCACATACCACAATATCCTCAATAAACCCAAGTAGTCCTCTATCAAAGTAGGTTGTAACCTCTTCCATGTTTGCAGGTTGGCATGTCCTTAAACCAAATGGAAGATTCAAAATACCCATGCAGGACCATAGTAAAAGAATCTCACTTAGTGGATCATGAAGTCGTGGAAGGAGATGCATCAAGATAACAACCTCGGTATCCCTACTCATGGCTAAACCCTCAATAAAACTTTTGTCCCTATTGACAACTCCTCCCAGTACCTTCACTCCTAACAAAGAACTCGCAATGTCCCTAAGAAATAACCCCTTATGAAGTATCCTATGTCACAAGAAGGCTAGAAAAGCTCATTTTCATACATATTAGAAAAATCTGAGCCCAGGACCCATGCGCTGAATAATGCCAGGCACCTTGGAAACCTCCTTGTGTCCTTAATGACTATCCCGTCATCAAGAGACTAAGCATTGACAAAAAGGTTGCATTTCTCTCTAATTTCATGAATAAATGGATGTAGAAAAAAGCAAAAAAAAAAATAAGTGGTCCCAAAAGGATCACCTTGTTGTACTCTAGTGGGTGACTAAATATGCTTGTCACCGATGCATGACCTGGATGCATGACCATAAAGAAACTCCACCCACAAAGATATAGATGTACACCTAGCCCTCACCTCATGGAGCATCACTGACCTATTGAAAGCATTAGAGAAATCTGCTATAAGCATAGAGATAAATCCATCTTCATGTCATTACTTTAATATCCCGTTGACACTGTGCAAAATAGCCTATGCCCCACTAGATACACCAACCCCAAATTGGAAGTCATTGAGATATTTTTTTCATATCTTTACCCACTCCTATCATGGCAACCTTGGATACTAGACGCCTCCAAATGGTACCCACTACAATGGGTCATATCCCACCGTCAGGCTTAAGAAGTGGGGTAAGGGGTGCAGAAGCTATAGACTCTTCCAAACTCAAGGGACACCTCCCTCCCAACCATAAATAAACCACTAGGTGATGGCATGTAAAAGATCAATACAAACAACAAACTCGTCCCCACATAGAGAATCTAAGATGTGTTGGCCCCTCAACCTGTATCTACAACACGAGGTCCCTTTAGGGAATGACTTGATACATGGAAGTAAAATGCCAACATCTACTAAAAGAGGAGATTCTAAAAATAAAATATCTAGTTTAGAGGGAGGTTCCTTGTATGGCTATTTAGCCTCTAGAACCTTGAAGGCATCTTCATTATATGGATCCACACTTGAATAACATAAGACTTTCATAATTGTAGTAAAGTGACAATTTGCTATCTTTCAAAGGCATCGCCTGATGTTGGGGTTCTTCTTATTCTCCTCCTTTGCAAAATTATCCCTTCTGTGACCCATCGTCTCTCGTGTAGAAAATTTCACCATATTGTCTACTAACATGGTGATGCCATCTGCTCTGTCCCAAGTAGAAAGAGAACTTAATATATAATGTTGTTACAGTGAATTTCTATCTCCATATCTACTGTCTCATCGATTCTTAGGCCTGAACACTTGTTCTAATAGTTGGTTTCCTCATCAAAAAATTCTCATATTCTATTTTGGGTGGAGTATTCCCAATAGTATCCTTTTCCCATGCAAGTCTTTTTCACAAGTTCCTATGGGGATTTTGGTTGTATTTTGTTTCCTCTACTCATTTCAACATCGCAAGTCATCTTCTTAGAATGTGAAGTGCATTTTTCTTGGTTTTTTCAAGGACTCAAAAGGGGTATAGTTTTGTTTATCCTTCCACTCAATGATCATATGTAAGTGTTAACATCATCATTTTTTAAGACAAGCCTTATCTCTCACCCGCTCCTATGGATTATTCCACTGATACTATACCTATTCAACCTGAGCCATTACAACCCTATCTAGCACCGACCTCACCACAAACATTACATATATCTTCTGCTCAAGCTTGACCCAGAACCTTTTTCCCTATGAATGAACATGTTATCCAGTCTAGCTCTTATAATGAATACCATAATCATGTACAACGCTCCTATTGCTCTTCATAAGTTCACTTTCTCCATGAAGATTCTTACTGAATATGCTTTATCTCATTTTATAGTTCTTAAACATTTTTATTCTTTGGCAAGTTTTCTCTCTCTCTTTCCATGGACTCCCATCAGCTACTGAAGCATTATCATGAAGCCTTATTGTGTCCTCAATGGTAGACTTCCATGGATGAGGACATATTTGCTCTGTTTTCTCGTCAAACATGGAACTTAGTGGAATGATCTTCTGGTGCATTTATAGATGGATGTTGGTGGGTCTATACTTTGAAATATCTCCGTATTGGCACTTTTTATTTCTATAAAGCTAGGGTTTTAGCCAAGGGATATAGTGAGACCATATGACACTGATTATTTTGAGAAATTCTCATCATTTTTCTTGTCTCAATTGTGTTCATGTTCTTCTATATAATGTTGTTAGTTTTAGTTGGACAATTCATTTGTTGGATATAGAAAATGCCTTCTTTTATAATAATTTAATGAAAGTGGTTCATATGGAGCAACCTACTTGATATGTTTCTCAGGAGGGGTGTTATGAAGTTTACAAACTAAATAAAGCTATTTATGATCTCAAACAAAGCCCAAGGGCTTGGTTTTACCAATTCAGTAGAGCTATACAACAATATGGCTTCTATCATTTTGTTAGATCACCTGTTTTGACTCTACATTTATCTATAGGGACTATAATTATGATAGTCTTTGCTGATGATATATTATTTCTAGGAGTGACTATGTGTTGGGAAATTGGGGCAATAGACAAGGCAACAAAAATAAAAATCTAATGCCCGATTCCCTAACCAGCATATCGTGTCAACAATAATGTATCTAGGAAAGAAGGTATGCAAGAGATATACCTAGTCCAAGAGCAAGTCCAATGATAACTCTTAAATCAACATGCTTCTTCTTTAAGCAGCACACAAGTAGACGTCAGCAATGGCATCCAGGTGCAACACCATGGATGGCGGCTGATGACATCCTCCTAGAGGGTGGCAACAGTCTCCTCACCTCAGTAGTAGTCCACACAGACTATCGAGAACTCCACATTGCGCTACCTGAGCCAACGGGAAGGAGTTGTCCATTCAAACGTCAACCTGCTAAATTTGATTCACTCTTCCATGTTGTCTCTCTGTTATTGTCCCTCCCTTTTATGGATAGGACTTGCTCGGGCTCTTTTGGTTACCACAACTAGAGATGACAACTCTTGTTAGAGAGAATTTTTTTTCTCTGAAAGTCTAGACTGCCCCCTTTATTTAGGATGGACAAGGTCAGGGTTTCCAGGTCATCTAGGAGTTGAAGAGATGAAATTTTGTTAATTTTCTGGAAGCTATGAATGTTGAACTAAGTAGTTCACTGTTGAACTGGTCATTTCATAATGTTTCCTACTCGCAAACATATTGACTTTCAATGTGATGATTAATGAACAACATGACATCAATATCAATCCTTGATCCAATCATATTGATCAATGAATCGGGCAGTTCTCAACTAAAACCCCTCATTTTAGACCTTGAACTGATGAGTTTACCAAGTGAACCATTTGGATCATGCCCTAGTTTATGCATTGTTCAACCAATGTTGTTTCCAATTGACCTGACACTTGAATTGATCTGTACAATACTTGAATCGGTCAGTTCACATTCCATTCAGTCAATTCTAAACCTTTGATGTTTAAATTGAATCCCCAGACACTTTATTAAACAAGTTAAACATCATCCATGAATAAACTCCTATTCTAAGTGTATGCTATGCGTGTGACCCTATAGGTCTCAAATTACGTTGGCAGTGAATGTCCATAACTAAGTTATGACATCACATGCAATGAGTGATATCTGGTAACACATCATTGCTACCCAAGTAATTGGAAAGTTGGAGATCAACTTCAACCTACAATCCATGATTAGTGTTATAGTGATCATATAGTTCCTTTGTCTCTAATATCCAGATTGAACTCAAGGCATGGAATCGTCATAGTCTTCAACATTCAATCCATGTTCTGTGAACTAGAACAGATTGTCTGAAATGCGCATGAGCTCACATATCATATATTAATTCACATGAGTATAGCCATATGTTTCTCAGCCTTTCTTATCAAGTGGACTAGATATCAATCTTCTATAGGAGGCACAAATCCCATCTACATCACTCGCACTCAATCCCCATGTGTCACAATGTACCTCGACATCACCTTTATGGCAACCCTTATTCAAGGTTACATTCAATGATATCAAAGTGCAATGAACGACGTGTGATGAGTGTAGCAACTTCAAGACTAAGAAACACAATCACCACTATATGAGAGATAATTCTGACTACCATTCCATGGTCTCCATGTATCACTCTCAAGGTGGGTCTATTTGGTGCACTATTCTATACAAGTACCTATATGCTTGATTTGATATCACATATCATGACTAATGTGATTCTGTCATCAACCAACACATACTCTAGTCTTATACATTATCGTTGTCTATTTTTCTTCCATAGTAATATCTAACTAGGGACATAACAAGAATGTATGTACTCATATCATACATATGATCACATTGTTCAGGTCCTTAACATGAATACATATCTCATCAAGCAACCATTCTTTAGACATCTACTATGTCTGTGTCATCATCTCATGATTGAGACAAACATAATAAACATAATTACCTTTATGATTATCAAATTAGGTATCTAATGGCTCATCAATCATGGTATGGTTGTCTCTCTAGGCATACATACCAACAGTCTCCCACTTGCACTTAGAGCCAATCACCCACGAATCTTATTTTAAGTGATCTTCAAAATCTCCATCATGTTTCTACTACGCAAGTGATTTTATAGTGGGTTAGCAATGATTGCTTCTAGTTGGCATATTGCAAGTTTTCACATCTCCTTATTGTATGGCTTTTTGTATGAGACGGAAATGTTGTAGTATGCTATTTAAGATTCCTTGCCTATCTAGTAGCTCCATTCTTGTCACAATATTTCTACTATGTCATCAACAATTAGAACCTCCCACAATTTCATCTTATATGGACTTCTAGATCCATACAGTATCCTCTATTGTGTTCACAAAACAACAAGATCCTCGACTTCTATTGTAGAACAAAACAACTGTTTCTTTCTCACAACTTTTCCAACTTACAGTTCATATCAAACACAAATTTAGATTGTGATCGTTAATTTTATTTGTCAATTTTGAAAGCTTGCATCGTGTAACCCTTTACACCAAACTCCTCCTCATTACCATAACTATGGAACTAATCCTTTTAGTGCTTCTCAAGTACTTAAGGATGTTATTTATGGCAGTCCAATGACTTTCACAAGGATTTGACAGATATCCATTCGTCATGTGCAATAAATACAACATAATTGGATGAGTACATATCCTCTTGTCTTATCCAACACATACAAGATAATGGGATGAGTGCATAACATTGCATACATGATAGATCCAATTGCGAATGTGTATGGTATCTTACTCATGTTCTTCTATTCTTCACAAGAACTGGGACATTGAACTCTAGAGAGACTAATTTCACAATTTTTCTCTCATTAAATCCTGCATGCTGAACACCTTCAACATCTTGCCAATGTATGTGCTATTAATTAGGTCAAGAAGCTTTCAATATCTATCTATATAGATCCTAATTCCTATCATATAGGATTCTTCACCTAATCTCTTCATAGAGAAGGTACTTCCTTTCTAGGTATTAACATTTGTAGTATAAGAATGTTATTCTCCATCATTATGTGAAATACAAATATGCTCCCACTAAATATTTTGTAGTCACAAATTTCATCTTCATTCTGACTAAAAGTCAAAGTCTTTGAATGTATTGTCAAATTAAAAATTCGAGCTCTAAGATGCTTGCTTCGATCCATAGATCGACCTTTGTAGCTTATAAAATTTATTTGCAATGATTGTATTTATAAAACCTTTAGGTTGTGTCATGTACACATCTTCACAACTACTACTATTAAGGAATGCAATTTCAACATCCATTTTTCCAAATATCATAGTCATATTAAGCTCCAATGGCAAGCATGATTATGATGGATTCAACCATGGCAATTGGTGGAAAAAATTTATCACGTTCAACAATTTTGAACCTATTTGAAATCTTAAGTAACCAATCTGCCCTTATAGGTTTTTACATACCATCCATGTTGGTATCCTTATGAAGATCCAATTTCACCCTATGGGTTTTACCCCTTTAGATGGATCCATCAAGGCCATAGCTTGTTGGTGTACATGGACTTCATCTTGGATCTCATGGCCTCAAGCCATTTCTTAGATTCTAGTCCCTTAATAGTGTCCATGTAGGTTGTTGACTCATCATCTATGACCAACTGACTGTCTTCTTGAGCCATAAGATATCATAATCTTTCAAGCTCAAGGGGTGTTGTATTAGATCTATGAGGTTTTGTGTTACATAAGGGACTTGAGATTTCATAAAAGCTTGTGATTCTCCTTGTTCCTATTATACCTTTTTATGTTCAATGTTTTCTTATTGGTCTCAAACTTTTTGGGTTCTATTTATCTCCCACTAATTCCTTCGGAACTAAGTTCCCTTTTAGAACACAACCATCCTGGAAACAAACAATTTTGTTGTCTTACTGGAATAAAAGTAGTATTTATCAAAATAACATTTATGCGATATGTAGACAAAGCTTTTAAAGAAACTATTTTTTTATATAAGATTTCAATCATGATCTTTGTAAAAGACATATCAGGATACTTCCCATGCCATAACTCATATGGTGTCTTTTGAACCATTTTAGATTGTACATTGTTTTAGTGTAAAGCAAATGCCCAAAAGTAATTTGGAAGATTAGCTAGATTTATTAATAATTGCACCATAGCTTAACAAGGTGTGATTCCTTCTTTCTCATACATGATTATGTTTCATGTAGAGTTCTTTGTGATACATTATCATGGTCTCTCCAGAAGGTTCTCAAACTCTTGGTTTAGAATATTTCAAAATCGATCATATCGAAGTGTCTTAATACTTTTACCAAGTTGGTTACATACTTCATACATGATCTCCTTTAACACTTCCGGAGATTCATACTTGTATTTCATTAAATTCAAATTACCATATCTCCATGAGATAATCAATAAATATAATGAGGTACAAGTAATTACCTCCAACATTTATCCTAAAAGGTCTATGTATATAAGTATTACTAGTCCTAATAGAATACTTGTTTTCCCACTACTTCTAGTGAAATGTGCTTTTGTCATATTTCCCAATAAATGAGATTCACATGTCTCTATTGGTTCATTAACCAAAAGATTCTAGATAACCATTACTATGGACTCTACATGACAATGCTACATATATTCATTGTTTGAGTTTATTGAGTCATTCAATATAAATGTCATACACAACTATCAAGTATAGACTATGAGACATAGGACACCATATAAGATCTTATCTTTTAAAATAAAACATCAATATATTCATAATAGTCTTTTCCTTACAAGATACAAGATGTTTTCATTAATGGCAGGTACATAATAGAAATTCACTGATTCTATTACATGCCCATTAAGATGAACCATAGATTCCAACTGTAGTGGCAGCAAACCTTGCTCCACATAGTTGTAGATTACTTCTCCTTAAGTCCTAAAGTGGACATCTCTAGCTCTTTCTTCTTCTTGAGTTCCTCCAAATAAAGTGGACAATTCCTTTTCAGTGTCCAGGCTGGTGAAAGTGGTGGCACTTTCCTTAATTTCTTTAAGTGAAAAGGATAGATTCCTTTTGCACTTATCTTTCTCCTCATTTTGAGTGCAAAAGACTTGGACTTCAGCTTAACCTCAAAGCTCTTCTTGGCCTTGCCTTTGTCATTGGACCTCACTCTACTAATCATCATCACAGGTTTGTGCTTCTTCATTCTTGCTTCAACATTCATCAACATGCCAAGTAATTTTGACAGTGGTTTGGCCAAGTTGTTCAAGTAATAACACTTGATAAATTGGCTATAGGATGCAGGAAACAATTGTACAATCATATTTGTGTCCAACTCTCGTCTCAAAGGGTATCCCAGACTCTCTAGATGTTCTACATGCCCAATCATATTGAGCACATGGGGCCCTATTAGATCTCCTTCTCTCATCTTACACTCAAAGAGAGCGTTTGAGACATTGTACCTTTCTTGCTTTTCATGATTTTGGTTCATGTTCTTAAGATGTGTGACCATATCAAGAATCCCCATATCTTCATACTGCTCATGCAACTCATAGTTCATACAACATAGTATAAGGTGCTTAATGTCTAAGGCATTGTTTCATGCTTCCAATAAGCATCCACCTCATCCCTAGGCGCATCAAGAGAAGGTTCTTCTGGCACCAGTGTATCTAGGACATAGAGCCTATGCTCATCATTGAGAAGCCTTCTCAAATTCCAAAACTAGTCATGGAAGTTTGTCCCATTTACTTTGTTCTTCTTAAGAATTGATCACAACGATGTTTTGTTTGCCATTAAACTCTACAAAAAATTGCAATTTTGGCAAAATAATTTTTGATTGATTTGATTTGATAATATTGATGATATTTAATTAGGCCTTTAATTAAGTATCAAATCTCACTATTTTGCTCAAATTGATAACCCTCATTCATCCATATGAAAGATTACAACGTACAATCTTCTAGCGAGATAAGATCCAAAACAATTAAATTATTACCCCCCAACATCCATAACCAATTATTAAGATAGAAAACTTTTTCCAGTTGCATATCATGCAATTCTTGGATAGATGGTATGCACAACTCTTTGCCATAGTCATCTACTTTCTTCTAGGTACTGAATGTCATTAAGATCACCTAAATAAGTCTGACCCAAAATCCAACATGATAGCAATGCATCCTGCTTGACATGCCCACATAACCACCATCACACTTTTGTGAGATGGACTGAACACCACGCTTGGCATGCTCATGCTTAGTCGATCAAGTTTTTCATTTGTGTTACTTATGGTAAGCTTTTAAGACTTAATATTTAATTGAGATATTTTATATTTAAATAAATACATAGACATATCCAATCGCCACATACTTATAGTACATATCATTTACTTGCTACAACAACAAATGAAAAACATGCAATCATAAATATACAAGCGGTGGTTATTGTCACTCTAATACAATTCCTTAGATCCAAAAGGAACTGCTACCTACTAAGGTCTACATCATTTGTACAACCTATTTTCAGATATCTGTGTGGAACCAGTCCCGATCGATCGGTTCAACTCTTAACTAGATCGGTTGGCCTCCTAGTTGGTTGGTTGGTCTCTTGAAATGATCATCTGGTCTCTAGTTCAAGTGATGTCTAGACTCCTCCAGCCGATCAGTTGGGTGACCATTCGATCGGGTTATCCTATTGTCTAGCCGCCCTGCTCCTCCAACTGATCAGTTTTTCGTATGGTGCAGAACACTGTCTTTTGCCATAATAGGAAATAAAACAATCCTATTCCTATTTAACTTATTACATTGTAATAGGGAAACTTAGAGTTACAATTTGAGGGGAGCATAGGAAGGAAAACATTCATACTTTTACATATAGAACGAGAGAGAGAGAGGCTAAGTATGCAAAATGAGATATAAAATAGGATAAACAACCATACAACCAAGAACAAAGATCAACGGGGTTATTGGCCATAACCATGCTAACATCCACCATCAAAACACAATTTTGAGTGATACATATTGATTACATATATATCATATCATATATATATTTATATTTGTGGGATCATATGTGGTATTTTATCAGATCAACACATTAATCATTTTAAATATTCACATTATATGCAATAAAGTAAATCTAATCATATCAACTTAAATCCAGATACACTGTAAATTGATGTGTCTTTGTTACCACTGTTGGGGAATTGGGCCAACAGATAAGGCAACGGAAACAAAAATATAATGCCTGATTCCAAAATCAGTTGACCGGGTCAACAATAATGTATTTAGAAAAGAAGGTATACAAGAGATATACCTGGTCCTAGAGAAAGTACAATGAAAACTCTTATAGCACCACACTTCTTCTTCTTCAAGTAACACTCAAGTAGACATCAACAATGGCTTCCTAATGCAACACAATGGACGACGGATGAACGTGTCATCCTAACGGGTGGCAACGGCCTCCTCACCTATGTAGTAGTCCATGAGGACCACCTAGAACTCTACATTGCACTAATAGAGCCAACACGAAAGAGTCATCCCTTCAAACGTCAACCTACTAGAGTTGATTCTCTCTCCTGTGTTATCTCTCCCTTTCTGTCCCTCCCTTTTATGGGTAGGACTTGCTCATGCTCTCTTGATTACCACAACTAGAGAGGACAAATCTTGTCAGAGATACTTGTTGTTTATTCTCTAAATGCTTAGACTGTCCACTTTATATAGGATGGACATGATCAACATTTCCAGTTCATCTGAGAGTCAAAGAGATGGAATTTCATGAATTTTCTGGAAGCTCTAAATGCCGAACCGGGTAGTTCGTTGTTGAACCAGTCAGTTCATGGCTGAACCGGTCGGTTCACAATGTGAAACGGTTGATTCAAAATGTTTTCTATTCAAAAACATATTGCCTTTCAATGTGATGATTAATGCGCAACATGAAGTCAACATCAATCCTTTATCTAATCATATTGATCAATGAACTATGCGGTTCACAATTTGAATTGATCATTTCAAACCTTGAATTGGTTAGTTTACCATGTGAACCGGTCGGCTCATCAAGTGAACCGGTTAGCTCATGCCCTGGTTCATGCATTATCTAACTAATGTTGTTTCTAATTGACCTGACACTTGAATCAATTGGTTCAACACTTGAACCAGTAGGTTCAAAACCCAATCAACCAATTCTCAACCATTGTTGCTTAAATTGAATCCTTAAACACTTTCATATCAAGTTAAACATCATCCACAAATAAACTCCTATTCCAAGTGTATCCTATGAGTGTGACCCTACAGGTCCCAAATTACATTGGCAGGGAATGTCCATAACTAATTTATGACATTACAAGTAATGAGCGGTATCGAGAAACACATCATTTCTACCCAAGTAATTGGAAAGTTGAAGAACAAATTCAATCTACAATTCATGGTTAGTGTACAATGATCGTATAATTCCTTTGTCTCTGATATCTACATTGAACTCAAGACATGGAATCATCATACTCTTCAAGATTCAATATGTGTTCCTTGAACTAGAGCAGACTGTCTGAGATGCACGTGAACTCACATATCATATGTTGATTCACATGAGTACGGATATATATTTGTCGATCTCACCTATCAAGTGTCCCGAATATCAATCTCCTATAGGAGGGACAAATCCCATTTACATCACTCACACTCAATCCCCATGTGTCACAGTGCACCTGAGCATCACCTTTATGACAACCCTTATTCAAGGTTACATTGGATGATATCAAAGTGCAATGAATGACATGTTATGGGTGTAGTGACTTCAGGTCTAAGAACCCCAATCACCACTATCACTATGAGAGCTGATTCGAACTACCATTTCATGGTCTCCATGTATCACTCTCAAGGTGGGTTTGTCCGGTACACTATTCTATAACAAGTACTTATGTGCTTGGTTTGATATCTCATACCATGACTAATGAGATTTTGTCATCAACCAACACACACTCTAGTATTGTGTATTATTGTTGTCAATTTTTCTTCCACATTAATATCTGACTTGGGACATAACAAGAATGTATGTACTCTTATCATACATATGATCTTGTGATAAAGTGAATTTTTTTTACATTATTTATTATCTCTCTCTTGTAATTTAATGATATTGATAATCACTCAAATTTAATTCCCCAAACACTCTCAATCACCTCCCTCTACTAGTTTGACCATATGAATACATGATTTTCAAAATAATGCAAACCCTAAATGAACATTACAGTAAAGTATGTGAATTAAAGTACCTAGTCAATTACTATGATCAACATTCGAATTCAAATCTCAATTATGTACCATAGTTAGATAACCATACCACAAATCTTCACCTAAAATTATATTCCAATTGGATGAACTCATTAGGAGTTATGAGCTTTTGAAATTATGCACATTATTTTATTGGTTTTAACGCTATGACCTAAGTTTCTGGTTGAATCGATCATGCGTGAACAATAATGTCATGCAACCACAATGTCACCTAAGCGCAGACCTTATTTATTTGGCATTAGATCCGAGCCATCCAAAAAACAATCTGACGATGCTGAATTTGTCACCTACCTCTTTGCAACTCGTGGGATTCCAGTTGACTAATACAACATAATGATCATGACTCAACCCATAAAATGAGACTGATTCCTCACAATATATTTAGAGGAGAAACTCCTCTCTCCTCGTAGAGTCCAACAAACCCTAACACTTGCCCCCCTACACCTCAGATTGGAGAGAATGGCCTCCTCCATCCCCGCGCCTCTCACCGATGGCGGCTAGATTAGGGCTTCCTCACCCACACTCCACACACCTATATAACTACTCTAGTAGCTCTGCCACCCTTCCCTTTATCACCTCCCACTTTCAATTGCTAGTGAAACCACCCCACACACCCCTCTCTACTCCCTCATCTTCAACCTCCAGCCACCTTGCTATCCTGGAAGTACAACCCTTAAACACAACAATACAACATCTCCATCACCTCCGCCCAACTTCAAAGGATCACCACATCATCTCAACCCCCTTGAAACTTCCTTACTCCTCTCAGACCTCCCTCCCTCTAATGACCCCTCCATCCTCCTCAACACGATGTTCCATTCCAGGAGGATCCATGGAACAAGGGAGCGCCAACCAAGCTCAGAGATCCCCTACGAAGCTACCAACTCCACTAGATAGCCATGAGATGGAAGCACTAATCAATCCAGGCCTCACTGGGGTGGAGGTGAGCAACTGTTTGTATGGAGCAAATGAATGGGAGAAGGCTGCCCACGTGGAACCAACTAGGACTGGGAGGACCAATCCTCGAGTACCATTTCAACTGAGAGCGCAAGTCAGCGAGCACACATTAGCATCTAGGATCGATCAGAGCCCTTGATCCAATCGGATCGGGCCATGGATCTAGGTACATTTTCCTTACTCTTTTCTTTAATTAGAAAAAATGATAGAAACATATTAACTTAGAAAAACTATACAAAATTGTAGGAATATTGTATGGTAGTAAAACTATATACCATTTTCATCAGAAAATTGCAAGAAATCCAAATAAAATACTATCATAACCTTGATCCGACTCATTTTTTCAAAAATGATAGCCTAAAGAATTACTAATTTATTAATTTCCTTTTATTAAATAAAGTTATGGAAAATGGTATTCATTACTTGAAATCGGTAACCTTCTAACCCTAGATCCATCCCTAAAAATATTAGATCATATGAACCCTAAAGGGGTAGTTAATGATGATCTAAACCTTATGGAAACCCTAATCTTGAATAATCCTTTTGAAATAGTAAACTTACCATGATCCAAGTGTAACCCTAAATCCTAGATCTGACCTTATGACCCCAAAATGAGATGTACTCAACAAATAATCTCTAATCTAATCATAAAGAACCCATTTAACCAAAACCCTAGTCTTGGGTCATATGGACTCATAGTGATAATGTACACTTGATTTCCTTTCAGGGTGATCCACTCACTTATTCTGTAGACTCTTTAGAATCCAGATCTAATAAATTAGGTACCTAGGATTATAAGTATATGACTATTTTTCCTGTATGCATAAAGTATGAAATATTGGATGCTTTATTTGTGTATAGTTCTTGGATGCATATTAGTTGTATTATGCCTCTCCATAACATTAAGAACATAATAAAGAGATGGGTTGTACCTACTAAGTGAGATATGTGGGATCCCCATAGCCCAAGGGGCGTGGAGGGCCCATCATATAAGTATTTTAGGTGGTGACACACTTAGTAGTATAGTTGCATCAAAGACATAGTTAAGAAATGGTTTACATGATTCTCTCTCTAAATAATGTTCTCTTTTATTTTCTTCTTTCTTCAAATCTTTCAAATATGCAAGTTAATATGTATGTTTCTTTCACCCACGTACACACTATTTTATGTTGATTTGACCATTTCACATTCTTTTAGGTGCAAAGAACCAGTTAATGATGACAAAGTACCAAAAAGCATGTGATAAGATCCTTCAAGGATATTAAAGTACATTGATGTTCCTTCCCTTTTCCTTCTAGCTAATTTGCATTCCTTTTTTTCAATTTCGTAGTTGATGTATAGGATGTCGTATGTCCTATGTACTTTCTATTTCTTATAGTTAGTCTTTATTCCATGCAAATAATGTAAAAATGACTATTTATTTCTTTATGGATGATGGTTTTGTGTGGCAATAACATGATGCTTGTATACATGATCTGGCTTCCGTATATTCTAGACGATCACTACAATTCCTTGTATTTTCCCTCTTGAAATCTTATTTATATGAGTGCACACATATTGAGGGAGTTTCTAAATGGAAAGTATGCAGAAATTAGGGTCATAATAGTTGGTATCAGAGCTAGAGTTCACACATCATAGCTGCATGAAACCTCATTCACCCTATTATGAGTCTAGTGTAGTCCTTGAATTAGAGATATAAGGGGTGGAGGTGTCTAGGATAGCATCTACCATGGGTCTAGAGAAAGTCGCTGAGCTACTTTGCTTAGCACACAAGGCTACCTATATGGCAGTATAAGTTTACTTGGCCAAAACCCTAAGTGTCCCCTACTTCTTGGGCATACCTTAAATAAGGAACCTTCTCATCTATAGATATTCCCTCTCATATCCCTCTCTATTTTATACAGGCTAGGAATGAGCCACTCTATTTAGAGTCCTAAGGATGACTAATTTTGGACTAAGGATTATTGGGGTATCCCCCACAAATCATAACATTAAGATCATGAATAATCAATAAAGAGAAATTATGAAATATATATATTTTAAAAAAGAGAGCAAAAACATCTAATATACTTCCATCTAATTTTTAGGATGCCTAAAAAACACGTGACTCTAAGTCCTCTGAAGAGTCATCCTCCAAAAAGAGAAAAGAACCTAAAACTTCTAGTGAACATGATCTTGAGAATATGGCCAAGGGTAGGTGGCAAGAGCAGAAGAAAATCCTCTTAGAATTCATGGACACAGTTGCCCTAAAACAAACCTCTGAACCTAGCTCTTCTAAGAAGTAAGTGACAATTCTTGACTTTATCAAACTGAACCTTGATACCCTTTGGGGGGAAGACCAACCTGAGGTGATGGAAAAAGCTAAAGCTTGGACCGTATCAGTAGAGAATGCCTTTCGTACCCTAGAAGTACCTGATGGGAAGACAGTCAAGTTTGCCACACCTACTTAAGGGAGGAGAAAAAGTCTGGTGGGAAAACTATAGTAGGAATAAGGAAGAAGAGGTTGGTACCATGGAGTGGGAAGCCTTCAAAACCCTTTTCACTGACCGTTTTATGTCCATAGATGAGAGGAAGAGGAAGGACAAGTTGTACACTGAACTTAGACAAGACAATCTCTCGGTGGTTGACTATACTCAGAAGTTTAGACTTCTGGAGCGTTATGCACGCATTAAGACCAAAGATTGCCTCCTGGAGTACTACATTGATTTCCTAGATACCAACATGAGAACCTAGTCATCACCTCCCATCCCAAAAACTTTGATGCAGCCCTATATATGGCCCTTAAGCTGGAAAGGGATCAAGGGATGCAGAAACCATCAGGTATGGGATACCTAGGGCTAACCACTATTGATGAAGATAAGTCTAGGAAGTTTAACCTTGGTCATAACAAGGGATTGGGAAAAGGAGGTTCAATTAAAGGAGGTCAGAGAAATAACCAAAAGACTTACCAAAACAAATGTAAGACATGTGGAATAGGACATGATGGACCTTGTCTATGCCAAGCCTGTTTGCTACAACTGTAAGAAGAAGGGCCATTTAATTTCCAAGTACCCTATTCCATCTGTCTTTGGCAACCCCCAAATGGGTTCTACACCTCCTCAGGGGCACCACAATGCTAGAGTGTTTACAATGACTACAGAAGAGGCTAAGGCAAACCCAAATCAGCTGGTTGAAGATAAGCTTAATTCCTTTGAAATTATCTATAGATCCTATTTAATGCCTTCAAATATTCATGGAAAATTATTCAGTGTAGTCATTGTATTTATTAATGATCATCCTGTTAAATCTTTGTTTGATTTGGGATCTACAAATACTTTTATATCACGAAATATGGCATCTATGTTACATTTGCATATAAGAGATCTGGGATATATTCTTGATGTGTCAACTCCTAGTGGAAAAATACTCACTACATTACAGAATACTAATGTCCGACCCATACAATTCGAAAATCATGTTATGCCCTTATAATTCATCATCTTGACTATGGAAGATTTTTATTTTATACTTGGTATGGATTGGCTATACAAGTATTATGCACATATTGACTGTAGGGAGAATATTGTAGTCCTTTGTCAACCTCATTCTAATCCTGTGGTGATCCCTAGGGTAAGTGGATTCTCTAATAACATCATAATTTCCTCTCTTAAAGCTAAAAATTTTATTTCTAAAGGTTGTAAAGTCTTCCTCGCATTAGTCTCAGAGAATAGTCCTAGTACCAGACCCGTAGAAAGACTGGAGGTGGTACATGATTTTCTTGATATATTCCCAGAGGAGCTTCCTAGGCTGCCTCCAGACTATGACATTGAGTTCTCTACAGATCTTCTTCCTGGAACCACTTCGATTTCTAGGGCCCTGTATAGGGGGTCTCCTGCTGAGCCTTTGAAGCTAAAGAAATAATTACAAGAACTTCTTGATAAAGGCTTCATTTGTTCTAGTGTTTCCCCTTGGGGTGCACATGTTCTCTTCATAAAGAAGAAAGACGATTCTATGTGCATGTGTATTGACTATTACAAGTTGAACCAAGCCACTATGAAAAACAAGTCCCCTCTTTCGCGCATTGATGACCTCTTTGATCAGCTTCACACTGCTAGAATTTTCTCCAAAATTGTTCTTCATTCTGGTTATCATCAGCTCAAAGTCAAAGAATTTTATATTTTGAAAACTACTTTACAAACTCATTATGGACATTACCAATTTCTAGTGTTGCTATTTGGGTTAACCAACACACCTGGTGTATTCATGAACTTGATGAACAAGGTCTTTCAACCCTATCTTCATGAGTTTATGGATATCCTCATTGATGATATTTTGATCTATTCTGATTCTATGAAGAATCACTATGAGCATTTGATGGCAGCACTTGAAGTCCTTTGAGCTCAGAAGTTCTATGGGAAACTTTCTAAATGTGATAATTGTATTGATAAAGTTTTTCTCCTTGGCCAAGTCATTTTTGGGGTTAATATATCCATTGATCCTGTAAAAGTGTATGCTGGTCTTGATTGGCAACCTCCTCAGAATCCTTCTAAAATTTGGAGTTTCTTGGGCTTAGCCAGATACTACCGTTGCTTCATCCCTAATTTCTCCAAAGTTGTACTTCCTTTTACTAAGATTACTTGGAAGGATGAACATTTCATATGGTTAGTTTCTTGCTAGTCTAGTTTCTAGGAAATGACATCTTCTGGTTTTACCTTCTGCGATAATTCATGCTCTCAAAATCTAGAGGCACTACTTGTATGGGGAAACTTTGACATCTTCATTGACCATAAAAGTCTAAAGTATATCCTGACCCAGAAAGACCTGAACCTACATCAACATCGATGGATTGAGTATCTAAAGGACTACGATTTCACCATTGCCTACCATCCAAATAAGGCAAATGTAGTCACTAATGCCCTTAGCAGAAAAAGGGCAGTACATGCATCTTTATTTATTCCCGAGTGGAAGAACATGGATGATCTAGTGGACTGGAAGCTATAGTTTTTGCATGATTGTGTCCATTTCAACCATATTTCTATCATCCTCGGTGTTCAGTCTGGACTTCTTGAGGCACAAAAGTCTAAAGAGTTCTCTTCTCTCTTGACTAATCTCAAACACACTTATCTTTGGGTCTCGGTGGTGGTCTTTGATATAAGAACCATATATGGGTTCTTGAGTAGTCAGTTGTGGAGACAAAGATTCTTAGTGAGGCACATGGGTCAAAATACACAGTTCATCCTGACACAACTAAAATGTACAAAGACCTACAATGACTAGTCTGGTGAAGGGGCATTAAAAGTGATATTTCTTAATTTGTGTCCATATATCTGACGTGCCAGGGAATCAAGGTAGAGCACCAGAGACCAGGTGGTCTACTACAACATCTTGAAATCTCGAAATGCAAATAGGAACACATCACCATGGATTTTGTGGTGGGACTACCCAGGACTAGAAAGGGTTATCATGTTGCATGGGTTATAGTGGATCATTTCACAAAATCAATTCACTTTCTTCCTGTAAAGATGACAACAAAAGTGTCCAAGCTTTCCGACCTCTATATGGGAGATAGTACATTTGCATGGAGTTCCAAGTCCATTGTTTTAGACAGGGATCCAAAGTTCACTTCCAAGCTGTGGAATTAGGTTCAAGAAGAACTGGGTACAAAGTTGAACTTCAGTTTAACGTACCATTCACAGACCAACGACCAGTCAGAGCGTATAATGCAGATTCTGAAGGATCTTCTGCGGGCTTGTTTCTCAATTGGGAAGGCTCGTGGGACCATTATTTACCCTTAGTTGAGTTTGCATATAATAATAGCTATCATGCAAGTATAGTGATGCCTCCATATGAATCTCTCTATGGAAGACTTTAAAGAGGTGAGATCACCTCCTTACTAAAATTTAAAGGAAATACAAAACATCCACTTTTTCCAAGAAAAATAGACATTGTGGAATGTATGTATAATAGTCCAAGTAAATAAGCATGTTTCAGATACATGTAAAATGTCAATAGCATCGGAAAGAAACTAAGTCATTACATTGATTTTTTTTTTAACTCAGTTCACTACATGAGTTTCTTTGAAAAGGAAAAACTAAAAATAAACTATATGATCTAGCAATAAGCAACATAGTCATCCTTGATTGTAAAACCTGAATCGACTACTCCTGAACTTGGTCACCTTGGCCTTGTTCAACACATTGATCTAGCCCTGGGTGGTTGGGAAAACACCCAACAAAAGGGAAAGAAAACAAGGTGTCAAAGAAAATAAACAAGGACAAAACATAAGAAAAAACACAGAAATAAAGGCTAATATTTCATCATAAGATGAAGATAGTCAAAAGTATGAGGCATAAATAAATATATGCTTATCATAAAAAATAGTAAAAGTTTGCATGCATGATTAATATTGACTACCTGAACTATGTAGGGTTGAGGCACCTACCTAACCTCAACCAATAGGTGAGGGAGAGTAACACATTCAAATCACCTATAAATATTCTATATTGAGGAGAGTAACAAATTCCCTTGGGTGAATTTACACATGCTCTATCTATGGGTGGTTGTACATAAGTACCACTACACTAGTTAAATAGTCTAATAAAATCAAAATGCTAAAGAACTATGGAAAGCATAAGCATCAAGTAAATAAATACATGGCAGTGGGGTACAAGACCCACGGAATAAGTAATAAAAACTGATTTTGAGGCAAATATAACAAAGCAATTATCAAAAGAGAAATTAGGGTTTCATAGAAGCCTCGTTAGGGAAACTAGGTTAGGGTTTACAATTATTCCCAACTTAGGTGTAAGGAAAGCACATACCTTTCTCAAAAAAATCCAATTACTCTCTTTCACTACTTTAATTGAGTCCAAAGCCCACTTTTCCTATTTTCAGTGTATAACCATGCATTAGGGTTTTACATATTCATAAAGGTAAGGAAACCCTAACTTTTGGAGTTTTTGAATAAAATCTCAATTTAGACCCTGAAATTATCACCATTGATCTTATTAGGTTCTCTTAATTAAGAAAACATATAATTTTGTCTATTTTAGAGTTATGAGGTTAAAAGTGCATTTTGGTGATTTTTATATATTAAATTCATTTTTAGAAAACACCTTTCAACAAAACTCAAAACTAAACCTCAAAAGTATTTTTATTAGTAATCTTACATTTTTCTGATTCCAAAACATATATTTTTTTAATTTTTGGACAAAGGAATAAAAAGATATGATTTTTCCTATTCTGACGAATCAGAGAGTGCCACGTCAACAAAACCATCATAGATAGATGAAGAGAGATCGAAGAATGGGCCCACATCGCTGACTTTTCCCAATCAGATCCGACCAAGTCAGGGGTCAAAGGTGTAGCTTTGACTCGCTCAAAGCAAAGCAAGCGGCGACAAAAAGACAGTACTGCCCTCACGCGGAAAGCAAAGGAAAATAGGAAACAGGGAGGGTAGGAGAGGGAAAACACATAGGGGATTCTTCCCCTTTGTCATCCACACCATGTCTAGTGAGTCGTAGCTTGAGTCTTGGGTGAATCTATGAGAGTCGATCAAACTCAAGAACAAGAACACAGAAAGAACAAGTAGATCACCACAAACCTGGCAGTGTAGACAATTTGACCCGAGGTCGAGTAGAGAACGAGCAATGTCCACCACAAACTCAAGTCCTATCCAAGCTTCCTGAAATTCACACATGCAAGCAATGGGGAAATCAAGGGAAGAGGAGAGTTGGGTAAAAGGAGACGAAGGTATAGAGGGTACTATTTATAGGTGTGGTTTACTCTAGGGTTCTAAGCACAATGGCAGTGAGAGAGCTAGGCGGCCAACTTTGGGCATTTCTCAAATCATTGACAAAACATCAAGATATATAGATCAATTGGTGCGGAATCACATGAGGAAAGTCTGGGATCGAAAATCTCAAAAAAAGATTGACTACAGATCAAGAAATCTCGATTTGAAATTCCAATATGAACTGCCCTGTTTTCCTTATTAGTCGTGAGCTAGGAGACAAGCTCCCAGCCATCCGATCAAGTAGATGAGCAATCATGACTATCCTATGGTGTGAAAAATTGAAAAATAAAAAGAATAGGTGCATGACATAATTATTGCATTCCCAATCTTAATTGGACTAAAGTGGCACCTATTTTATTTAATCTTTTTCTCTCTCCTCCATTGAAGGTGCAAACATGATCCAAATTGATACCTAACCTATTTTTGATATGAAGAATCCAAATATGCAATTAGTTTTGCCTTCTAAAA